>CM056595.1:51885741-52339415 GCA_029721355.1 Tegillarca granosa | reverse complement strand
AACCATGTATTGTACTTTGAGAGATCTTATTGTATCCCTTGTAAATTGATTAAAAGCATGTAGATGATTTTTCAGTTTTTCCTATCAACAAACACAGCATGTGAACGGACAATTTTCACTGGATGTGGCATACTTGCGTGAATCTAATTCCATTTGAAATTTACATCACTTGAAATTTACATCCCGCGAGACACAAAATTGATTGACAAGTTGTACCATTACACATTGTCGGTATATAGCAGCTTTGTCAAGGTAGGAAAAATTTTTAAATATCCGATTGTTCAAAATTTGTTTGTGGTTTGATGGTTTTGACTGATCTGTTGTTGTCTGTTCTTTCAACAGGCCAACAAAAACACCACTCTGTCTCTCACAATGTCAATATTACGGTGAATATCAGCCAGGTGCCTATATGTTATCAAAATATTATTTGATTTTACTTTGTAATATCTCGTAAATGTGTATCAGCCAGGTGCCTATATATGTTATCAAAATATTATTTGATTTTACTTTGTAATATCTCGTAAATGTGTTTTTCAGTCTCATCTCGAATGTAGACAAATGTGACGTGACAGTCATGATTGTTTACCTACGATAATGTAGTTCCGGATTGTGTATTGCATTTTATATGTATTCATACACGGAGTGACAAAATTTTTTGGCATTCATTGTCAGTAATAATTACAACGGCTCTCAAGCTTGCAGCTATGGGAATTTCACAAGGCAAATGAAAAGGATGATAATTAACTCTTTAAAAATTGAGTGTTTCAACTTTCGACTGTGACGTCACTCCGCATGCTCTACTGAACTAAGTTATGCAGCAGAATCAATTTCAAATACTGCATTGAACACTCGTTACACTCACCCATGCGTTCGCCCTTACACTCACCATGAGTTCACCGTTCGCCGTTCGCCATTTACCTTTACACTCACCATGCGTTCGCCGTTACACTCACCCATGCGTTCGCCGTTACACTCCCTACTGAGATTGTTAATATCTATGTCTAGAATTATTTAGTTAGTATAATTGTAATAATTCTGTAAATTATGTTTTAAATAATTGAAAGTGACAGACTTCTTTCATTAAAATACTAACGAAAAAAATTATTTTAAA
This sequence comes from Tegillarca granosa, assembly GCA_029721355.1. NCBI lineage: Eukaryota > Metazoa > Mollusca > Bivalvia > Arcoida > Arcidae > Tegillarca > Tegillarca granosa. The sequence goes on along the minus strand of CM056595.1, from coordinate 52,338,304 downwards.
AATATGTATAACAACCACAGCTTAATCATATACTCTATCATCAGTTTTAGTAATGGTGTCCATCGAATTGGTCACTAGTCAATCTCCAATACACAATAATCCTAGACGCCACTAATGATCGAGGTGAGAAGGCATGGAGGCCAAGAAAAATAAAACGAGAGCTCATGAAGAAAATCGTGTCTAGAAGCTTAGATTGTACACCATACTGACGGATTTTAGGTTTTGTTTTCTTTTCTTTTCTTTTTTTTTTTTTTTCTTTTTTTTTAACATCTTTCACCACCATACCAGAACTTACAGTCTTCATGTAAGTGGAAAAACCTCACAAACAACAACATTACGGCAAAGTGTAAAATGTGGACTGGCTTGGACTCTTAGAATGGACTGTTGGACTGGACTCATGGATTGGACTCTTGGACTGAATTGGACTCTTGGATTGGACTTATGGATTGGACTCATGGACTAGACTTAAAAAATGGACTTATGAATTTTTTCATAATTTTAAAATGAAAACTGATAATATCAAACACTACAAATCTTTTACATATATCTGAACTAATGATTCCCCTATAAAAACAGAAAAAAATACGGCTATGGTAATTCTTTCTTGCTTGTTTTATCTGGAAAATATCAGACGTTGTCAAAGATCGCGTATTTTTCTCCTTAAAGCTGTAGTATTTGTTTTACAAGCTCTTAAATGCTTCAAATAAAATGATGACAGATTGTTGGTCTCATCTACAGAAACTTTAGAACTACAGTATCTGATACTAAGTAAGATAAATGTACTATGTTGATTTAAGAATAACATTAAGGATGATATACATAATGGTGCAGAAACAATTTAAAATATATTGTGACAAAATGCATACTACAATTATTTAGTTACTTTAAACATAATTAAAATACACATACACGAACACACACAACATTTAAAATCAGTTCAAATATATGATCGATGTACTATATAAAACAATACTTTTATTATTGTAACAAATAGGTATCATAATATTAAATGAAGTAGTAATTATCATAAATGCAAACAGTTATCATTATATTATTTTAATGGAGAGAAAAAGTGAAGAATTTAAACACAATTAATGACAGATAAAATATATTATTTTTGGCCGGTATTTCTTTTATATTTAATTATTATAACCTAGACTTTTACTTCATAAAAGATCCGCACAGAACTTACAAAGACTTTTTTTTAAATATTTTTCCCTCAAGATGAAAATTGGCATTGTTCAATGAAATGTATGTATAAGTTTTATCAGTAAATTTGCTCTGTTTAGGATGTAAAGTGTCACCTATTTGATTCATTGTATATACATTATCATGTAAAAAAAAATCAATAAAATCTTATAGACCTAAAAACAAAATTTGAATGTCAACTTTAATTACCAGATCAGATTATTAGAAAAATACTTTTCTACAACTGTTGTTTACAGTTACTCCTGATGTAATCTGATACAATCTCCCAAGCTTAAAGTGAAAAATGCCACAAAGACACGGTCTATCATCACCTTCAATTTTTTAAACTAACATGTGTTAGTTGTCAAATTTCACAAACTCTCTTCAGAAAATGAAACAAAAACATTAACTTGACAAGAGACAACTGATAATTAAATAACAAATACATTATAATAAAGATAGGTTAAAATTCTGCAGTAATATCATAAAAAGTAATAACAAACCAATCACATCTGTATTTATGATTAAACATATATATTGAACAAATTACACAAACTAGTATTGACTTTAAAATATAAATAAGATGTCAATTCAAGATACCAGTTCGTAAGTCAAAAGTCCAAAAGGCCAATCCAAGAGACAAGTCTATGAGTCCAGTCCAACAGTCCAATCCAAGAGTCCAGTCCAAGAGTCCAATCCAGTCCAAGAGTCCAATCCAATCCAAGAGTCCAATCCGATCCACATTTTACACCAAGAATCCAATCCAATGTAAGAGTCCAGTCCAATCCAGTCCACATTTTACACTTTGCCCAACATTACTTCTTTACCCCACTTCGTGAAATTTGAGAATAAAAATGTTACAGCTGAAATGTGTTATCATATTTACGAGCTTTTAACTATCAAAGAAAAGGAAAGACAAAACCATCAGCGTATTTGTAAGCAAATTGTTTTCAATACACTTATTAAATTATTGACTTATAAGCACTTAAAAAAAAATTTACTTCACATACAACCTATTACCAGTAATAGAATGTATCAGGCACCAGATCCTGATGTGCTCATATATCATTTTTGAAGCTATGGCAAAAACAACAATTTTAACGTTATTTTAATACGTAAAACATGAAAACTGTCAAAGTTTTGAAAGGAGGAAATATTATAGGAAATATTCCACATCGTTTTTAATACACCGAAGTGTACAATGTTATTGGAATAAAAAGTTTTTAATATAAATCATTACAGTTTTAAAGCAATGTAAATTTTTCCATTAAGTGTTCATTTAATGTTGTATTGTAAACAACAATATTATTCATACATGTAATATACATGCGAATTAGAGTAATTATTGATTTAAAAGTTAAATTTTGTTTTAGATGATACTTTTGACACGATTGATTTCACAAACATTCCTAAGTTGAATGTTAAAAACTTTAAAATCCCGCATTATTCTGTTTTACTTATTTGAACATTTATTATTTACATAATCCAACTTTGGATATTTTAAACAAAAACATTTTTACGAAGTCGTTGCCGGATTCTGCTAAAGTAGGAGTTGATATTTATGATTATTATTATATTACATGACATTTGATTTGATGCTGCAACTAATTTTTTTCGCAAGCTTCTTGACATTAAAATGAAATAATCCAACATAACAGAACATTTTTACATAATTTTTGTCATGGCACAAAATAGACTGTGATAACGAAACAGTAGATTATATTGCATCCTATCCCACTGTTTAAAGATCCCTGAGGACGATGACTCAGTATAATTTAATTCACCTTTTATGCTATGTCAAAGTAAACGCATTTGTTTCCATCAATGACCGTCATCAAACTGAACGACAACCGTCACAAGCAAGAATACATACATACTTTTATGTAAAAGTTTTGTCCGTTATACTTATCTATTTATTTTATTTTTTTATTCTATTTTATTTTATTCGATTCTATTCTATTTTATTTTCTTATTTTTTTAAAAGTCACTATATTGTAGCAATCAACTCCTCCTATTCATAAGAGAAAATTCAAACACACCCAGATCGCAGAGACTTTTAAAAATTATTATTTCATACACTTTTTCTATCACCGCTAACAAGTTTATTAATTTCAATATTAACACAAATGTCAATATGCTTTTCAGTGACTCGTAAATAAAACTACAGAAGAATAATCCCATACACACTCATTATAAAACGAATAAGTACACATTTTGTAAATAGATTTGTCATTTATTGAATAATTATCGATTTTGACTGATCATTAATTTTTGTAAAACGATTTGAATGAATGATGAATAACATCCAAGTCAGATTCTTTCACTTATAACAAAGCGTTCGGCTCAGAAATGGTTGAGAAAATGGAAATGTATGGAGAAAACCAGCGAACTTCGGCAAACGAACTGATAAACTACTCGCACATCAAATTGCTCGAGTGGTATTCGAACATGAGCAGTGTGAAGCGCTGTGATCTAAGTGCGGGTCTAAGACCACTTCGCCACGGAGGCCCTTCATGTTGGTCATAGAAAAATCGATTAAAACATGTGTACGTTTTTTAATGTGACATAGGTTACACACCTTGATCAAAGTATTTTTTATTTTACATTCAGACCATTGGGTTAACTCTATTTAACTGTGTTTTGTCTTTATTCAGCTGTATTTCAATTTGTAAACTTGCCTGACATTTTGTTATAAGATAATTTGTTATGGTATCGCTTATAGAGTTGCTTCCAGGCATTGTCTGATCTGCATTTATGCCCGGAAATTACTGTATTATTTCAAAGTCCAAATATAAACAAAAAGGAATTAATTTTTCTGCCGTTATCTCCGCTATGGAAATTGAATCATTGCACAATTGATAAACGTGTCTGAAAAGGCTTTTGTAAAGTGTCTTTTATAATTTTGTGTAAAGTTTAGTTGTATTCAGAGGACGTATAAAAGCAACTGCAATTTAAGGTGCGCAGGTCGAGTGGTTAAGACGTTTGCCTTAAAACTTTGGGCGTCACGACGCTTTGTGTTTTTCAGCAAACCTCGAATAAACTAATTACATTACCCGTGCTTGTGTTAGGGCAAATCATTTAAATTTATAAGAACAATTGTCCCGCATGATTGCCTAAATAATTAGAAGATTTAACAAACTTATTATACACAATATAATTAGAGTATATTAAATGTACACCTGGTAATGAAAACAGGGAAACGCGTTATTTTAAATATACGAAATCAGAAAACATGTTTTGACAGAATTTCCCAAACTATTCAGAATTATTCAAATGTTACTTTTTTGCATTAATCAATAATTTTAAAGGTGTAAATTGAAAATTTTGTCAAAATTCTCAAAGATTTATCATACAGCTTTACCAATTATTGCCTGTATAAGGAGTTACTTTCTTTTTAATAACAATTCCTGTCGTATTTTCTGTAATGGAAAGCCTATTTTTTACACATAAATACATGTATAACACAACCAGTGCCAACTACCATGACTGTATACTTGTTTGTTCCGAATTTCGAAAATATCAGTCGGTACAGATTGGTCGTTATCTGATGGGAGGGTGTTTGGCTATCTGAACAACAAAATAAAGACAGGCGATACAAATTCAAAAAGAGATAATTAGGAAAAGTACATTGTTTTGATGAAACTCGTGTGGCTAAATTCAGCCTCCATTCAGCACAATGCTTGCCTTATTACCAAACACAACGTTTTCGTGTAGGTTTTTAAAAGGATTGAATGAGAATGCTTCATATTGGTTCGACTATAATACGTCCGTTATTAAATTGGGAACTAAAGGACACTTCATGTAAACATTGCATAAATGATCTATAGAATGCAAGTTGAGATTTTGAAATCAACCGGCAGTTTCAAAGATAGAGAGTATATCGGTTGTGTAATGGATTGTAGATAAATTGATATTTTTAATGAAATTACATGTGATGTTGTTGAAACATACAATTGGTTTTATATGTTAATATTAAATACGATTTTTCATAATAAACAATCCTTTTAAAGGGGGGGGGTGGAATGCTATATATGGCATTAAAATTAATCCTTTCATCTGAACAGACATCTGGCAATAATGTTGAATTAAATTAAACCAGATCAAAAAATAGAGATTTCATTTATCTAAAAGGGGAAAAAAAGATGGTATTTCTTACACTAACATTACAAAGAATCCATAAAAAAAAATTAGATCGAATCCAGCGACGGTTTACCTGAAATAATTATCAACATATATTTCATACCGAAATTTTGAATTTTTAAAATAAAATATCTAAAATTTAGCATATGCGTATATAAAATCTTTTTTTAAAAAAAATCAAAATTTTGCGTTTGACATTTGTACTGGCGAGAGAGTGAAAACTGATTGAATTGATTTAAGACTTCCACTTAAAACAAATCAATGGTATCACATTGTCTTCAATGCTGATGTACAACTTAAAATCTTGCAATATGACCATTTAGCATTTATAAGAACGCTTGTTGATCAATGACGAATTAACCAGAATAAACAAAAAAGCTTATAAGCTTTTACGGTAAGTTTCACTGCCTTACCAATATTATGTATGGATCACGTGTTACATAAAAAATATATTGTCAGTATAATATCGATTTGGTTAAAGTGCTTGAACATACTGAATTACTCTATATTTCCAATTGCGAATCTTCGTCTTTTTTATTAAGTTTATTTTATGAATGAGGCCAGATTGAGATATTTAAAAGTGATAAAAATAAGTTATTTAGGGCTAATGATTTTAAGGTAAATATGGATTATTCAAAAAGGTTGAAATAAAAATTAAAATTTAATTATAATTTGATAAATTGCATCATTGAACTCTAGCGTATTGTTTAAATAGGACCCTTTTTATGAATTTTCCTGCTGTAAAATTCATGAATTCCATTTATTAACACCAACGTTTATCTTTTAAATCAAAGTACTAAAAGTACTAAATGACAAGCGTTACTGAATGAAGAGAACATTTTTCACTGTAAAGACTTAAACATATAACAGTATGCAGTCAAACCTAAAGACTAATGCGGTTTTTAGTGTCTGTCATCGTTATATTAATTGGCTTGTTAAAAGAACAAGAACAATAAAGGTAAAAAAATAGAAAAATCTACAAAGGAAAATGTCGTATTGACTGTGTATTTGGTACTGCATAGATTGTACATATATGATTTCCTTAAAATCTGAATAAAATATCATACATAATAACAAATATTAATATTTTTAACAAAAATTTCCATGTTGAATTGAATTCAAATACTTAACACCGTTTAATAAACAACTATTTCTAAAGGATAATCCATACACCGGATGTGATATTTGTGAGAAAGTATTGTGTAACGCATTTGACGATTGCTCTAACCAATTACAATGATAAACATACATATAGCTCCACAATTTGAAACCCTCTAAATCACATTAGAAATGTGAAAGAAGTCACGTTGTTATCTATCACTGATTCAGTATAAAATGTTCATGTTTAGCTGGTTGTTACTCAGTATTGTTTTACATACCTATCACTGATTCAACACAAAGTGTTCACTGTTTAGCTGGTTGTTACTCAGTACATTGTTTTACATACCTATCACTGATTCAACACAAAGTGTTCACTGTTTAGCTGGTTGTTACTCAGTACATTGTTTTACATACCTATCACTGATTCAACATAAGTGTTCACTGTTTAGCTGGTTGTTACTTACATTGTTTTACATACCTATCACTGATTCAACATAAAGTGTTCACTGTTTAGCTGGTTTTTACTCAGTACATTGTTTACATACCCTATCACTGATTCAACATAAAGTGTTCACTTGTTAGCTGGTTGTTACTCAGTACATGGTTTTCACATACCTATCACTAATTCAACATAAGTGTTCACTGTTTAGCTGGTTGTTACTCATTACATTGTTTTTTTTACATACCTATCACTGAAATTCAGCATAAATGTGTTTCACTTGTTTAGGCTGGTTTGTACTCAGTACATTGTTTTACATACCTATCCACTAATCAACATAGAATTGTGTCACTGTTTGAGATTGGTTTGTTACTACTCATAGTACATTGTTTTAACATACCTATCACTAATTCACATAAAGTGTTCATTGTTTAGCCTGGTTGGTTACTCAGTACATGTTTTAACATACCTATCACTAATTCAACATAAAGTGTCCCTGTTTGAGCTGGTTGATACTCAGCTACATTTGTTTACAACCATACACTAATTTCCACAGAAAGTGTTCACGGTTTAGCTGGTTGTTACTCAGTACATTGTTTTACATACCTATCACTAATTCAACATAAAGTGTTCACTGTTTAGCTTGGTTGTTACTCAGTACATTGTTTTACATACCTATCACTAATTTCACATAAGTGTTCACTTGTTTAGTGGTTGTTACTCAGTACATTGTTTTACATACCTATCACTGAATCAACATAAAGTGTTCACTGTTTAGCTGGTTGTTACTCAGTACATTGTTTTACATACCTATCACTGATTCAACATAAAGGTTTCACTGTTTAGCTGGTTGTTACTCAGTACATTGTTTTACATACCTATCACTGAATTCACATAAAGTGTTCACTGTTTAGTTGGTTGTTACTCAGTACATGTTTTACATACCTATCACTGAATCAGCATAAAGTGTTCACTGTTTAGTTGGTTGTTACTCAGTACATTGTTTTACATACCTATCACTGATTCAACATAAAGTGTTCATGTTTAGGCTGGTTGTTACTCAGTACACTGTTTTACATACCTATCACTGAATTCAACATAAAGTGTTCACTGTTTAGCTGGTTGTACTCAGTACATTGTTTTACATACCTATCACTGAATTCAACATAAAGGTGTTCATTGTTTAGCTGGTTGTTACTCAGTACATTGTTTTACATACCTATCACTGATTCAACATAAAGTGGTTCACTGTTTAGCTGGGTTGTACTCAGTACATTGTTTTACATACCTATCACTAATTCAACATAAAGTGTTCACTGTTTAGCGGTTGTTACTCAGTACATTGTTTTACATACCTATCACTAATTCAACATAAAGTGTTCACTGTTTAGCTGGTTGTTACTCAGTACATTGTTTTACATACCTATCACTGATTCAACATAAAGTGTTCACTGTTTAGCTGGTTGTTACTCAGTACATTGTTTTACATACCTATCACTAATTCAACATAAAGTGTTCACTGTTTAGCTGGTTGTTACTCAGTACATTGTTTTACATACCTATCACTAATTCAACATAAAGTGTTCACTGTTTAGCTGGTTGTTACTCAGTACATTGTTTTACATACCTATCACTAATCAACATAAAGTGTTCATTGTTTAGCTGGTTGTTACTCAGTACATTGTTTTACATACCTATCACTAATTCAACATAAAGTGTTCATTGTTTAGCTGGTTGTTACTCAGTACATTGTTTTACATACCTATCACTGAATTCAACATAAAGTGTTCATTGTTTAGCTGGTTGTTACTCAGTACATTGTTTTACATACCTATCACTAATTCAACATAAAGTGTTCATTGTTTAGCTGGTTGTTACTCAGTACATTGTTTTACATACCTATCACTAATTCAACATAAAGTGTTCACTGTTTAGCTGGTTGTTACTCAGTACATTGTTTTACATACCTATCACTGAATTCAACATAAAGTGTTCACTTGTTTAGTTGGTTGTTACTCAGTACATTGTTTTACATACCTATCACTGATTCAACATAAAGTGTTCACTGTTTAGCTGGTTGTTACTCAGTACATTGTTTTACATACCTATCACTGAATTCAACATAAAGTGTCATTGTTTAGCTTGGTTGTTACTCAGTACATTGTTTTACATACCTATCACTGAATTCAACATAAAGTGTTCACTGTTTAGTTGGTTGTTACTCAGTACATTGTTTTACATACCTATCACTAATTCAACATAAAGTGTTCATTGTTTAGGCTGGTTGTTACTCAGTACATTGTTTTACATACCTATCACTAATTCAACATAAAGTGTTCACTGTTTAGGTGGTTGTTACTCAGTACATTGTTTTACATACCTATCACTGATTCAACATAAAGTGTTCACTGTTTAGCTGGTTGTTACTCAGTACATTGTTTTACATACCTATCACTAATTCAACATAAAGTGTTCACTGTTAAGCTGGTTGTTACTCAGTACATTGTTTTACATACCTATCACTGATTCAACATAAAGTGTTCACTGTTTAGCTGGTTGTTTACTCAGTACATTGTTTTACATACCTATCACTGATTCAACATAAAGTGTTCACTGTTTAGCTGGTTGTTACTCAGTACATTGTTTTACATACCTATCACTAATTCAACATAAAGTGTTCACTTGTTTAGCTGGTTGTTACTCAGTACATTGTTTTTACATACCTATCACTGAATTCAGCATAAAGTGTTCACTGTTTAGTTGGTTTTTACTCAGTACATTGTTTTACATACCTATCACTAATTCAACATAAAGTGTTCATTGTTGAGCTGGTTGGTTACTCAGTACATTGTTTTACATACCTATCACTAATTCAACATAAAGTGTTCATTGTTTAGCTGGTTGTTACTCAGTACATTGTTTTACATACCTATCACTAATTCAACATAAAGTGTTCATTGTTTAGGTGGTTGTTACTCAGTACATTGTTTTACATACCTATCACTAATTCAACATAAAGTGTTCACTGTTTAGCTGGTTGTTACTCAGTACATTGTTTTACATACCTATCACTAATTCAACATAAAGTGTTTATTGTTGAGCTGGTTGTTACTCAGTACATTGTTTTACATACCTATCACTAATTCAACATAAAGTGTTCACTGTTTAGTTGGTTGTTACTCAGTACATTGTTTTACATACCTATCACTGAATCAGCATAAAGTGTTCACTGTTTAGTTGGTTGTTACTCAGTACATTGTTTTACATACCTATCACTGATTCAACATAAAGTGTTCACTGTTTAGCTGGTTGTTACTCAGTACATTGTTTTACATACTTATCACTGAATCAGCATAAAGTGTTCACTGTTTAGTTGGTTGTTACTCAGTACATTGTTTTACATACCTATCACTAATTCAACATAAAGTGTTCACTGTTTAGTTGGTTGTTACTCAGTACATTGTTTTCAGTTACAATTTTGTCATCAAAAACAACAGAAACTTAACAAACGAACGCAACTTCTTAACGAAAAAAGGGAGCATTAGTATTTAATTCTTAAAATGTCTTTTAAAGCAGGCTTCAAAAGTTTGACTTCATAACCCGTATATGTCATCAAAGTTATCATTTAAACAATAAAGCTTAAACTATATATATGAAATAAGATTTTTGATAATCAGTTTACAATTTTTTTTTTCGTAAACAAACGAAAGTCGACGAATAAAACAATGATCCATAGAAAACAATTATTTGTAATTGCTCGAACGTATCTCACAACGGTTTGTTAATTGAACGAACGAGTGGTTTGTCATCGTTCCTTAACGAAGCGAAGTGAAACATAATAGATATAATCCTTATGGAGGTGAGAAGATAATATTTTCAAAAATAATTGCTTTTTAAATCATTTGAAGTTACCGTTCGTTTATTTTATGATTGTGAATGCAATGATCATGATTATTATGATGCTGCTGCTGCTGCTGCTGTTGTTGTTGATGATGACGATGATCATGATAATTATGAAGATGATGATGATGATGATTATGATGTTGTTGTTGTTGTTGGTGGTGGTGGTGGTGGTGGTTGTGATGATGGTGGTGGTGGTGGCGACGACGACGATGATTATGAATGGTTGATGCAGTAGCATGATACGTCATTTTGATTTTCTTTTTATAAAAATAACATAATTTGTAGAATAAGTATCGAATATTTATATCAAAGTTTTCCTAATGTGTTCCCAAACGCCTTTATAATTTGATTGCTATCTTCTTTCGATACCAATTATAATTCAATCTGTTAAAACAATGGACATTGAATTGATGTGTTTACAACTATAATCTTTTCCTAAAGACATTAACTCGGTGAGCTAGCACTTTAAATAAAAAGAAAAATTATTCTGAGTGCGAGCTAATACAATGCAGACGATACACTCGAACATTTACTTAAATGTCTAAGAGATAAATAAAACTTGCTTCCATCGTGAATACGTGATAAATTACTAATGTGACGTTAAACATCATTACAACCAACCAATCAACTTTGAAAAAAAAGAAAGTTTAATCGATTACAAAAACGTCATAATTCTGACATAGAATTATCAAATTATAACATGTATATTACGATGGTTTGAAACACATTTTTACGAAACAGCAACATTTCTAACAATGATTTTTAAATTGTCAATTGTACATTTGATAAATTTTGAGAAGTTTCTTGGTTTTGATACGTTTGAGTTTTGGAAAGGAAATAAAACGTAGATATCCGATGTGTAATTTTCGGCCGTTTCTTGTTTAATAAATATGAATATGGTCACAGATCTTCAGATTCATGAAATTCAGAAGTTTCTGGAATTCTTAATTGAATGGCTCGTTTTAATGAAAATGTAAATTAGGCACATAGAACGCTCATAACTAAAGTTTCAAGTTAGAAAACTGGTGATAGCTCGATACATTGAGATTGCATTTTTGTGTGTGAAATATCACGTGATACACTAAACGAACAAAATAATTTCCAAAATAAAACTTAAACTTTCCCTAAATCTACTTTAAATTCCAGAATAAATAAGAAAAAAATGTCTCGCAAATACCTAAAAATTGCTTCTGAGGCCTAAAACAAGTTTTTTTTTTTTTTTTTTTTTTTTTTTTTTTTTTTTATTATTATACACAAGTACATATCATATATATATTACATATACATATCACCAATAAGAATATAGTTCATTATAAAAAACTGTATATATACAGTCAGACCTGTTCATGAAGGGAACTAGCAAAAAGTGACCTGACCCACAGGAGACCCCCATATATGGGCACAAATAGGATAAATTATAATATTGGTTTTATTTGGTTTTAACCACATGTACAGATTCCACTATATATCTTAAAGTATCCTCCAGGACAGGTCCAAATGTATACCTACTGTACATATATACTTTTGTTGAGGGAGGAGTATAAAAAAATTCTATATAAGCTTTTTCACACTGTCTCTCAACACATAAACATATAATAACATTGAAAAGAGTAGAAACAGGGTTAATCTAATCACAAACCTTCTCATACAGCAAGGAATAATAATAATAATAATAATAATAATAATAATAATAATAATAATAATAATAATAATAATTATATTTTACAGCAATTTGTATGTGATAATAAAACACGGCTTAGTTATCATTAAACAGATTCATCCAGGATTTCCAATATTTATCAAAAACTTTCCATTTACATTTTTTGAACATGAGATACTTTTCAATATAAAACTGTTCTTTCAAATAGTTTTGCAAGTTTAAAATGTTGACTTCTTTATACTGGGTTTTCATTTTGAAAATGAAATATTTGGTGTGGAGTATTACAAAGTTTGTTACTCTGTTTACATTAGAGAGTTTGGTTTTACCAAATAAAATAGAGGAAAAATCAAGATCAAGGTTGTAGTTTATTTTGTTTTTTATCCAATTTTGTAAGTCGTGCCATAAAGTTTGTATAGATGGACAGTAGAAAAACATATGCTCAATAGATTCTTTAACATTATCACAGTTTCTACAATTAGCATTGGATATTAAATTTCTTTTTGTAAGGTATGAATTTGTTTCAATAATCCTATGGAGAGTTTTAAATTGAAACCAGCGTAGCATAGTATTTTGTGAAATGTTGAAGGGTAATTTATAAATATTTGACCATTGGTGTTTTGAAAAGAAAATACCTTGGTCTTTCCATCTTAACTGACTAGTGGGTGTAATGGCCTTATTTGTTGTAAAAACTTGATAAATATCACTGCACCCTTTTGGAGACCTTAGTAAAATACTTATATATTTAGGAATATGACAAAATGAATGTCTTGTTTGAGTATTATGATAGTTAAATTGATAATTTCTTAGGTAACTTTTTATTGAAGCTATTAAACCATTAAACTCTAGAAAATTTGTATTTATATTAAATCTTTTTAAGAATGATTCATAATTATAAAGTACTCCTTCAGTATTAAACAGATCAGCTATAATTCTAATGCCATTTTTATAATATATATTGTAGAAAATAGTGTGGTTTTTCACTTTTATGTCTTTGTTGTACCAAATCTCTGTAGATAAAATATCATTTGCACTTTTTGGAGAAAAGTTATTACAATAATCATAGAATGCATTAAAAACATCTCTCCAGAAATTATTTTTTATAATTTCTGTTAATTTCTTTATATATTCAGATCCCAATTTAAATAGATTTTCCAGTTTAAAATTACATGTATGCATTAAAAGCTTATACCATTTTGAATTTGTAACAGAAAGTCTTCTGATCCAGGATACCTTCAAAGATTTCATAAATAAAAAGACATTTGTCATTTTCACCCCACCATTTTCATAATTCTGAATCATGATATCCCTTTTTACCCTGTCAGTGTTTGACTGCCATATAAATTCAAAAATATGGTGTTAAGAGTGTTAATAAATGTTTCTGGAGGATTAGGCAGACACAGGAGTAAATATGTTAATTTTGATATTATTAAAGATTTGAGAATTGTAATTCTTCCCAAGACTGTAAGATTTCTTCTACACCAAGATTTTATCATTTTTTTTATTTCTGTGATCTGCTTATTGAAATTTAATGATTCCATTTCATTGATACTGACTGAAAAAGTAATACCCAAGAGTGAAAACTTATGTTCACCCCAATTTAACTTCCATCTTGAATGATGATAGACGTCTTTTGAGAACTTCTTACTACCAATCCAAATTACATGTGTTTTTGAAAAATTAATTTTTAGTCCCGATATCTTTGCATAATATTCCAGAACATCAAGAGCTGCATGTAGTGATTTGGCAGATCCATCAAGAATAAGTGAAGTATCATCAGCATATTGTGATATATTGTACATTTCATTATCAATACAAATGCCTTTTATATTCCTATTGTTTCTAATATAAATACCTAATATTTCTGCACATAGAAGAAAGATGTAAGGACTCAGGGGATCACCTTGTCTACAACCTCTATTTAGAGTAAAGAACTTTGATAGAAAACCACTTTGAGTGACTGACGATGTGATGTTATTATAGAAAGTACTTATCCAGTGTTTTATGGAGTTGCCAAAGTTAAAAAAATCTAATACTTGTGCGATAAATTTCCAAGAGATTGAGTCAAATGCTTTTTCAAAGTCGATAAGAAGAAGCATGCCTGGTATATTATTATTATCTGTATAATTCATTATATCATAGATCAGGCGAATATTTTCCCCAATATATCTACCTTTTATAAACCCTGTTTGATCAGGATGGATGAGAGTATCTAAAACTGTTTTTATTCTCTCTGCTATACAGCCTGATGCAATTTTATATGAAGTATTTAAGAGACTTATTGGTCGCCAGTTTTTCAAGTATTGCTTGGGTTTATCTCCTTTTGGAATACAGTTTATAATACCCCTTTTTTGTGTAACTGATAATTCACCATGTGTGTAACCATAGTTTATCGATCTAACTAAAAAATTACCTAAATCTTTCCAAAAAAATTTGTAAAATTCTGTAGTGAAGCCATCTGATCCAGGACTTTTGTTATTTTTCATTTTTTTTTTAAGTATGACAAAGCTTCTTCGTAGGTTAATTCCCCATTTAAACTTTCTGACTGTTCATTATTCAGTTTTGTGACATTATATTGGTCAATACTACTTATCCAATCATTACATGAATCTTCTGAATTGCAAGAGTATAAATTATGGTAAAAATGTTCAATCTCAGATAGGATTTCAAATTGTTCAACAATAATGTTGCCATTCCCCTAAAACAAGTTATTAAATCAACCAGTGCTTGTATCAACTGTTTGCAAAAAATGGCAAATGTAGCTGCATAGATAGCAACAAATAAATAACGTTTATGTATATAACAGATTTCGGAAATTGAGATCTAAAATACTTATGAAGAAGAATAAAAGGATTGATTTTTAAATATATACATTAAGATACTATGAACCACATACTAGTAAATATACATGTAGTTTGATTATTATGTAACCATTTTTGATCACTGATATGTAGAATTGATTTTTAAGTAATCGAAGTGATTAAAATTTTATAAATTGGGAAAAGAAACCATTGTTATACAAAGAAAACAAAAACAAAAATAAATAAACAAATAAATAAATAAAGATATAAAACAATCAAACAACACCCCCACACACACACACACACACACACATACACACACACACACAAACACACACACACACACACACACACACACGTTTTAACAGGAAGTACTGCCTAAATGTTCTACCTATCTTAATTTATATAGTTGTTGACTACATATTTTAACGCCAAAAATAATGTTTATTGCGTTCAGACAAATCAAACTTTAAAATCTACTGTGTAATCGGAGAATATCAAGTTCGAAGAAATTAATATATTTTTATTGATGATAAAAACACTATCTTTGAGGGGAAACACGTGTTTGAAATTGTATAATAATTTTTAGAATTGACTGAATTATGTGTAAAGTACTTGATAAGTGAGGATTTTGGTGTGAACAGCAAACAGCGAGAAATTTAACAAATTCGTAAAGTTATGTATACAATACAGTTTCCGGTATATTTTTGAGAATTTGTATTTTCTATATTTAAAAAAATGACAGTACAATGTAGTGCAGTAAAAATATAATTGTCAATAAAACATATAATATATCATTGTTTCAAAACGCACCAGAATCTAAATTTATATAAAATGCTTACTTTGAAACAAATTGTAGTAATCTAATATAACGTATAACGTTGTCCAAAAAATTAAAAGAAAAAGAAAATTAAATTTTAAAACAAGAGGCCCATGGGCCTTAACGCTCACCTGAAGATATGTCCAATATTGTTTGAAAAGTGCAGTAGACAATATTTTACGTACAGAAACTTTAAAAGTTTTCTCAAGTTAAGAACTCCCACAAAACTTAATCAGAAATATATCCACTCACATTTCATTCATAAGTAGCTTATATAATATGCATGGAGTAACTGTAGTGCAATGAATAATTTTCAAATCATAAATCAATTTCAGTATACTAATGCAGCTATGTCCTTGACCTTTCAACATATATGACCTTGAACCATATATGATTGTCATGTCAATACCTATAATATGCTAATATACATGCCTATGCATGAAATTAATAGCTTTCAAGATAATTAATAATCTTAGTATTCCTATGTTGATATGACCTTCACCTTTGAACATATAACCTTGAACCATATATCATAATGATCATTGTCGCAATACTTACAATAGTCTAATATACATGCCTATACAAAAAATTGATAGTTTTCAAGATAATTAGCAATTTAAGTCTTCTTTTGCAGCTGTGATCTTGACCTTTAAGCATACGACCTTGAACCATATATCATAATGATCGTTGTTGCAATACCTACAATATTCTAATATACATGCCTATACAAAAAGTTAATGGTTTTCAAGATAATTAGCAATTTAATTCTTTTTTTGCAGCTGTGACCTTGACCTTTCAACATATGATCTTGAACCATATATCAAAATGATCGTCGTCGCAATATCTACAATATTCTAATATACATGCCTATTCAAAAAGTTAATTACCAATTTAAGTCTTCTTCTGCAGCTGTGACCTTGACCTTTTAACATATGACCTTGAACCATATATCAAAATGATTGTCATGTCAATACCTACAATATTCTAATATACATGCCTATACAAAAAGTTAAAAGTTTTCAAGATAATGAGCAATTTAAGTCTTTTTTGCAGCTGTGACCTTTCAATATATGACCTTGAACCATATATCAAAATGAACGTTGTCGCAATATCTACTATTTTTTAATGTACATGCATATACAAAAAGTTAAAAGTTTTCAAGATAATTAGCAATTTAAGGCTTTTTTGCAGCTGTGACCTTGACCTTTCAACATATGACCTTAAACCATATATCAAAAAAATCGTTGTCGCAATATCTACAATTTTTTAATATACATGCCTATACAAAAAGTTAATAGTTTTCAAGATAATTAGCAATTTAATTCTTTTTTTGCAGCTGTGACCTTGACCTTTCAACATATGACCTTGAACCATATATCATACTGATTGTTGTTGCAATACCTACAATATTCTAATACAAATGTATACATGCCTATACAAAATGTTAATAGTTTTTAAGATAATTAGCAATTTAATTCTTTTTTTGCAGCTGTGACCTTGACCTTTAAGTATATGACCTTGAACCATATATCATAATGATCGTTGTTGCAATACCTACAATATTCTAATATACATGCCTATACAAAATGTTAAAAGTTTTAAGGTAATTAGCAATTTAATTCTTTTTTGCAGCTGTGACCTTGACCTTTCAACATATGACCTTGAACCATATATCAAAATGAACGTTGTCGCAATACCTACAATATTCTAATATACACGCCTATACAAAAAGTTAATAGTTTTCAAGATAATTACCAATTTAAGTCTTCTTTTGCAGCTGTGACCTTGACCTTTCAACATATGACCTTGATCCATATATCAAAATGATCGTCATGTCAATATCTACAACATTCTTATATAAATGCCTATAGAAAAAGTTAATTGTTTTCAAGATATAGTGACATATATATAATTTTTAGCAATTTCAGAGCCTTACAATTTCCCCATTTTGAGCCCCATGGCTACCAATTGTGCAAATCTGAAAATGGATGACCTAAGGATGTTATAAATGAAATAACTAAGGTATATTTCTTGTAGATTCAGAGGAGAAGACTTTCAAAGTTTTTCACTCTTTCCCCTTATGGGGTCCCAAGGGGACATAACTCCTTCATTTTTTCAAATCTGAAAGGGCTTCACCTAGGGGTGATGGTTACAAAGTTTCATTAAATTTGGCCCAGTGGTTTTGGAGGAGAAGATTAAAATGTAAAAAGTTAACGCACGACAGACGACGGACGGTGAACCATCGCAATAGCTCATATGAGCTTTCAGCTCAGGTGAGCTAAAAATAAATAACCGAGTGTGCTACTTTACAGGTACGTTTAACGTAGTAAAACATTTTAAGTACACAAGTGGAGTAAAATTCTATCGTTTTACAATTTTTTTGTTCACTGGCGTTTTCTTCATCATCCCAAAACTGTCCGCTTTGATGTAAGTGATGAATTTTGACTGTGATGTAAACACTTTTACTCTATTATACTCCATACTTTATAAATATTTTTTAATTTGCTGTGTGAAATATAGACCCTAAATCACAAAAACCACGTGACTTCCTGTATGAATAAAATCCGAAACAACAATACCATAGGTCAGTTGTTAAAAATGCACAAAATAAAATCAATGAAATTAATCACTTTCACTTTAAACTTCATTGCAAATTCTAACTTAAGCTCTTGCACTTTCAACTTCCATAATTAAAGTGGCACCACACGGGTGTACCTGTTAGACGGTTTACACACACGTAAATAAACTGCACTATTTTGGGTGTGGGATAACCACAGGGGGATTTTGATTTAAACACTAATATTGTTTACCGATATATTGATAGTATTTTCTCGATTTTTTATAAACATAATGAATTTAAGAGAGTAATAGATGTAAAATGAACATCATGTAAAAACGCTTAATATATACGGAACTTTAACCGTGTGAGTTTCATCTATAAATCGAAATTTGAAAAAAAAAAATAGTTGCGATGTCACAACAACAGTAACGTGAGATTTCACTGCATTTCATCTAATGCCGTGCGTATACATGTACTTTTACTGCTGTAACATCTACTTTATGTATTGAAAAGTGTCATTAGACAAAAAAAATTAAATCAAAAATATTTCAAATAATGTTAAACAAACATCAAGCCTTCTTTGGTCTTTTTAATATATCATTAAAGCTAAAATAACATGCATTTATTTTGGGAAAGTTAACGCCACTATGAAACAAAAAACAATGGAAAACAAGGCGATAGATGACCAGATCAAAATTTTTAGTAATTGAATGTTGAAGTGTGTGTGTGTGTGTGTGTGTGTGTGTGTGTGTGTGTGTGTGTGTGTGTGTGTGTTACAGCAAGACCGCACTTAAGTGTGTGTGTGTGTGTGTGTGTGTGTGTGTGTGTGTGTGTGTGTTACAGCAAGTCCGCACTTAAGTGTAAGTACTCTCGCCTGAAATGTCGCGGATTTTTAACGCAGACCACTCGGTCCATTTTAACAGTACCGAGACAAATAGCATAGACCCATGGTAAGGAAGATGTTCTCTTGCTTAAAGTTGACAGTGGTCGAACCGACAAGAGCGAGACTCATTGGGTTTTTGTAGGCTAACGCCTTATGCACTAGATTACCTCGACGCCAATAATAGTTATGCAATTCGAGGTGTATCTAACAATAGGAATTTTTATGAAAACTCTGATCAATAGATCTGAAATCCGGTGTAAATAAACCTGTGAGGAAAGAAAAGTCATGTAGCATATATCAAGTTACAAATATATCAGATCAATGATACGGTATTGCATTACTTCAGGTATACTGACATTTACTCAAACATGTTCGCCAATGAATTTAAGAGAGTAATAGATGTGCTTGCTGTATATAAAATGTGTTCGTTACTTGGTTTGGAAATGAGTGTACACTCAACTCAAATATTCCCATAAATCAATATTTCAAAAATTAAAAGTTTTATGTTTTGTTCAAAAATACTTAGATATAACATTAGATATTCAATTTTATGTGTGTTATGTCATAAATTGACATTGAAATATTTTAGTTGAGTGTACACTCAAATGAGTGAATGATTGTAAAAATGAGGCCAGATCTTTAACCTAAAATGTCCTTACGGTCTAGTATCTCAATCTGGAGTATATTGGAACATAATATGATTGAAATTAAAGAAAATTCGAATTTCTAAAATTAGAAAATCGAAATATTGTGTTGAAACTTCATTTGTCGTCAAACCTTAATTCACAAGCTTTACGAAAGCTGCGCCAATAACTCAAGCCCTTTACTGTGTGAAAATTTGACAAAACAGAGATCACTGCACTTTAAACAATGCATGCCCGAAATATATTATTTACAATCATGAGAATTGTGTAAGGACTCTATTCAGACCATTTTACACGAGTATGTTTTAGCTGGAGGTTATCTGCTTTACTTTTTTAAATAACAAGTCGTGATATAAATATATATCACTGTGTCTCCTGAGGGAACTGTTCTTCAATGTTGTCTTGGAAGTATATTGTGCTTAAGGTTGGGTTTCTTCTTCTTTCATATAAAGAAAGTCACAGCTCATGCTGTAATATTATTTAATCTCTTAAACGAATAGAAAAGGCATTATTATCTTACAAGTAATTGAAAAATCTTTTTCTCAATTTTAGCTGCCATAATTGTGTCAGTGTAATGGGCAATAGTAATCTTGTAGATAAATAAGAATACCAGGAGTCCTCAAATTAGAAAAAAACAGTTAATAATACACATAGCGTGTAACGAGCAAAGCCCTGATGGTAATGAGTCAACCCTTACTGTGAAATAAATGCTGTATAAACTCCGCGACATAAATAGCAAGGAACTCTATGTCCTTTTGATGCAGATCAAATGTAATTTTACCACCAAATAGAACATAAAATGATACCATGATCGCTGAGGTCATGGAGACATACACAAAAGTTAATATCAAACTGATCGATAGGAAAACACAAGGATTGATCTAACATTAACTCTGTCTCTCTATGGTTGAAATATTCATGAATTTCTCTTCTTTGATAACTTATAATGCTCTCATTTAAATCCTGCACAGACACGAATAGTTTGAAAAAATAGTTTTTACTATCGGTAAATTCAGAATTTTTGACGGCTAATTTCCACAAAATATGTTATCTTGCTTTGAATTTATTTCCATTAAAAATAAATTTTCGAATTTGTTTTGTGTTTATCTGGGTTTTTTTTTTTTTTTTTTTTTTTTTTTTGTTATGAAAAGTTGAAATGAAAGCGTTTCATGTTCTGTTTGAGGTAATACACGTTGTAGTTTACTAATGTCCAGTTTGTATCGGACATGCATGTGGTAGGAATTATTGGTGTTGATTTATCACCCGTGATTTCTAACTTAGTGAAATCAAAACAAGAGAAAAGGTAAGTTCACGTAAATAACTCGGATCTGTACGCAAAATCCTCAGGGATAAAAAATTTCAAACTTGACTTGACTTCTGGGAGCAATGCCAAAAAAAAAAAAAAAAAAAAAAAAAAAAAAAAAAAAAAAAAAAAAAAAAACAACCCACTAGCGCCCATAAAATAATGTGATACGCTTCGATGTTGGGAAGATAAAGTTTTAATAAATTTTTTCGGGTATTGTATAGACGTAGCCCGAGTCATCAATAAAATGAAATTTACAGTGGTAGATGTATATCATTTCAGCAGAAAGATGAAAGAAAAACGGTAACAATTTTTTTGTAACTGTGGTTTTAGTCCATACCGATTCAAACTTTTCAAATAAATCAATTTAAATGCTAACGAGTTTCATATTGTTGCAAAAATTTATTCCATTCAAGATAATAACATTGCATCCATGTGTAAACAAGCGTCTGTAAACTTTAATTGACTGAATTCGAAGATTTAAATTGATTTGATAATTTACATACGAAAGAATAAAACGCAGAGGCTAAATACATACGTAGAACGGGCTTACTTAATTCATGTATGTAGTAATAAGTAACAAATAAATAAATAAATAAGTTTTAAAATAAATGATTAAATAAACACACACGGAGACACACACACACACACACACACACACACACACACACACACACACATATATATGGACAAAAATATAACACATGTATTCTACAAAATGATACCTTAGTACAACAAATTAGATATACAAATTAGTTTAAATGTAACAGTGCTCATCATGTAAGATACCAATACAGAATGTAATTTTACAATAGGGAAACTAAGTCGCATCTAGTACGTAAAAGAAATTATCTCCGTGAAAAGTTGATGAGTTTATGGTATCGGTCACGTTTTATCATTTAACAATTTCCACTTTAATTTGAAATAGGAAAGTACAACTTCAGGTTGAATAATATATGCAACCCTAAAGAGAGGTATTTTTTTCTTGCCTACCTCTCTTTAGGGTTAAATATATTATTCAACTGAAGGTTTGTAGACTTCAGTCACTGCCATTTCTGATTTCAAGTCAAAGAAATAGGACGGAGACTTTAATCTTTTTAATTGACAAATACAGTTACACAAGTTAATTAGAAATAGCTTCTGACTTGCTTGAGGCAGTCACGTCAAACACGTTTATACAGGTGTGTAATTACCTGACCAGTATTCGTAGAAGTTGAGGCTTGTTCAGGAATGAAAAAAAAAACTTGGAAACAACAACAAATAAAATCTAAGAATAGAATTCAGTGTACTTGCTTGTTTAGAACGATACATCGTTAAAACCATTTGAAAAATTAAAACTCCAAAAAACGGTCGAGCTCATCTTACAATACCGATATGTAAGAGATGGTTGTAATATTATGAATTTTTGAATTATTTTTATAAAATATATGTATTATTCAGAAAATTCGAAAATATATAATTCGGCATAGGTATTGTTCAGAATCTCTTCAGTACAGTTTTGGTGCTAAAGCTGCCTTAAATATTTATATTTTCAAACGTTAATTGAAGCCTTCTAATGAAAAGATACATGTACCTAAGTACTACTGACCGTTGATAGGAGATTGAATATAAACTTCATTAGGCTTCGTCATAATTTCAGCTCTCTCAATGCTAATTTACACAGTGTAAATTTAACACAAACTCACAGTTATCGTTGTGGACATCGGTTTGAAGATCCCTACCACTCTTTCTTTCAACGTTGCCGGTACAATTCTCGACAAATTTCTCTATGCCTCTATAACACAACACCTTGGCCAACTGACTCTCAAAACTTTACTTTATGGCGACTTTGAACTGTTTAACGAGCAAAATTATACAATATTTCAAGCCATTGTTACGTTTATCAAATCTTAATATCCGTAAGTTAATCAAAACCATGCAATTATATGCATATTTTTCTTCGTGTTTTTTAATCTGATTATTTATTTATTTATTTATTTATTTATTTATTTATTTATTTATTTATTTATTTATTTATCAATCTTTCATCTTCAGTTGTCCATATTACTCACACTTTTAGTTAGCTTGTGTTAATCATTAAATCAATACTTTTTTGTCATTATAGTGATTTGCATGCCATATATTATATTTGGTTATTTTGTTACTTGAGAGAGGAAAATTAAGTTGTATAACTTGTTTCCAAACCTTTTGTAATATTTTCTATTGCAAGTATTCAAACAACAAAACAATCAAGACAATTGCAGCTATTCGAGGTGCTAGAACAATTAAAAGAAACTACAAAAGATAATTGGAAGAGAAAATTATTAACAATAGCATATTTTTAATCGAGATTCACAGCAACTGAAATCTATTCATCCAGTTTTAGAAGGCGTTAGGTGGGCAAAAAACAATGTGCACATGCACGCATAAAACAAAACATTTTTTATTTGTCGTAGCTATATTGATAATTTTGTGGGAATTAAATCGTGGACGTAAATGATAAATTAGTATAGCTGGCGTTTGTAATAAAAAGCTATTACAGACTTTATTATTCCCAATAGTAAGAAAAAATAATTGCTGTGCGATCTTATCGTATATAGATGACATTTGAAGCAATAAACATGGAATGAGAAAAATTTTCAATAAACGTGAGTTGTTTCATTTTCTATAAATAAATACAATTTTATCAGTTGACATTTCAGATATATATCTCAAAACATGCAATGCTATACACAATATGGTGAATGTTCTTAACACACTATTTTAAATTATAAATTTATTTTTATATTTTAAATGTTTAATTGTTTACTTGTTATATTCTACAACATTATATTTAATTTTATATATAACCAAAACTCCATAAATACTAGAAATGAACATCATGTACAAATGTATATCGTTTTTACTTCAAGGGAATTGTTACTGCTTTTAGACAATAATGAAACCTAGTATATAAATACAGATTTAATTTCGAGGCGTCAGTTTAAAACACGCGACTTATTTCATTTTTGAATTTAATCATAAAATACATTCAAAAATGGCATATGATGCATGCAATAGTTGATCAGAAAACGTTAAACGCCTCTTGTTTAAGCTCAGAATCGACAGATGCGTGTTGGTTAGTGACTACTGTCTGGTTTCCACTCACTGCTTATATTTTGGTAAAAAATTAAAAATGTCTTTTTAAATTATCGCTTCTTTTCTCTGAATAGGCTTTTATCTATTTTTGTACCATTTTGGGATTCTTACAAGGTTTTTCAATAAACATGCTTCATTACATAAAGTAAAATAAATAGTAATTGTAAAGTAATTTTGTCTTAATCTCAGTGGCCTATAATATTTATAATAATTATGAATAACACACTTGAATTTTGACTAACGTTTGGAATTGATTACAAACCAAAAAAGAATTGTTGTTCAATATCAGCAAAACCAACTTGTATAATCAGGCCCGGGGTTGATCTGAAATTAAATATTGACAATATTGTGCTGCAACCAATTCAAATAATTCATTGTTAATATAAAGTTTAGTACAATAATGCATATTATGCAGAGATAAATAAAACTCGTGTGATGAAATACAACATGCGGATTTAGCTTGTTATCAAAATTCCTGATTCTTCATTCCACACATGCTAGATTGTATCAAACAACTTGCAAACATTTTGGATGTTTTCATATCAGTTTTTTATGTTTTCTTTCCTTTTTTATGAGAATACAAATGATGTAAGTACAAGTATAAAAACTTTATAGTCAAATAAGAATTCAAGAAAAAGACACAAACTATCAGCGGTCTTTATTTCTAAACTGACTAGTGTTCGAATGCAAATTTACACAATGCGTTTTAAGCACGATGGTAGTTAATGAATTAAATGAGTAACTAATCAGAGTTTTTAACAGTTGTTATTACAGTTAACATTATAACTAATATAAAAAATCATACAATGTATATGTAAATATAAACATGAAGAGCATACTGACGATTTATTTTTTCTATTTATTTATTTATTTACTTATTTATTTTATTTTATTTTATTTTATTGTATTGTATTTTATTTATTTGAACCATTCACATATTAACGAAAGAATCTTCTATATTTTAACTGTTATAAACAAAACATGCTAAGACATGGCGTTTAACTACTAAAGTGAAAAGTATCAGCTGATAAGGAGAATATACAATCTTAAATGTATGAAAAATCTTTTTTGGATTTCAATCTAAAACAGTTACCTTAATTTTTGAATTAAAATGATTTTGTTGTGGACATCAATATAGGAGATTCGATGTTTGATTGATAAAGTTATCATCATTGTCATCGCCATACCAATTAATGTGACAATGACATTATAAAGACGTTTATCGTTTGATCTTAATAAATAACAAAGAGGTCCGCCTGTTTGTATTTTATTAATTTTATATTTTATGTTATGGTTGCAAAATCACAGATTTTGGCAAAGATGGGGCTAACGAATTTGAAAGTCTTGTCATATAGACAATGTAAATTCGATATGAATTGCGTTTATGCATTTTAGTTATGGTAAAACTAAAACTACCACATTAAGACTAACCTCAAAACTCCTTTACACACCGGTCCCTTTGTTTAAGTCGAGTTGGTAAATTCGATGAACATATTATGCGTGAATAGAAATAGCCCGTGCAAAGGTTGGTATACGCACGTGGACCCGGTTGTTATCTCATACAATTCTACCCACGTGCGTAAACCAGCTTGTGCACGAGCTATTTCTCCCGAAACAAAATTGTTAATCACGACAAAAACAATATAGACACTGTGACATGGGCCAAGATGGGGTATCTCAGATCCGTCAAATATGCTGTAACTAAATAAAACAGAAAACAAATACAAAATCAATGCAATTTAATTGAATTCTTAATCAATTCTTTCCAATTATTTCAATACTTTTTAATATTTAATAATGATCTTACATGTATAACCGTCATTGTTCCATATGAAAATGAATTTCTGAATTCGCAAAATTAAATACATTTTTTCCACTAACCGTATTAATTTGTGGTGATTCTGGTGGTGTTTCCACAGTGACAGCAGTAACTTGTAGACTTGGTGTTGTTGCATCAAGCTGTAAAACACTGGAAATTTTACGTTTTTGCTGATCACTTGTCCTTTTGTAGCCATATATGGCAATACTACGGTGACCAGTTTGTTCCATAATGAGTTGTTCTGGGACATCATTTTGGAACAGTCTGGTTGCCGTAGTAGCCCGAAGAGAATTTGTTCGTATAAAAGCCAGTAAACCCAGCAGTGGATGCAATTGACTTTACAATATCCCTGTGTTTATTATGCCCTACTACCTGCAGAGAAAACCAAATATTATCTTTTGGTTTAACTAGGGGCTGAAAATAAAATGCAGAAGAGTCACGTTTTGGGTGTAACTTAGACAGGTAAAATTTAAACAAAGTGACAGGACAACGGCTTTGCAAACATATGTTCGAGCTTTATGTGGATCGATTTTTCTGTGCTTGAGCCCCCCTTTGTAAGTTTTGGAAACACTTTCACAGTATTCCAAATACTCCACACTGTCGGTGTCCGTTTTAATACTGAAATTCTCCAATGAAAGATTCCTGTGCTCGTCTCCACCACGCAATTCAAAATTAATACCTACTATCCAAAAGATGGCCTTTAACAGTGTCTGTGGGTCTTCGTTTCCCAAAACACTCGACTCCCAAAAGAAATTCTCTTGGTCAGTCGTAATAACCTGGGCTTGTTTTCTGATCAACCCTATTCCTTTTTCTTTGTTTTATTTATCATAGCATTGTTTATGCAATTTCTTAGCGTTATAAACGTGGGGTCATACAAAAAAGAAATTTTCCGACCGCTAAGCTGAAAGTGCCTCTGTAAAGCTGCTGTCATGAAAAAAAAAGACTGCTACTGATGTATTCACCACCATTCGTTTTTTTTCAATGATAATGCGAATGGCGGTAATACATAACTTAACTCATTCTCTGTCATAGTTATAAGTTCAATATGAACCTGTAGAATTTGTTGTACAGTTGAATCGACTTGCCCACTTTTAAGAATCTCCTCCCTCCACTTCACAAAAGGGTTTATCGCCAAACGGTTTTTACGCATAGTATTTTCCGTAACATTTGACCTCGACATCTTTCTCAGATAATCTGGGGTTACTTCTATGAACCTCGAGCTCATTTCATCATCTGTGAAAAGACAGACGTAATTTATTGATATTTATTATTCAAATAAATTTACATTTTGCAAAATGTTCGACAACATTATTTGGTGGGTGTTTTACAGAACAACACTTAAGACTATTAACAGGTCCGGGAAAACTTCCCGAATCGTTTAATCTCTCCGATTTCGACTCCCCGAGTCGGTAACTTTGCACGTGCGGTTTATTTTACAAACACAGGACAATTTTCGCAACATGGCCAGCAACGAAGTAGGAACTATTGGACAAAAACTAAGTGTAAAAGGCTTGTTTATTCTTTATCATTGTCTAACTATACCGATATTTAAACAAATATTCCTACCGTACATAGTAGATTGTTGTAAAATTAACTAAAATAAATTCTAAGGGAAATACTAGCAAGTTTTTCTTCTTCTGGTATTAAACACAGTTCCATACCACAGCTTTCCCTTTCATAAGAAGTGCGCCTCGGTGCAGCGGACCAATGAAATCCCTTGATCTATCTGTGCATGATCTGCATCATCCCTGATCATGATCAACGTTCGGTAGCCAATTTTTGTCATACGTTTTAACCTGAGTATAAATAGTCGAAGAATTTCAACTTTTCATAACCATAATAAGAAACTGTACAATAAAGGGATATTATCTCAATCCAAAATGTAAATTTCTATTTGTGGAGAATAAATGTCACAACAAGAAGTTTTTTCAATTCAAAAAAAATATTTTATTCACATGTTTATATTCGTCAATGGAATAATGTATAAAATTCAAATTTAAGGTAACCCGTGTATCAAAAAGTGGCAAACTTAAGATCAACACAGTGAAACGTTTTGATGGCATTGATAAACTGAGAAAGCCAAAAAAAAATAAGAGCACAGAATCAAAGCATTCAGCAAAAGAAAGGACACTTTTTATTAAAGTTAATCAAAATTTTTCGAAATAATTAAACAGATGAGTAAATATTGATCTTTATACATCATACAAATCACTGATCACATATTTCTTGTACCTCTTTCAAAAAAGTTACAATAGCAAGTTTCTTCTCCTTTTTTGATTTTTTCTACTGATTATTCAATGCCTTATTATTTAATGATGATAAATTATCCTCTACAATTATAACAAGCTCTTGTTTTGTTTTGTTGGCAACATCATCATACTTTTTTCTGTCATCGGCAAATATAAAAACTGGAGTGAAATTTTTTTTTACATGAAATTTTATTATTTTTGCACATTTCGTAAAAAGCTGTTTGATTATCTAAATAAGTTTCATTAGATGTGACCAGATTTTTGTCTAAGGATTCTGCGGACGTTGTTGTGTGTTTACAGAGTTGGAGTGGATTTTTCAAATAGCCATTTTTTCTAACAAATTTCCTGAATTCTGTTTTCTCCGTTGTTAAGTCATATTCATACATGTAATCTGGGTCCTCCTCTGCCATGGCAAGAATACTGCAGATGTTTGTACGAACCTGGTAAAAACGTACAATTATCACATTTTGAAACATTAGTGATATTTTCCTCATAGAATATTTTAGATTTTTTGGTAAAACTTCCTTTTGCACCCCCCCCCCCAAAAAAAATTGAAAAAAATAGATGTGTGAAAAAATGTTTTTTTTTTTTCACAAAATGTCAAAATTGGCTTTGTTTAATTTATTCCACAAGCACTGTATTTGTACACAAAGGCCACATGCTCATAAAAACTAACATTTTTGACATTTCTTTGGTGAACTATATATACAGGTTTGACAGTGTCTATTTTGATTTGCAGGCTAAGGAAATACATGAATTCACTGGCGCAGAAGTAAATTTTATAATTCAATCAAAGGCGGGAAATGTCCATAAATGGCAAAGTCCATAACATCCACAGGACAAAACTTTAGAAGAGGTATATCAGTCTGACTTTTTTTGGACAAACAATGATAAAAAGTTTAAAACAAAAATAAACCTTAAACTTTGTGTTTAAACATAAAAAACTAACAGTAACAACAAAAATAAAATTAATATTCGCTCTTAAATTAAAGATTTACACATGACATGTCGATATTCGCTTAATATTCTTTTATTGATACCATCTGTTATTTTTGTTATATAGGAATCTTGCAGGACAAAAGAAACCGGAACCCAGATACAAGATGAGCTACAGTTCCCTTTAATTTCTGCACTAACAAAAAAGAATATGGATCGCAGACTGCCTTGTCCTATTTAAATACACAAACAACGAACAATGACAAATGTAAAATTTGCTGGGAAGGCGAACTTTTAGAAAAAGCGCTTTGGATGGGTTGCAGTATCGACACTTTTGCCTACTTGGTACACTGCAAATGTGTGGGAATATGTGCTAAAACCAAGTCAGCTCTGAACAAGATAAAATACTTTTGTCCAAGACATATTGGAAATAGCTCCTGAGTTTTATATTCTTGAAATCAGTGCCTTACATTATTAAAGATGATTAAATAATGAAGTTTAGTGGCTATTTTATTTTAATTCATTCTCACTTTGTCAAGTTTGTCGATATTTCTGTACACACTTAACCGTTTATTTTCTGTAGGTAGGCCCGATGGCAGGCATTCCTTCTCTTTCCGATTTCGGTTTTCAACCACAAATTCGCCACTTTCACCCTTAGAGATATTTCTACTCGCGGAAAATGTGGTATATTCCTTTAAAAAAATCTTTAACAGGAGCTGGAGATTGTTCTCTTACAACTCTAACACATAGGCATGTTTCCATGTAAAATGGCATGTTTAGTCCATAGAACAGAGGAGAACATTTGTAAAGTGCGGCATCAATTACGGATGCATTGTTTCGTCTCACTCCTGCCCTGAATATATGTAGTGCCAGGCAATACGGGAAAATAGCGTTACAGAGAAACAAGTTTTTGGGTTTTTTTTTCCTTCTCGATGAACTTATAGAAAGCTCTTACAGTCGGGTTGACGTCATTCCTAAGCTCATGCCTACAATACAGCACCAGAAGTTCATCTGCCATGCTATGTAGAAATATTTCAAGTATTTGCCAGCTTTTGTGGTGGTATGAAAAATAGATACATCTAATGTAAATCATTGGTTAATATTTCCTTTGTGAAGTATTTTATTTTACCAACAATTAAACATTTTATGTCATTTAATTGAAAGCATCATGCAGGTGTATGTGTGTATGTATTTGTACGTGCGTGTGTGCATGCGTGTGTGCCTGTATGCATGCATGCTTATACTTGTTGCGCTTTGACAAGATGCTAATGCCTTTGATGTAGCGAAGCCAAGTTTCTTTGCAAAATCTGCTAATCCTACCTCCCATAGCAATTTGAACAACGCTTTCACCATGTTTATTTCGTAATGTCCAATACCTTTCAATTATAAATAAATAAATAGTTTTATGTTCTATCAAAAAATACCGTATATTGCCAAGAAAAATTGCTCTCTTTTTTCAAAAGGTTTTTTATTAAATGAATGAACACAAAAGAACCACAGCATTAGTCAACATGAAAGTGCAAAATAAACACAAAAATGGCAAATATAAGAGTAATAAAATTTGCAACCACAACAAATTATTGGGTTGTGGCCACTTCATCCTTAAGTAAAAGCATATGCATTCTCGCATTCAATACCCACCAAGTGTATTCAATAAAATTGTGTTTAATTTCCATTAATATAATAAATAATAAGGCTCACCGGGTATCAATACTAAATTATTGTATTTTCTGGCATCATTTAATGAAATTTTAGCATCGTGCCCTGATCTTTCTTTATGTTGATGGTATGGTATTTTTTCTTCAAAGTCTCTTTTTGTAAGTGCAGCATACCAAGATGTTTTCTAAAATACGGCTGCCAAGTGTGAATGGCAACCCATCGCAGCCCAAGATCGTCCAGCGTCTCTTGCTGTTGACCATTGTAGTAGATATTGTATGATCGAATACCTGTATATACGACAGAAAAAAGTTACAACTTGATCACATATAAAACAACACAAATTAACGATAATAATCCTTTAACAATAAAGGTGTGGTTATCTTTTTTACAGCTTCATATGAGCAAGGATTCTCAAAACATGGTTCACCCTTTTTAACATCTGGTAACGTTGTTCTGTGTTGCGAGGAGACATATCTAGAAAATAACTATATTTATATTTGGTTTAATTCTTTTTTATGGTAATCATCTTATACAAAAGTATTTATACTTTAGGCAAGGTAAATGGCTGTTTAACCGCTACACCTTTGTTATGCATACCTTCCTGAAAATTGGTTTTATGCTTCAAAACGTTTAGTGCTGATATCATCAATGAAATCCATAAATGCGTGGTTCTTGACCAGCTGTTCTTTAGTTATCATTTTAATCCTGGAATCAATGAAATCATTTCTGAAATTTAAAAAAGCTATTTTTTTATCATATATGTAGACATGAGTATTGAATTTTTTAAGCTCACCTGAACAAAGTTTAAGGTGAACTATTGCGATGCCTTAATGTCCTTCGTCCGTCCGTTCGTCCATACAAGGAGACAATAACAATATATAATAAAACCTTTAAACCGGCTAATTTCATGAAGTGAAAGGACTATAGTGTAATGAAACTCTATCTATAGCATCTTTTAGAGGAGTTCAAAAAGTATGCTGAAAAATTTGACCTTGACATTCATTTAAGATCACAAAGACTATAGTAAAAACCTTAAAACTGCTTATTCTCATGCACTGAGAACTGTGGTCAGGTGAGCGCCTTAAGGCCCATTTGGCCCATTTTTTAATTAATAGCGCTTTAAAGAAGGAAAAGAAGATACCTGTATTTGCAAAAAGGTTGCATCAAATTCCACATCAGTTTTTTTCAAAGTTGTCTGTTGTCTTTGTTTATCTTTGGTGGTAAACGACAGCCAATGTCTTGGTGAAAGTTTATCTTCCATCTGCAAATTTCTTGTAAGATCTGGTAATATATGTACTACAGTAGTTAATACGCTTGTAGAGGATTTGAAAATATATTTCACTCGCCACTTCCTCTCAAGTATCTAAAAATATAAATATATAATTACATATTTATCCTATTTTATTTCGTTTATTTTCAAAAATCACATTATTAACATACCTGATTGTTGTCAAAAAACGTAATATGGTCAGGGTTCTCTGGACAGCTAAGAGGTTCGATGCTTTGGTTGTTTATCCACTTTGATATCGTAGAATAACTCCCTGACGGAGATCCTGAAAGAAATCGAAAGAAATTCAGAACTAGATTAAAATTACAAGAAAATTGTTTTTCATTTTGTTTATTTAATTTTTTTTATTATTATTAGTCTAGAAGTAGTAGTAGTAGTATTAGTAATAGTAGTAGTAGTAGTAGTAGTACCGGAAGAGTTTAAAACACCAGCGTTCTTCCTCCTTGTAATGTAGTAAGTTAGGAGATTGCTTGAAAAGCAAAGTTGTGCCACAAAATTGTTGTTGGTCAGGTTATAGACATGCTCTATAGCCTTTGCGATTTTCACATTGGTCTTGGTGTCATCCAAATCTTTCTGTGTGCCACAAATTCTTCTTAAAAAACCCAAAACAACAGCATTTCTTTCAGATATATGATCTGTAAAAAATGTATATGGATTTTTTAATAACGTAAAAATATTTTAATTTTATTGTTTAAAAATTTATAAAACGTATAAACGTATGTTCTCGGTTAAACTATCTTAAAATTAATTTACCTTAGACATTTAATAATTGTTAATATAGGTCGTTTTGGTCTTACATTCCCAAGTTAACAGACTCATCAAATATAGCTTTAGCAGCGGTGTGTCCAATGGCAATGGATAACCTTGTTAGTTTTTCCTCCCCAAGAAAGCCCCCCTGAATAGCTTTTATAAATTCTTCAAAAGAATTATCTATTTGCAATACCTTTTTGGCAGAGCATATTAATTAGTTGCTCCTCTGCAACTGAAACACGTGCTGTACATAAAAACGTTGAGTGATTAAACAACTTATTGTTAGCCTTTAAATGGTTGATGACGGCAATTCTAAATTTCCGGGCATCTATCCTAAAAACTGTATTGTCTCTGCCTTCATAGTATTTTTCATGCGACACACAGCTGCATTTTTTTCTTTTGCATTTGAAAATTGTAAAATTAATACATTTCATTCTTATATTTATATATATACATTTAAAAAACAATAAACTTCTTGAAATTTACGTTTCAAATAATTTTCAATTGTTTTACGGGCAAATAATTTAATTTCGGCGACAATATCAGAAAAGACAATTCAGGGTCTCCGCACTTTATTTCTGCAAGTTGATCAGTAACATTTCAAGCGCGTTCTTAACTAGGATTGCATGATCACGTGATTACCAAAATGGCTGCAGTAGGAGAATGTGGGGAGCTGCTTCAGTCTAAGTGAAATTTATTGAGAAAAATTGGTTAAGCAAGTATTTTAAGACTTAACAAACATGGCGATAAAACCAACTCACCTTCAGGAACTGTATAACCCTCACTCGCAGCTAAATAGGCTATTGATCAAAATTGTCTTTGCCTTATATAGTCTGCTGACATGGGGTAATTAAATCAGACGGCTCGTGCATTTACGATTTTCACGCTTTAAAATATTTATTCATGATTTTTAAAAAAGTTATCATTATTAGTAGGTACTTGATCCCAGGTATTGGGGGCAATCCTCTATGTCGGAGACAGTTACCGATTCGGGGAGTTTTCCGGGACCTGATTAAGATAAAGAAACATTTCATGCATGTTCTCACATATTACGTAATAAGTGTATTATTAGTTTATGTTGTTACTGTTTCATGTGAAGGGTGAACGTATTCTAATAATAGAATATTTTTCATTTTTCTTTATGTGTGTTTCGTCTATTCATTGATGTAAAATATGTACAAAAATTTTTTTGGTAAAAAATTTGAGGGTCAAAGAAAGTCTGCAGAAATTTCTTTAAATTCTAAATTTCAAAGTTATTCATTTTTTTAATCTAAAAATGATAAATTTTGGTCTAAAAGATATTTTATGAATTTAAATTGAAATGCATGTTTTCAATGAAATAAAGAGTATGGCTCAGTATCTGCATCACTAAGAATTTAAATAATAAATCACCTTTCCTAACTGTGATGTTTCTCCAGGCTCCCTTCTCACTTGGACCACCTGGTTCCAGCATGTCTGTGACATCAATTGCGTCAATTTAAACCTCACTGATGAACATATTTTTGGTTTTAAAAATGTCTTCAATGTCTTCAATATCACCAGCAGTATTGGCATTGATACCATTTTCATATTCTTCCAGCAAGTCCAGTGCTTGACTTAAAAGCTCATCCGAATCGTATTACCCAGCCATTTTAGCAAAATAATGCACTGATGGTTATCGAAATTTTAGTGCGTGCATTTAGATAGAGCACTCTACCACTTTCACCCGTGCGTAACAAGATTATCCATGTGTTCACGAAAGGGGTGTGTTTTTACGAATTTGATTGTATTTTATATTATGTTCTTATTCGTTCTACTCAAGCGAACATAAATCATTTATAAATGAAACTAAACACTTAATAGGCTGAGAAGCGCTCTGAGAGTGCAACATTTACTTAGTCATTTTAAATAACATAAATTCAAAATCTTCTTCCGAATCTTTATCAAAAAACAAAACAGTGGTGAAAATTAATATCAATCCACAATAAACAAAAACATATTTAGTACCATATACATGAAAACTATATAGGCGTAGGGGGGATAAATGCGTGTTGCACTGTTGAGAACAGAGCCTTCGAATGGCTGTACCTGTAATAACCCGTGATACAGCAGTAACTAAATCACCCGTGCGTAAAAGTATACCTGTCGGCCGACTGGTGTAATAATAGCCGTATTCGACTGGTCGTTTTCCGTTAAGCAAGAGGCTCTTCCATTAAAGGACATTTTCCCACCTTTATTTTTGACCAATCAGACTAAAGACATCAACTTTACGTTATTCGACTGGTAATTTGTTCTCAACTCGACCTTCGTGAACAACAGTGTTTTTAGAAGTGAAAAGTGTGTTGAGCACTTTACCAGTCGAATGACAAATACAAAACTATATTCAGTGATCTGATTGGTCAAAAATAAAGGTGGGAAAATATCGTTTAATGGAAGAGCCTCTTGCTAAACGGAAAACGACCAGTCGAATACGGCTATAGATTGTAAACAATTACACGTGTTTAGGTAGAAAACACTTAATAAATTCATTTATGTTCTTATTCGTTCTACTCAAGCGAACATAAATCATTTATAAATGAAACTAAATCACTAAATAGGCTGAAGAGCGCTCTGAGAGTGCAACATTTCGATGATAAAGAAAGATATAGGGAATGGGGAGGTAAAATAAGTGAATGGTCAGTAGTACTTTAAATACCTAGTTCTTTCGACACATATAATTTTTCATTAAGGTCTTCTCTAACGTAGCCGTCTTTGGCTTTATCTGTGAGCCAACGTCTGATTTTTTTAAAATTCTATCGTTAACACCAGCATTTGCGGCGCATGTAGCTCCGCCGGATCTCAAACTTTGGAGACCGAATTTGGTAATATCTAAACCTATAGAATAAAATGCTGACAAAACTATTTCTCTAGCCCTAGTGTATGAAAGAGGTTTATTACACTTTCTAAGTTTGTAGGATTTAGATGTTGAACAAAATGAAATGCCTCTGAAAAGGTAACTTGGTGAAGCCGCTGGAATATTGGCTAACTTAGTGTATCTTTGAAACATAGCTACAGGACATGTTTTATTGTCAGTTTTTGAAATACAGACATTATTGCCTTGATTGTATACATCAGTTTTACCGTTCTCAATGTAAACAACCATGTAAGAATCAAATAAAGTAACATTACACACTTTTAACTATGGCAACTCTGAAAATCTAAGAAAACCTGCACATGAAAGTAAACACATACAAACAGTTCTAATATTTGACAGACAACTATCGTCTGATGCTAACAGATCGACAATTTTTGCAACATGTTCAGATGTAATAGGTTCTTTTTATTCACAGGTTTACTAGTATCTCTAATGGCTCCTTCTTTAGTACATTTCACAAGAGATGACTGACAAGGGTCCTCGTACCCTGTTAGAATATGTGCCCAACTAATTGCATATACAGCTGACTGAATTTTACTAACAGATTTGTATGTCCGAGCCAGATCAACATTGTATTGAGCAACGTTAGTGTCACTAGCTGGTATACAGCTTATAGGTTTCTCAAAAGTTTCACACCAGCCACAAAATGATTTAAATGCGTACCTGTTCTGTTTCACTATGTTGTCTGCTTTAGATTTAATGCAGTATCCTGGAAGAAGGGCGTATAGTTGTTGAAGTTGGGGGTCGTCGGTGGAACTGTTCCTTGATTTCCATCTGCCGATTGAAAATAAATCTGAAAAATTTGTAATACAAACAACATGTTATTAAACATATGTTACGATGATAAGATGCTAATTGGTGTACAAGGACCTTAAACCATCTGCAATACACCAAAATCTAAACGTGTACCAGTGCCAATAGCTCACTGCAATACACCGACACATTGTAAAGGTCACAACTTGTGAACTACTCTACGACAATTAAATCAACATATTTACACATCTGTAGCATTTAGTACCACCACGAGTACTGACGAATTATACCTGTCTGATCCAAAAAGACACTGTTTATTTTGTCCATGTACAAAAATACGTTCTATATCTTTAAATTCTAACACATCGGTTACATAATCATGATAATATAAACTATCTCTAAAAATAAAAGACCAAAAGACAGCAGACGGCCAATTTGGAACAACCAAAGTTCCCACAGCTTTACACTGAATAAGGTGCTTAATACACTTCACAACTAAGTGAATATGCGGGACAAGCCAGTTGTTGTGCCCTGACCAGTTTTGTGTAAAACAGTCTACAGCTTCTGAGCCTGGATTCCAAAATAAGGAATTAAACTTCGGAAGTTTTTTATTATCTGAATTAGCGAACCTATCAATAGTTTAAGGTCCATGCAGGGAACTGACAAATTCGAAGAATTCTTGTGTTACGCCCCAAACGTCATAATCTATTATTTTACTTTAGAGTCGGCTTTCTGGTTATCATTTCTGGGAATCCATTGGATATCCAAAAAGATCGAGTTCTCAACACAGACGGCATAGATATTATAAGCGAGTAAATGTAAATCTGGTTTCATACTTCCAGAATGTACAATTCTAACACAATTTTGATTATCTGTGTACCATATAACGTCAGAATTGGCAAGAAAAGATTGAAAAGAGGTAATGGCAAATTCTATAGCTTTCATTTCTTTCCACGTAGAACTCATTCTTGACTGTTCAGGTGACCACATTTTGTGAAATATCTTACTATTAACCTCGACAGTATAAGCATTAGAAGCCACGTTACTGGCGTCAGAGTAAATAATGATACCTTTAGACACATTAGTATGAAGTGTTCTCACATTTTTACATTTGATGTTATTTAACCAAAATGATAACTTATTTTTAACTAAATCTACATGTTCGAAATGAAGAAACCTGTCCCAGCTTTGACGTTTTACTATTTCCATGTAACATAACCTTGTCATAAGACTACAAACATTTCCCATAATGGGAGACATGGAAATTATTTTTCCCGCTACGCAAGCCAACTCTCTTGCACTTACCGACGGTAAACGGGAGGCAACTCTTGTAATAGAACTGACAGTATCGTCTATCCTTCTATCAGGAATAGATATACAAAATTCTGAAGAATTCCAAACCAAACCCAACCATTCGATGTTTTGTACAGGTGTAAATACGGATTTTTCATAATTAATCAAAAACCCTGCACTTACTAATTATAAAAGTACTTCTCACTTAATCGCTTACCTGATTACACTGCGACTCTGAGGATGCGAAATCCAATTCGTCGTCCAAATACAAAATAATTTTGATATTATTTTCTCTCCAATATTTTACAATTGGTCTAAGACATTTTGTGAAAATATAAGGTGCCGAAGAGATGCCGAAAGGTAAAACTGTATAACAATCAAATTTGTTATTCCATGAGAACCCTAAAAAGGTCTGGAACATAGGAGAGATGTCTATATGGTGGTAGCCAGATTTTAGATCAACCTTTATAGCAAAGCAATTTTTCTCGAAATAATTTAGAGCTATTTTCCAGTCTTAAAATTTAATTTTTTTCCCTACGTACGTAATTGTTCAATTGAGATAAATCTAGTGTTAACCGTTTCTTTGTTTTATTGTGTGCTACACTGAGCGGACTTACCACATGAGGCCGAAATGGTACTTGTACTACACAGCCCGAATCTAAAAGTTCTGAAATTGAAGAGCTAACAAAATCTAATTCATTTATTGCTGATCTATTATTGTTGAAAAACATAGATGGAGGATGAGAAATGAATGGTATCTCGTAACTGTTTTCTAAGATATGTATTACTGATGGATATGCATTTATTTTTCTCTAAAAATTCCAAGTGTGTTTTTAAACTATGTTTAATGCCTTGAAAATATTGGGTGTCGAGTTTGTCAAAATAGTTGATCTGTTCTATTAATTCTACATTGAAATATCTCTCGTTCTCACGACCAGTTTTTTGCCCTATCAAATCTTGATCAAAATCTCTCAACATTCAAACATATAGTAAGAATACTTATCTTTAACTCTACTTTGCGACATGTGATCCGGCTGATGTTTTGAGAGCTGGGCATATAACCTTCCAGTGTCCTGTCTGGAGACAATTGTAGCAGATGTGGTAAGGTTGCGGTTGACGTCTGGATCCCATTGAGCCAGTTGTCCTTTGTCGAGAAAAGACCGCTGACCGGCATAATTGAGTTGACTTTGTCAGTAATAGTAGCATTAGGCACGGGATAAGGCTGTGGTCGCTTTTTCTTGTGACGTAGAACCCTCGTCTCAGCGGCCCGTATCTTTTTCTCGTCGTCGGAATTATCAGCGATGTCGCCGTTTTTGTACTCTTGGACGGTTTTCCAACCTGCAGGGGATGAGTCGGCGATACGAATTTGTTTGTTTCTGACTTGTAACTTCTGTCTGAGGTCAGAGATAATGTTGATAGAGCTAACATTTCTGGTATCTAATGCTTGACGTTCTAGTTTAGCCAAACCTTCAATAATGTCGTTATCAAAGTCGAACTGAGTTTGATTTCCCTCTCCCTTCAATTTTAGTAACGTACTGTCTTTTAGTTTTTTGGCGAGATTTTCCGAAGTTGTCGCCTGGTCCTGTTTAAGCTGGCCAGAAAAAGTACTCGATTCTTTGTGAATAATGTTCTTAATGAGGTCTATAGCATCCGTTAATTGTAGAGAATGGTCTTCTTGAACTTGGTCAAGCTTAGGTTCCTCGGTATCCATATCTGACATGACAATAAATGCGTTTTGCACTGTTGAGAGCAGAGCCTTCGAATGGCTGTACACGTTACAACCCGTGATAAAGCAGTAACTGAATCACCCGTGCGTAAAAGTATGCCTGTTGGCCGACAAGTGTAATATAGAATGTAAACAAATACAGTTTTTTAGGTAGAAAACACTTAATAAATTCATTTATACGATATGGAAGTTAACATGACAAATTCTAATATTAATTTTACGAATTTTTGTAATAAAATTCTAGTGCATACATTAATAAAAATAAATAAAATGCAGAGATTAAAACAGAAAAAAACGGAAAAAAAAAAGAAAAAAGTGGGTACAGACGGGTATCGAACTAGAGTCCTCGAGTTTCTACGAACACTATAATCAGAAGACCAGTTGGGTTTTTATTTAATAAATTATGATACTCATATTCTTTTGTTGAAATTGGAGACATTTTAAATACATGTATCTCTATTTCACATAAAGGTTTCAAGACTTAATTGTTAATTATACATATCTATATTTGAATCAAATATGTATCTAAAATAAAAATATCTCTAATGGAAATAGAAATATCTGTATTTGAAATACATAAATGTTTATTTAAAGTTATTATGGTAGTTAAATAAAGATTATAACCTATAGATATCTTTATTTGAAAACTAAATATTTCTTTTTAAGGAAATCAATGTTTACACTGTCTTATAAGATTCATAAACCAAATGAAAACTCTCTGACAGATGCTATTTAATTTTTTAAATGATTATTTTAATAAAATGATTAATATAAACAATGTAATATTTTGAACCGTTGTGCAAGTCGGTTACCGACCTCGTTGTCAGTCGATTACCATTACATACTGCTTCGTTGGCTCAGTGATAAAGTGTCTGCCTCGAAATCGGGATAACGTGGGTTCAAACCCAGTCCGGATCATACATAAGACTTTAAATTTTAGATTCGATTTATTTATTTATTTGTTGTCTGGTGCTAGGCATTAGAAGAGCAAATTATTGAATAGTTTATCTGGTGGCAGGAAAATGTGACTGGGCTAGTACTATGTGTGTTTGTGTCGTACTTACTCGGTGAGCTAGCACGGTGTCCGCGCTAGTACAAGTCAAACCATAATACACATGCGCAAAGCTCTGAACATGAACTTGTATTAGAATATTCCTTAGAGATTAATAAAACACACTCTCTTTGCAAATTGCTGCTTATTTGCTTCTGCGACATTAAACAACATTACAACCATAAAATAATTTAAACATCTACATTATATTATGACAATAAACCTTTCTCTTGTTATATTCTTACTTTTGTATTGATAAAAAGTTTAAATTTTAATTGATAAATAAAAATTTAAAGAGCAATGGTTATCTTTATTATTATTATCACAAATGTATATTTCTTTTATTTATTTATTTATTTATTTATTTAATATTATAATGAGTGCCCTATGAAAAGGTAATTACATGTTTTACAAATACAACATAACAACATTACGATTTCAAAAAACGCAAAAAATAGCACTTGGCAGCAGTCGACGCAACCAATAATTCTACAAAGTATAAACACAAGTTAATGTAAGGCAAAACAAGACAAGGTATACACTAACATACTACTGATTATAAAGTTCCCGATTTTTGAAGGACAGTGGACCTAATAACCAGAAGTATAGTTATACTATTTATTGGCCTTATCCATCCTTTTTATTTAACCAAAGTGATTATTTAAAAGTATTAGAAAGCCTTATTCTTTGTCAAACAATGAACCATATTTTATGTTTTTGTAATCCATGTGAATTTTAAAAAAATAATATTTTTGATTTCTTTAGTATCATTTTCAAAGACAAATAAAAGTTAAATAAATTTTACCAAATTTTTTGTGTATAACAACGATCCAAGATATGCACTATAATTACATTTCTATTTCCTACGAAGTTAAAGGGGCGTAACTCTAATATCAACAGAATTTTACGCTTGTAGACACGTATGTATACTTTTATAGTGATATCATGTAGTTCGTATGTGTTGTTTTGGAGCGTTCTGTGGTGAAGCGTTTTTCATAAGATGTACTGTTGCTGTATGGTTTGTTGACGACCGTTTTATTGTTAATTAAGCCACACGAGTCGTTCTGATATTTAGTGCTTTGTTGTTGAGTGCTCGGTTGTGAATGCTCTGTTGTAAAGTGTTCTACTGTGGAGCGCTCTGTTTAGCATTTTCTGGTTTTTGGTTTGGTTGTTTTATACACTCCGTTGGTGTTTATAAGTATATTGTTTTGGAGTTTTCTTTGTGAAGTGTTCTGTTGTGCGCGCTTTGTTGAGGATTTCTGTTGTCGGGTTTTGTTGTTAAATACACTTTGTTGGTAAGCGGTGTTGAGTATATTGTTTTGAAAATGTCTTTGTGTTCTATTGTTGAGCGTTCTGTTGTTAAGCGCTCTGCGGATTTTCTGTTGTCGGGTTTCGTTGTTAAAGACACGTTGTTGGTGAGCGGTGATGAGTGCATTGTTTCAAAGTGTTCTTTGTAGAGTGTTTATGTAGAATTCTGCTGTTAATTGCACTTTATTGGTGTTCCATGTAAAGTAATGTTGTGAAGTGTATGTAACCAAGATATGGGTGGTATTTTTTGACGCTATATTCACTGTCTTGTAAAGGTGGATGTATGCATTGTTTTATTTATTTTGTACCAAATAACCTGAACCAACTTATTGCAAAGTATACGAGGTGAAGTTTGACGATATATCTACACTTTCTTATAACGATGTATATATTATTTTAACCTATAAGTACCCAACGGTTTTAACATATAGGATGTGGGGTTTTATTTTGACTTTATATCCACAATACTTTTTAACTTAGTATGAAGAGTATTGTTTGAATGTTATATCAAGTGACTTTTTCTAAATTGTAATGAAGTATATGATTGAAGCTTTGACGTTTTATCCACACTTCGTTATAACAAAATGAGCTTGGTTTAATTTGACGCTATATCCACACTTTATTATAACGAAATGAGCGTGGTTAAATTTGAGGCTATATCCACTATAATTTAGAGCAAGGTAATTGTTGTATAGTTTAACGCTATATTCAAACTTTGTTACAGTGAAGTATGGCTGGTATAGTTTTTAACGTTAATTCCGATTATATTCATTCTTATTTGTGTGGTATTGTTTGACGCTATATCTACACGAAGTTAAACGAAGTATGTGTGATATTTTAAATGTGATATAATTTAAAGCTTTGTAAGTATCACGGTCAAATTAATAACAAATGATTGGATCTGTACTTTTTGTTTGTGTGTCGTTAACATCTTACGTTCTTATAAAATGTCGAGATGAAAATGAAGATCAAAGACATATTTGTCTCGGCACCGTATAAAAAAAAATCACAGACGTGTTGTTTGTATAGATTTAAAAATGGGAAAATTCAATTATCTTTCAGTAGTTTATCAAATATAAAATTACGTGCATTAAAATCAATTTCAAACACAGCAATGATGTCTTTCCGGCGAGACATCCACAAATTCAATTAAGTTGTGATTAGTTTTGCAATCTTCATGCGGTGTTGCTGCTTTGTTTACATAACGTGCATTGATTATTATCAAATGCTGGGATGATAAATATGTTATAGTACGGTCGTTGTTATCAGAAAATTGCGCTCTGTATCATCATACAAATCATCATGTAATTGAAAAGAAAATTGTCTAAATTTAGATATGAATATTCGACTAATTCATACACTGCGAAAACTCAAAATAAAATGATATATTTGTGATATATTCTATATCTAACACATGGATGTCTGCTGGCTGACTGGCAAAAACCTAACAATACTATCCCCGTTTGTCTCTGTCTTTGACCTTGATATTTTGATTTTCGTTGATAGAAAACGTTTTTTCACTGTTACATCTTATGTAGGTATATTTATTTTAAACTCAATACCTTTAGCCAGCCCCTGACTTCTTTCAATTATTATCATACTACAACTATCATGTCAT
This sequence comes from Tegillarca granosa, assembly GCA_029721355.1. Classification (NCBI taxonomy): domain Eukaryota; kingdom Metazoa; phylum Mollusca; class Bivalvia; order Arcoida; family Arcidae; genus Tegillarca; species Tegillarca granosa. The sequence goes on along the minus strand of CM056595.1, from coordinate 52,294,405 downwards.
TTCAAGAAAAATTGCAACTGGCAATTGCGAGTCTCAAATACCAATAAAATGAATAAATCTAAACTAAGCAACACGTACGTGTTTTGTTAATTTTGTTAGATTTATTCTGCCTTTGATACACGATGCTGTTCGGAAGAACTAATCTTATACTAATTGCGATGTGTGATTTATTTTTATCTGAATCTTGCCCTGCTTTTCTATAATCAAAAGGAAGTCTTTTTATAAAAATTAAGATTGCTTGTTCAAAGTTGCTTACGTTTTAACTGTTATGTGATGTGTGATTTATTATCATCTAAACTTTGTTATGCTTTTTATGTTTACAAGAAGAAAGGCTTTTCAACAGGAACTAGATTGCTTTATAAGATATTTACATTCAGCTGATTTGTGTCTGTGATTTATAGTAATCTGACATTTGTCCTTCCTTCTTTATTGAACACTGGGAAACAATTTTACAGGACTTAAGATTGCTGAAAAGATGTTCACGTTCAGGTGATTTATGATATGTGGTTAATTGATATCTGAAATTGGTCATCCTAATTTTAATTATTTATTTTTTTATTTATTATTTTATTTATTTATTTATTTATTTATTTTATTTATTTATCTATTTTGTTTAAAACTAAACAATTTCATATTAACAATGATCGCTTGTTATTCAAAGTTGTTAATGTTCAGCTTTTTTATTTTAATTTTAATCGTTTTGTCCTGTTTTTTCTGTTCTTTGGGAAACAGTTTTACATTTTTCTTGATTGCGTGTTCCCAGTTGTTTACGTTCAGCTGATTTGTTATTTTTTTATTGTTATCTAAATTTTGTCTTGTTTTTTTTCTGTTCTTAAGGAGGCATTATTACAGTTATTACGATTGCTTGTTCCAAGCTGTTTACCTTCAGCTGATTCGCGATGTGTTGACCTTTATTGACAATTAAGTGAAGTCGTACGATAAATCAAATTGAATCCATGCTGTTGTTTTGTTAAGGTGGACCCAAACTGTTACAGTAATACATCTTTAACTTTCATTCTTTGTAACGTTTGTAATTACATTGACGCTTGATAATTGCTAATTGATATTTTACACGAAGAAGTTTCCATTAACAATTAAACGGCTACATGTTTCAGAATGTCCCCAAACTATTTTTCTTGATGACATGTTTACGCTGTAAATGACATTGTTATTGGTCATACCGCTGGTTCGAATCACACCTTCTATCTCGGGTTTGTAAAGTATTATTTGGTAACAAAATCTGTTATTTTTAACAAACATACTTCGATTGTTGAATGTCTCAGTTAAAAACAGACACTTATCTCCCAATATTGTTTTATTTTGTTTACAAAAAGTTATTTTAATATTTTGTTCAAAATAAAATAAAAATTAGATGATCAAAAATATAAAGTCATTAAATATGACAATGTCTGCACATATATGTGTTATATGAGACAGTAAATAATACATATAAATAAAAGACAAACATACCAGTACTTGTCCAAATCATAATCCCAAAAACAAAGTAAAAACTTTGAAAGCTGGCAAATTTAGTAATACACGTGAACTTCCATTAAGGAAGTGAGGCCGGGTGCTCCGGAAGGGTCAAGCACCTCCTGTCTAGCTACCTACACCCGTCACAACATTGAGAATAAAAGGAACAAGGATCTATGGTAAGTCAAATATATCAAGTATAAGTTTGGATACAGTGACTACATACTTATCAACAGTATTGTAATGACGGCAATAAAACTTTTTAAGGGCCTTGAATAGCCTAGGTTTGCAATATTCCTGCATATCTTAGTCATTCATTCTCAGCGTAACCATTCGAGTAATTGATATACATTATGAGCAAAAATCAAATAATTCAATTTCTTATACAATGTATGTTTTAGGCGCCAAATATAATTTGCATGTGTATTTTAAAAATAACTAGGTCACATGTCGAAGACAAAATTATTTTTGACATATACGTAGAATCTTGATGTTGAAATCTCAAAAATATGGACTGTAAAACACATTATAATTAATCATTTACTGTAATTTAGCAAAATTACACAAAAATCCGTGATTTACTTTTATAACAATAATTAATATACTTATATTTAGCTAAAGTTCATAAATTGAAAGATTCCATAGAGATAGATTTAAAATTCATGACAATAAATAATAAAAAGCATTTCTGTATAAATCTTAATTTTGTTGAATGTTTATGTGTTGTGTGTTTTATCACCATTAAAAGACTAACAAATATTGATACACATGTTTTTACTGAAAAATTAATATGAAAATGGATTATTTATCTAAAAAGTTTATTATTTTAGCGAAAGATGTCAATAAATCTCAAATAGTTGAATATTTAAAAAAAAAACTACAGTTTTATTAGAATATTGATGTTTTGTTATGAAAAAGTTAATTAAGATAATTCACAAAAATATTATTATTGTCATCACTATTCAAAGAATTAACTTAAAAAGGATTTAATCTTCTGGTAATAGATATTTTTTCATGTCTAATTATTTGTATGTATCACATAGGATTTATTAATGGAATATTTTTTGTGTCTTTTAAGGATAAAGGTTTCAATAAACTTTTTCTTTTATACTTTTAATCTAAATAGCAAAGAAACAAAAGTTAAGGGATCAATAACGCGAAGAATTAAATTATTAATGGCGTCAAGATGTGATTGCCTGGGACAGTACACCGCAAAGCTTATGCCTACAATACTTTTTTTTTCTTTATCGTCTCGGTCTTTAGGCAGATAATTAAAATATGGTCATAATCGGATTCCATGATTTTTTATACATAGTAACGAGATAATGTGTTTATTATTTTTCCATTTATGATATGAGTTAATATTATTGCACATTCAGTGATAGACATAGCTATAATGTAATTGTCGTTAGTTTATGTCTAATCTGTCTTGCCAGAAGTTTCTGTAGTCTTTTAGTACCTTGATGATATAATTGTCTAGACAAATTGAACTTGTATTAATAACAATAATAGTATGATGTGTTTTTGAACTCTGAGAATGCAAATGATTGTTATAAACTTTGCATAATGCAGTAACATGCCCTCACAATAACTAAATACTCATCTGTGAAAGTTTTCATAAATTATTAGTACACGTCTATATATTATAAACCAGTTTCAACGTGTGTTCTTTCTATTGTCGATTTTGTGATTTTTAATTTTCATTGTTGTATTGATTTTGTTGTGACATTTTTACATCTGCAGCGATTATAGATTATAACTGTGATTATAAAGCTTTGTTTAGCATCAAATCTCACGTAGATGAAATGAACCACATTTTATAAGTAGAGCATCTACACTTGAAATACAAATTCTCTGAGAATTATTATTCGCTAATATTAAGTTTTAAAAGTAACATTTTCACAGTTTGGTTAAATTTATAAAAATACAAACGTGTCTAATCATTATAATGATTATATATGGAATAATAAATATAAAATAATTTTGTTAGTAAAATATTAATTTTGATTTACATCAGAGTACATATTATCTTAAAATAAGTATTTTAATTTATAATGCTTTTGCATTGATTTCTTGTAGAAAAAATGCTATAAATGTTAACTTAATGGAAGTATATGAAAACTGTGAAATGATAAAAAAAAATCTAATACAGCTAGCGACAACTTATATACTCCAGAAAGAATTCCGTTATGAGGAAATGTAACTACGACATTATCGTTCACTTCAATACAATGGTAATATTTTTTTACAAAAACGATAGAAATCATCGGTGGTCATATACCTCGTCGACTTGTGTACTGCTCAGGGGACGTAAAACCTCAACTTTTATTGCAACTGTGCGATGTGTTGTTATATAGGATGCTGATAAATAGATACGTTAGCGAAAAGGGATATTAACAAAGACCAAATTGACGTTTGCTTAAGGCATGCAGTCTTATTTATCAGGGATATTGTCTTCAAACGGGAAAAACCTTTGCTTGATGAACAATATAGGATGGATTTATACCTTTAATAATCTTGATATGAACTTTTTATACGTAAACTTACACTGCTGTATATATCCTCAGGACACTTATTAAATCTGGTTTGTACGTCAATACAGAAGATATACAAATCATTGATGTATATTAAAATCAGCACTAACTCCATATAAAAGTCCAATTTATTCTTTTGCAGTCATTTTGCATAACACTTAGATTGAATAAGGATGATTGAAATCTACGGATTAATCTTGTCGACAGATGTGATTCAATTATTGTCATCCATTTAAACTGTTCTGTAAGAATACCCAAGGTATAAATAAAGTGATATATATATATATATATACGCGTATTTTCTACAATATTGACATAAGTGCGGTATGCGTTCATACCAAACATGAAGAGGAAATAATAAAAGGAAACATCGCAGAGAGAAATATAGCGATAACAAAAAGGAAAGTAGGTGGTGATATGTTATATACATCTTGATGCATCTGGCCAAACACCAGACAACGTTAACGGCATTACATTTATTTTATATATAAACGAATAATAGGGTTATATACATGTATCTATCTTGAAAGTCATACCAGAAGTATAGAAGTTATGTTCCGTGCTCTGATCAGAAATTAACAAGAAGTTCCATGTTTTAAAAAAAGACTCGGTGCCAATGTCGAAACTCTTCGCATGTTTTTTTAAGCTGACGTTTTTTAGACTTATTTGTTACTTCAGGACAAACGATACTATAGAACGTTCCACAGATTAATCAAAGAGATTTCTTTTAATTCATTGAAGATGAGGGCAAAGTGTGCACGTTAACACAGTTCGTATGTGTAAATTTGAAGGCAGAACAGGATAATTGGTGTCGAAAAAGACATTAGGCTGATGAGGAAGTTTTATATAAACAGAAGATAATATAATTTTGTATTGATGTTTATACTAAACACTGAGCTGACTTTCTAGTACATATTGCCTGATTGAGTGACAAGTAAAATCTGTTTTCTGACCGTTTGATCAAGATTTATTGATTACTATCAATTTTGCTCTGCTCTCTAAACGCGACTAACGGATCGCTTGGTATCATAATTATTTACTTCTCCATTTATTAAGAGTCAAACGAGACACAATTGATTAGAATTGTTCAAGTAATTTTATTTACATATGAATGATTATATCCAAGGATTTTTAAAACAAAGTCAATGGTTAATCATTGTGCAAGAAAGGTAACATTCTTTAATCTTGGATTTTAAAATGGTCACAAATATTGAAGATAATATAATAAGTGCCAGTTTTGAATTTGTTATAATTGAATAATTATTTCTCGCATGATTTACACATAAAATGGGCTGCATAGAAACAAAAAGTAGAAAAACAGCATTAATTAAAGGACAATATCAGGTGGATAAGAAAAAGTATTCACAAAGTCCCCAAAAGGCACCCGAGCCACAAGATGAAATATCTGAACCGGAAAAACCTCCGAGACCAGAGTTTAGTGAAAAACAGAAGAATTTAGTGGTTCAAACTTGGAACATTTTGAGAGATGATCTTGCCAAAATTGGTGTCGTTATGTTCATGAAGTAAGTAAATTTTGACATTTTGTCTAGTAAGCTTTTCCCCTATAATGTTACTTATCAAGCACGTGTTTTACAATGTTTAAAAATGGTAGAAGGTAAACTAAACCATTTAATATGTTAAAGCAATATTTTCTTTATTTAATTTGAATATGAAGAAGGGTTATTAGATATTACAAACGTTTAAAACCTGACGTTCAAGATCCTCCATTCAAGTCTCGCATTCCATGCTTGAAAAAAATTATATGATCCCTTTTTTTAAAAAAAAAATAAAATAAATAGTAAAATCTAAATATCAGTGATTTTTTTTTTTAATATATTATACTTAAATTATCTTGATAAAATAAATAGTAAAATCTAAATATCAGTGATTTTTTTTTTTTTTTTAATATATTATACTTAAATTATCTTGATAAAATTTGTTTTGTAAAAAAGGGTCATTACGATTTGTTACTCAGTTATTGTGATTGCCTAAGATTCATTTCTCTTGGTTGTAATAGTTCTAAAAATAATTTGTTCAACGAAACATGAGTGTATTACCAGCCAATCAACGTATTGTAATAATTTGGAATTTTTTTCTGTTGTTAAAAATTACTGTTATTTTGATTTCTTTTTTTAAAAAAACATTCAGAAAGATATTCAACCTCATTGTAAATATAATACAGGTTGAAATAAAATCTATACCGCGTTTTTATTACCTAATGTAGCGCTGTAAAACAAGAAAAGTAATGTGGAAAGGTTTCTAATTTTCTTGTTTAAAATATTAGAGCCAGTGAAATAGAAATGATATAATTTTTTTCCAGTGCTGTATGCTCTCCTTGTACGTCATAGAAACGTGTATAAAAGAATTTTTAAGCCCCGTTGTTTATATATTTAGTTTTGAAACGAAATAGCTATGGCGCTTTTATCTACACGGTATTGCTATTTTAAAACAAGAACTGTTAAGTTGAAAGATTTCTCAGTCTTTAATATGAATTTTCTGTTGTATGAATGTTAGGTGATTATCAACTTGTCAGTGTGGTAGAAATAATACCCTTTTTATTCCAGTATTATACCCTCACAGAAAACCAAACAAACTAACAATGACAATGATACATTGCTTTATACCAACTTCCCATACCATGAATACAGTAACCCTGTTTTATGTGTATAATCTGAGTTTATTTACTGAGATGAAGCTGATAAGTAAGAAGTCAGAATAATAAGTCGTAAATTGTAAGGTAGTTGGATTAAAGACATTAAAATCTTGATTACTGTGATTAGTTTGGTTCGATATGTTAATTGTTAACATCGTTGACTATGATTTTACTGCCTTTTCTAAATAAATGACATCGAGGATATCCGTAAAGTAGACGTTATTATTTTGACGTCATTTGTCTGCACATGACACAATACTGTGCTAAGTGAAAAATACAAAAATACTCTAAAAATTTATAAATATTTATAACTTTTATACTTAAAGTAAGGAATAATTTTTATTCGGCAAACAATAATCAATTAGATAGATACAATCGTGTTTGAACCTTACTTTTACACTAAAATGGGCTGCTATAATGCCTGTTTGTTATATAATACCAAAGCATGTGTAATAAATTACCTTGTAAAGAAAGCGCAGAGCAATAATTTCAAATCTTTACATTACAATATACAAAATTGTGCTGAAAGCGGCTACAAAAGACGTTGATTGGATACTTTTATATGCTCATGGTATCATTTTCATAATAACAATAACAAGTTTTTTGTTTCCAAGATTTTAAAAAACTTAAGGCAATAAAGGCAATATTATTATACTCATCTTATTATAACTTTAAAATAAATTTAGAAAGAAAAGGTATTATTAGATATTAGAGAAGATGGAATATACAAACTAGTGTCTAAAACACGCAATATTTAGGACGACTAAGAATACGACTTATCACTTGGGCATAACTAGAAAACAAGATGGATAAACTCATAGTATTTACATTTAACTGATTTTTCTTATTTGAGTCAATTATTTAAGATGCCAAATGTTTTTTTTCTTTTAGAGACTTTTCAATTTTTGTAAGCTAGAAAATTAGAGATAGATGATAAACACTTTTTAGCAACAGCCAACTATTAAACAAAGGAAAACAATAAAAAAAAAAATTAATAAAACAAAACAAAACTTAACCAAAAACACATATTTGGACATACTGATTTTAACACTGTCGACTTTTGGCGGTCATTCATATAATGAAATAGCAAAAACGAGAGGTGAAAATACTTTACTTACAGTATTTTTAATGATCCATTATCTTTAATTCTGATAGCAAAGTTGATATGCAGCACTTAATTGTCTTCATAAAGGCTGTTAAATTCTTAACCTACAGCAAGAAAATCGTTGAATTCTATTTTGTTTTGGTAAGTTTACAATCAATCCTAATACTACTATTTTTCTAAACTTTGACATGTGAAAAAATGAATTCATATTTGTGTAAAGAAAACAAAAATATTATATTTGGTATGAAAAGGGGTTAATTATTGTCACTTATATTACGTGTCTGTTCATTATTGTCTTTAATACTCAAATTTGATTATTGTCACTGTGAAGGAAATAATTTCCGAAATGTGCACATATGGCAAAGCAAAATTAAACTTTTTTTTCGTTAACAATTAACTATCCCTAAGCGGATACCGTTGCTGGTGAAGTTAAACTCCCCAAGGGTGTCCATTACTCAGTAGGCAGTACCTTGTGGTGTAAGAAAATGAACCTTGTGTCAAAATTTTCTCCGTCTTAATTTTTGGAAATTTACTTAAAACTAAGGTTTGTTCCCTCATGCAAATCATTTCTTAGCTGGATTTAGATTCATATAATTTTGGAACTTTGGATTCATAATTTTCAAATGTTTGGATTTTTAACTTTTTAACAATTTTATGCCCCCTAGTGTAACTAATTACAATGGATTTCCGAAATGTGCACAAATGGCACAGGAAATATAATCAGGTATTTTCGTTAATTACTAAAAATATTCGACTATGGCTTCATAAAAAATCTTTACAAGGCATCTTCAAGTCCTTTACATGTTTTTATGAAAAAAAAACCTGTTTGCAATTAAAATTGTTTTCTAGAATTGTCAAAATTTTAGAATTTTGCTTCATGGTTTTAAATTTTTTATATTTTCAATTAAGAGAGTACAAAATTGAAATGTGAATAACCACCCGAAAGTCTTTGACTGTAGAAATGTATATGGACAATATTGTTTAGTACCATTTAGACATTGACAAAGGCCTGAAAATTAAAGACATTATATATATTAGTTTTGTAATTAGTTATTATGCAATGATTGCTAAAAATGTATTAATTATTATAGTTTAAACGTTTCGTTTTGATGTAATAGTATCTAATTTGTAATTGCATCATGTGACTTCTAAGGTAATCTTTTTAGTATTACCCTTAAATTTAAAACGCCTTGTTAAATTGTTTAAATTGAACAAAATGGCGCCATTAAATTGCAATGATTGATAACATATATAACTTCTAGGCGCCGCATTACTTCCGTATTTATAAATCCATATATCAATATCAAATATCTTCATCGAGCCTTCTCAAGTTAGATTTCCTTTTGATTTGTGATTTTGTAAGTAAAGGTTAGCATCAATACTCATACGTTGAAACACAAAAACGCATGTAATTAGGGAGCTGTTATCTTTAATTTCCGGTTAGGTGCGTATAATTTTTTTCTTTTCACTGTTTGCATGTGAACCAAGTTATTTTATGTATATAAATGTTTGTTGAATGTGATATTTGAATCAGGTTTAGTGAGTTCTGTTTCACTCTGTGATCATTTACATCGGATATGTCAATATAGACGGATGTATATGCTTATATAAACCAGATTTTTGCATACATTTCATTTTTTATAACATATCGAATTTTCCCGATAATTTCGAAGCAGAGGAATGTTCATTCTTAAACTTTGTGATGGCAAACACGTATACTAAATGGAATAACAAAACTTGTTTATGGTGGGTTATGTCAAATAAAATACATGCTTATTTAGGGACATAGAGTTTACAGATAGATTAAAACATTTTTGATATTTCGATCTCAGCATTTTAATGTCTTTTTCCACAAAAGATACAAAAATATCTCTTCTACAAAGCAGATAATAAAAAAGCATTGTCAAGCATTTCAGGTTGCACAACAAAACCTAAATAGAAATATATGTATTCTGTGTATCTTTCATTTATTTTTGGTGAAAAAAAGACTTTTTACCATAGATAACTAATCTCAGTTAGGAAAAAAACATTATAGGTTTTTGGTGACAAGTTTACAAATGTTCCTCGACTTGACTAGATAAAATTACGTCAAAAACTTGTATGTAACATGTAAATATGTAAATACTTCTAAGATATATAAAGATAATATAATTGAGGATTTGAGTAATTTATGCCTTGTGCAACACAACATCTAGGTTTATGACCCCATAGACCGAAAAATATTACAATTATTCCTTATAATTAAATTCAAATTATAATTCAATTAAAAAATAATTACAATATTTATAACATTAACCTTATCTTTATATACAACTTCACACATGACAGAAAGTACAGAACTGCGCATTAATCTCAATGCAATGCAGCTGGAGGCCCATGACAACCGCGGGTACCTTTGCGCGCTATTTTCACCACCATTTCTAAATAATGCGGTGTGCATGTGTGTAGTACGTAATGTATAACTTGCATATATTTAAACTGATTTCAAACGGAGCTTGCAAAGATGCAAACATGTCGGAGAGATACAACTCGCACTAATTGCGCGCGACTGCGCTTTAAAATATAAATGATGATGGCTTCAAGCTGAGGGAGTGGAAAGATATGTCTTGACAAAAATGAGGCATCCGAGTTCGAAGCGGAAATGTTAACCTGAACAAAAATATCAATCAATAACACGTTGTTACCATTAACAATACACCAAATCACAAAAGCCAAAAATAAAGGCTTACCCTGTATCCAAACTTTTACTGGATATATTTGACTTACCATAGTTCATTGTTACTTTCATTCTAAATGTTGACTTGCAATAGACAGGTGAAGCTAGCTAGATAGGGGGTGCTTACCCTTCCGGAGCACCTGGCCTCAATTCCTTGATGGAAAGTCAAGTGTATTACTAAATTTGCGAGCTTTCAAACTTTTTACTTTGTTTTTGGGGATTGTGGTTTGGATAAGAACTGGTATGTTTGTGTTTTATTTTTATTCCTGCTGGTAGCCAACCTTTGATGGTCCTGTGCTTGAGTGGGGTCATTTTCCTGTCATCAGCGTTGCATATCAACAAACATGATATATATGATGAACCTGCAGGTTCACAAAACTCAAATTCGCTGCTGTCATCACGATCATCATTAATGACTGCAGATCTTAAGACTAATCCTACATATTTAACAACTTTCACGTTTTTAATAAAGAAAACAAATGACACCGTTTACGTCAAGTTAGACAAATATGGTGACAGACTGAATATTTGACTTAGTTGTCAGGAAACCGACGTCAGCGGTTTCTAAGGGGTATTGACGTATGATGTGTGACGTATGCGGTAAAAAACATTTTCGTCTACGAGATCGTAGACGTAAAAAATTAACAATGCTGGACTGTTTATAAATTTAATTATATAATAATAATAAAATTAAATTCATTATAAAATGCATTATCTACCATATTGTTTAATGTACAAAAATCAATGCAACTTGCAAACTTATACTAAGCAAAATTTCAGTGCAACAAAAGAATTTTTTTTAATTGATGATAGAACAACCGGATAACACATGTACAACAATAAAAGAAAAACCCATAGAGATCGCTAATTATAAACTTATTTTTATATTGTTTTGATTCCTTTACATAAAACACTTATTTAGAAATGCACTTAGGGAAATTTATAACACAAATACCTGTTAAATGTTGATGTGTCAGATGTGCATATTTCGGAAAACCATTCCCCATCAGTGACACTAGGGGCCAAAAAATTTGATGGATAAAAAAACATAAGCCAAACAGTTGTAAATAATGAATGTAAAGTTCCAAAACTTTATGAATCTAAATCCAGCTAAGGAATAGTTTGCATGAGGGAACAAACCTTAGTTTTATAAATTTCAAAAATTAAGACGGCTGAAAAGTTTGCTAAATGGTACATTTTCTGACAGCACAAAGTACTGTCTACTGAGTAATGGACACCCTCGGGTATTTGAGTTGTTTTTGAGACGACTGCATGAATTTATTCAATTAAAAATAGACAAAAGTTGTATGATGCAACTTTGATATGGTTATGGACAATTAAATAGTTTTTCAAACCCTTACGTATGCATCTTAGATATTTGTAATGCGCTTGACAAAAATGGTAAAATGTCAGATTTTTTGTGATAAGGAATTTAATAATCTTTTAATGTTTAGAAACATTTGTCTTAGCGTAATTAAGATAAAGAATTTTTTTATTAAAACAACTCAATTAATTTGCATATTTTAATTAATGTATAACACAAATACCAGTTAAATTTTGATGTGCCAGATGTCCTCATCAGTGACACTAAGACCGTAAAATTTGATGATAAAAACACAAGCCAAACAGTTGAAAATTAATGAATCAAAAGTTCCAATATAATATATGTAAATCCAAATAAGTTTTGAAATAAAGTTTTTGTGTTTTTTAAACGATTGTCTGAACAAAGAAGCAATTATATGACAAACGACTTAAGTTTTGTTTAAAAGCCTAATACAATTAGATATGTTCACTGCAAAATAAATCTTCTGGGTAATGTTCACTGTCCAAAACGAACACAATTAAAAATGGAAATATTTCTTTTAAAATTAACACAAAGGGCACCTATCTCTTATCATGAGAAATATATTTCGGATATTTTCTGATTAATATTCAACGTAAATATATTAATCCGAATATTAATAACGTTATATAAATATCGAGACATTGTCATTTAAACCTCAATGATTGATAATTGTTGCCATTTTTTCGCATGTTTTCTTAATATTTGCAAACAAGGTGTTAACAACATGAAACGAAAGATCAGTAAAAAGAAAATTCATATCATATATTTATAACCATAGTTCTAACTTAAAGCTCTCCTTATAAAAATTTTACAAATCATTGTACTTTAAAGAAGTTTTTAATGCAAATAAATGTTTAGAAAGAAAAACATATACCGTGAATTTTTTTTTCGTGGTGTCCAATTTTCGTGGGTTGTAAATTCGCGGTTTGTAGTTTTCGCTTAAATAAGTTTGTAAACTATACTATTTCTTTGACATGTATATTCGTCGGTCAGGGTATCCATGAAAACAAATAAAATTGGGATACCACGACAATTAATGATTTAACAGTATTTATTTTTGTTTGGACTTTATGTTGAAAAGAGATTGGTGATTGAAACTCTAGGACAATACAGATCCTATTCAATTAAAGCAATCTTGCTTTTCCCGACCAAACCATTCAAAATTAAAACATCATATTGCATTGTTATAAAAATGTTACTCTAAAGGTGCATATAAACCTGTTGATATTTAACGAAGCAACCGATAATTGCTATTAAAGACAATGGGGAGCTTACTTTAGTCAAGAAGTTTTGTTTAGTCAAGATAATGCTTCTGTGAACAAATTAAGAATTGCTGTTTCTTGCGAATGTTAAGGTAAGCTGGAACAATAACATACCTTTCTACTCAGACCTCTCTCAGATCATTGTTTGAGTAATCTTTAGATTTGAATCGCATTTTCAACGCACACATCTTTTTAGATTTTAAAAATAAAAGAATAAAGATTCTTTTTAATAGTTTTTAGAGTTTGAACAGAGTCTAAGTCAGCTTAGAGCGCGGAGGTAGTTTAAAGTATATATTATGATGAATGCTATATTATTCACCCCCCCCCACACACACACACACACACTTTATATGAGCTACTGATCTCACGTTATACATATATATTAAAACATTTTCGATTTTTAACACAGTGAATCCTGAGGTTTATCAAAAGTCAATAACGTTAAAGGTTTTGAGGTCATCAAAAATTCTTCTGCAATAATGACTACCGAAATTTATTTTAATGTTTTATTACTAATTTATTCTAAGATTTATACCACGTGGTTTTTTCGATATTTAAATAAAAATACAAAAGTAACTTGCTTGCTAATAGTAATTCAATACTAGTAAATGCAAATAAACAATGAATATTATTGTATTTTTGCAACTTATTTAAGTCATTGATTTTTATAATACTTGAATTTTTGAAGGTTGTGTTTATTTCTTTGTTGCTTGTTGTGACCAGCTTATAGAAAAAGGAATTTGTTTTTTATTCTAACTTAATAACGTCAATAAATTTCATGCTTCCTAAAGAATACTTGTCAATCACTTTTATGTATGAAGTTTGAAAAAAATTAGGTGACATGCCCTATTTATTGGTTAATGATTCTAATAAACCTTTGATCACAAAGACTTCTATCCTTGCAAACTTTCTCATATCGCTAGGTTGATCATTGACCTGTACACACTAAGAGTTCCAAGGATTGGACGGGTGTTAATAATCACCGTTTGTACATTGGTTTGACCTTTTTCAAAATATTTCTGTAGTTTTGCAGCCTTTTTAAAGCAAAGTACATTTTCGCGGAAAATCGTCTAATAATATCTTTTAAGAAAGAAATAATGCATTTTTTTGTAAAATGTAACCTTTATGAAATGTATATTTTAGGAGTTATAGGTTTATTGATTTATATTACTTTAATTTAAACCTTACGATTTGTGGTTTTATGAAAAACTAGTGGTAAAATGTGGGTTGTTTAGGGCTCTCTAATTTCCCCGTTATAACAATTGAACAATTACTACAGTAACAGCCAAACAGTTTAGAAATTAATATTCAGTAGTTCCAATATGTGTGTGTATATGTATTTTCACGTTTTGTTTTGATGTTTTGTCATTTGCTTTAATTGTTTGCGTTCTTGACTTGTTTGTGTTTAAGTTACACGTACTTTTTTCTTTTTAAATTGTCAACATAAAATTATCAGAATGTTAGTTTAGTCGTTTATTAAGGTTATTTTCATAAAACGGTTTTGATGTGAAACCAAGCTAGTGTTCGTCTAGTAGGTTGATTGTCGTTGACCATTATAGCCTCATTGTATTCAAAAATTGAGTGGGAGATATCGCCTTAAGCCTTGTATGTAAACGTTAGTATTAGTCTCGATTTGTATAAGTGTACGATAACAGAGATGTTGTCTTTAATATCCGGCCAATTGTTCTGTTTAGTTTTAGCTATCCAAGTTATTTTCTATGTATATTAAAATTGAAAGTTGACTCGTTCTAAAATATGTTTGGTTCAACGTATGATCATTTGAGACAAACATATCAATAACTCAGTTTGAAAAAATACTTTTACCGATAATCAGGTCTTTATTGATGGTGGATGTAGCTTATGTCATATCTTCGTTTTTTTTAATCATCACTACATTTGTATCGGGTTTATTGAGTACGACGGTAGTTTATGAAACTTTCTTGTAGTGAGAAAAAGAGTTACAAAAGAAATAGGGAATTAATTGTCAATTAAAAAAAATGTTATTGGCAACAACCAAATTGAAAAAGGACATCAAACAATAAGTTAATGATAAGTAAGAGCCAAATAGGGCAATACAAAAACAGAACAAATACATGTAAGAACTGATGATAAATTTCCAACTTTAGACCAGAAATGGAGTAAATTTACTATATTAAAATTGCTAGACAAGCTTAAAGTTCATAAGTCTGTTTTAAAGCAATATTGCTATGATTTAATACAAAAACGAGACAAACTGGTAATAAAAACTCTTCTATGCCTTCTAGCGGATAAAACATAAACATTTTCGATATGTGTCATATTTGAAAGCATGCTAAGAATGTTGTGTATATCTAAATTTTACTTGTTGTTCTCGTTATAATTAACCAGTAATCGATCAATCAAGAACAACATAAGAAGGTAATTATCTACTCAAGTGGCTCTTAAGTGAAAAAATACACAACTGTCTCTAGGGGACTAAATTTATGACGTCAAAATCTTTGTGCACCATCTAGGTAATTGGCGTCTAAAATAAATTGGATATGCATAAAATATTTACACAGTGCTAAAATAAGATTCATCAGTAGTTTACCCCTGATCCAAAGTCATAGCCTTGAGAGAGATTTATTATTGAATTGGATAACAGAATTTTAACAATATGTTCTAGAATTTATTTGTATAGTGATTTATGTTACGCATCAATCTTACAGTGCTTAAAATTAACTCGTGTTTAACTGATATTAAAATTATTTTATTAAACTAGCTTAAATCTCTCTCTCTCTCTCTCTCTATCGGTCGAATTTTTTCCATTTCATGTAGTCTTTATCAATTGCAACATATTGAACCCAACTGTTTTTTTGCTTTTAATGAACGCATTAAATTCCAATTTATCACCAAATTGTAATCAATGTTTTAATTAAATGATATTCTCTGATAGCACACATCTTTTCTTTGGAAATACTTTCTCATTATAATGTGTTTAGTGTATTAGATTATTTCAAATATTGAATAACTGATTACTACAATGAATGTAATCGTTTATCCTGCCCTGATTGTCCTTTTGTAAAACACTCTGAATGATTTAAGTTTTACATAATTATATCATGCACCAGTATTTAAAAGAGAAACTTGCCAGCAGATATCTCTTCTTTTGTTAAAATTGAGTCAATGAATTTTTAAAAAGATATTTACAAAAAATTGACATAATATGCATTTGTTGCCAGTATATTGCTAATATGCTTTAATATATCCCTTAAGAACAAAACTTCAAAAATCGATAAATCACCTTTAAAGGATTTTACATGAATAATATTTTGTTTCGTAAAATACTTCTTTTAACAAAGGATGTATTTTTGTAAAAATCCTTAAAATAAAGAAAAGTATGAACAAAAAGTTTAGTTGTAACATTACTAGTTTAAAAGACCAAATGCATATACAACATAAAGTAAATAACATAAACTTATCTTGTAGCTAACGTTTGTTCTCAAACTTATTTTATAAACTGATGAAATATTCATAAATTGCTTGTGGTCGGACGCACAAATTGTATTTCAAAAATTGTTTGCATTATGGATTCAAACTTGCATGTCATATTTGATATATTAAATACACTCATTTTGAAAAAAAAATTGACATTAAATAGCTTTTTGTAAGAGATAAGGGTTCAGAAAGTCAAGCAACTACTTTTCGTATGTCTTATTGGCTATGTCTCATTACATGTTACTTTTATGCACTAAATATGCTTTTCGAATGTTGAGTTTTCAGATAAATTTATCCTCTAAATAATTTGTTTTCTCTTCTAATGATTTATTTAAGATAAGTTGATGGTTTAAAATAAATCATTTTGACCAGTTTGATCATTTTATGGATTATAATTTTCTCAGTGTTGCCAATAAAAAAATTTTATGACCCACAGTTTTGCTATGTTTCCCATGTCTTTTTTTTGTTTAACACGAAACCTGTACTTCACACTGTGTATATTCATATCAACAAGTTTGATAGGTTATTAAAAACTTTTTAATTATTAAGGACAAGTTTTCGACTTATATTTTATCAAACTTATGTTAGGCAACTGATCTCTTTCTTTTACCTGTTGTATTTTTAATATAGGAGAAAGCAAAACATGTACTTAGCGACAGTCAGTCCAACCAAGAACATAATAAAAGTCAATGATAAGATATTTAAAAAAAACAGTTTTGTTTATACTTTTTAAAACAAGCCTTCCAGAATAATTGGTTTAAGATATAGTGGAATACTTGACATAAAGTCTTCCGTTTATCCTTTTATATTTTTTTCCAATAGATGCTTGAACAAAACATAAAAAAGAAATATGTTTCGAAGTAACGAGTATAATACAATAGACATCAACGGATGTATATAACCATAGGAAAAATTTGAACACTCATTAGGCAAAATAAGGAAATTAAAAACTTCTGAGACGTAATTTTATTTGGATTTTGTGACAGTAAAAGACTCTTCAGTATTGATTTTTCTTTTACACAATGTTGGAAAACTGTATAAAATACACCAATTAAAATTTTTTTTTCAATATTTATTAAAATAATTATCTTCTTTAAATCTGTGTATTGATTTATAAGAAATAAACCCACAGTTTAAATAAAATGATTATATGGTAAAAGGGGAAATTTGCGAAGTCGTTGGTCCTAAGACTCTGTGGTTGTTATTATTTACAATAATGGCAAACATGCGACAGAGATAGCAAGATGGAAGGTCAGAAAGTAAAAACCGTCAATTCAATTTACATAAGTAAAGAAAAATACAGATAATATATATGATTTTGTCTTAAATATCTCTTATTTAAATTTTTAAAAATCTGCAACGAGAGATGAGACTTAAGAGCTCATCTTCAATAAATGTTGCTTACTCTATTTTTCTCAAAGTTCCAAAATTTACTGGAAAAAGTTAGAATTAAAAAATCCCATTAAGAGTGATGTTTTTTTAGATGGTTCTTAAATATATTGCTTACTCAATACGTTTAATGTCTTCTTATACAAGCTGGGTAAAATATCGTTTTGTTCGTTTAAGTGCATTCATGGTAAAATGTCTAATTTTTCTTTGCAGACTTTTTTAAACTATAAGACTAATTATTAATTTTTGTGGTATTTGATGTGAATGATAAAAGTCCGTTAAATTATGCAAAAAAGAATCTGTTTTGCTTCATACGCTTCATAATGTAAATTCTAGCAAAGTTCTTAAAATATAAGATTATCATTTATTATGTAGAAATCAAGTAATAAACCTTTATAAGATAAATATTCAAGATTTGAATAATATTGATAAAGAAAATAAAGCATTTAAAACAGAACAACGTTTCGTATTGTTTGTGAATATTTGCTTTGTTTTTAAGTCTTCAAAACATTTCTTTTCAAGGTATTTTACATAAAGTAAATCGGATTTTTTAAATGATAAAATTTGGTCTTTAACACTTTTTTGGGCAAAAAACACCTGTAAAATCTTTATTTATTGGCGTGTCTATTAGAAATGATATGTGAAACATTTATCTTATAAATGTATTAATTACAACTTTTTATTTAACGATTGTTTGTATTTATTTTACTCTAGTATGAAATATCCAAACATTTTTGAAAAAAAAATGTATTTTTATTTGAAAATACAAAAGCACTTGAGAATGTTTGGCATTGATATATTCTGTAATTTAGTTCCGATGAAGTTTATAGGAAGCTGTTGGATGGTGATTGGCTTTGTATGTTAAGCAAGATTGTAAAGTAATATCGTAATACATTTCTGTTTGTTTAAACCGTTTTGGACAATCCCGAATAATAAACTACAGATATGATGGCAACTTGTCAACAAGAAAAACACTGGGCGTAAAAATCTAGATGGAATGTGTAAAACGCATTAATTGTACCTTAACAGAGGAAATTTTTTTTATCATGACTGTTCTATATGGGAAATAGTGAACATTCCCGATGTGCAGATAACTGTTCTTTTTACTTTCCAATATGTAATTCTTGTATAATTAAATAAGTTTACAATACAAAAATAAGTATATGTTTTTAATGTGGAACAGTCCGCATTCTTATCGACGATTTGTTTCTTATTTAAAAGGTCTATGCAAATTTGTTTGATTAGAAACAGGAAAGTATTATATAAAGAATAAATTTGACACTCTTATCGTATTTTGTCATTTGTGGTCGAGAACAGTTTTCACGATGAACAAGTGTAACCGTTCAATATCGCATACTTTATTTATAAAAAGCAAAATTTAATAAACAAACCACAACTAATTGATAAAATATATCTAACGATCTTCGACATTTTTGTAAATGAAATGAAGATAAGTGCATTTAATAATACGTTACTGAACTTGCAATTTTAGAAAAGCTGTGAAAGGTTCATAACCCGAACACACATGACAATGTCTGATATGCAAATGAATGTGACCTATCGAGGTATCTCGATTAAGTGTCTGAATATTCTTTACATGGATTGGCAAGAGTACATATTGTACATTAAGAAGAGATGATGCTTTGACATTATCGTTAAAAACTAATAAATAATACATATATAATACAAAAGCGGTGTTTAAGTACACCTTCGAAACGAGAAATAAATTCAAATCAATAGCATTATGTAACAATTCTGATACTATTCCATAGTTTAAAAGTGTCCATATGCAGAAAATTATTTTAGACAAATAACTTTCCAAAAACTTATATTCATTGGATTTATATTCTTTATCGCTAGTCTGGTGGTGTGGTGATACATTTTACATATTAATTAAAATTTTAATTTGACTAAACATTAAACCAAAAAGTTGAAATTTTTTATTAATCACGTACCCAAAATATGAAATTTTTATCAGAAAAATAAGTTTTTTCCCTTTCCGGTTTGTCATTTTTTACACAGCTGTTCACAAGTGCTACAACATATTTATTTTGTGCTAACAATACTGGTAAAAATGTAAAAAAAAAAAAAAAAGCTACACCAAGCCGCTTGCTTCAACTTAAAAAATAAATCTGTTTATTTAAAATAAGAAGTACGGACTAGAAACACATCTCAACAAACTGAAGATGTTAGGCCCTTTGGTTTTACATCAATATAATTTTTTAACATTTTTATTTATATTTATTATTATTTTGAGTATGTCATGCAATCTGTTGTATTTTTTAAAATATGTGCTTTAAACTTAACATCATCTGGGACTATACGTTTTTTAAACAATTTCAGTTTTTTGTATAAATGCACGTTGCTTTGCCTATTATGGTTTGCATGCGTTTTAAACCTCAATGGCACATTTTGCATAATGAATTATCTGCATAACCTGCAGTTAGTGTAATGAAATAACAAAATTAACATAAATTTGGAAGCTATATCAAGTGTCATATTACTGCAGAATTCATTTAAGCAATGTACGTATCTTAACAAAACTTATTGTTAATTGTTGTTTTGATTTTATTATTTCAATATCTAAGTGTTTATTTCTCCGTATATATTTACGTTAAAAGTGTGTGTGTGTGTGTGTGTGTGTGTGTGTGTGTGTGTGTGTGTGTGTGTGTTACCAGTGAAACAAAGTATAATTAATTCATAATTCAGGTATAACATTCTTATTTCAAAACGTATGGGGGTTATCCAAGAGTAAGCAAATTATATTTGTTTGGTGAGCAACTAAAAGTGTTGTAAAGTTAACTTGGGTTCTCTGTCCATACACATGTATCGGTTATTATTCGGTTTTCTAAAACTGCTGGCGTATTCACAAAAATCTAAATTATTATCATTTAACGTCGACATACTTGTTCTATTATTCTAATTTGTATTTACTTCGTAAACCTGGTACTTTCACGATATATCCGCCGTCATATACTGTCAACTGCTGAACACAAGTTATTCGTCTTAAACGGATTTGTCCTGTCAGTATTATATATTAAACGTTGCCATTCAGAAAACTTATTAGACCTGTAAATTTATTATTTTAATTCACCCTTACGTATTTATTTTAACTGCAGTACAAGAGCCATGTGGTAAAAGATACTTCGTACTTAACATTGCATGTAAGCACTTTATGCAAATCAGAGGAGATAAATGTGTCGAATGATGTTAATGGATAATTTCAGACCCTTTTCTTCCCCTTTCGTTGCAATATTTAAGATGTTTTGAACGACCTACTATAGTTCATTTTTCATGCAATAGTTACATTTATTTTATTTGGATTGGTTTTTAAGAAATATATATATATATATATATATATATATATATATATATATATATATATATATATATATATATATATTTATATATATATATATATATATATCTGTCGAGGTTTTATTGCAATTTCAAGTAACAGTTTTATTTCAATTAAAATAAGAATGATGCTTATTATAATGTCTATCACTTCGATTTACTATGGCATAAGATGCTGTTCCTGAACAAACTATACCCTTATACTAAGACTTTATAATAAAAACAAATATTCTCTTGGCGTGATTTAATTCTTTGAGGTGAGGTTGCTAACTTTACATTTAGAGTATTAGATCAATACTGGAAATTTTATTTCTGTATATATGATTTATTTACTACTTAGTCAATAGTGTACAAGAGTAGTTGTCTATAAACATAAGCATTACATGTTAATATTGGACACGTAAATGATTCACGATTTCCCTTTTATGCCATAGAACATTTTAATGTTCAAATGAAATAAATATATATTTATATACATTTTTCAGCATTATATTTCCGTCTTTAATTACTTTCATCTTACTTTGCCACGTTTGTTAAATAATGATCAATTTTATCCCAAAATAGCAGTTGCTATGGGAGTTGAAAATTTTTAAGATAATTTTTAAATAGAAGAAAATACTGTAAAACTAAAACAATCATTTTAGCTAACAAATCAAAAACACAATACTGGTTTACCATTTAAAAAACAATTAAATAGAAAAAAACAGACACATATTTTATAAGACTTTAGATGGTAAACGGATTAAAGAAGAAGTGGATTCGTGATATCACCGTTTGATGGCCTCAACTTATCCCCATTGTTTAACACCAATTGTCCCTATTACACATATCAATAAAAATTAGCCAATATTGTCAAAAGGAACAAACAGGAAACCCTAGATTACACATATGCAGCTGAATAATATGCGCTGTAATTAATTCATTGCATAAATAAGAAGATCACTCAACAATATGATTCTGAGTAGAGTTCAGTCAAAAATCTCTATTTCTTAGTATGATGATAAAAAATTGAACCATCTCAACATCAAGTTGAATTTATTGTTATGAAGCACTTAGTAAACAAAGAGTTTAGAAAATTTTTGACATTCTGGGATTACATTTTGCTTTCAGAACATCGCATTTCTTTCTTTTTTTATTTTATTTTATTTATTTATTTTTTTTTTTTTTTTTTTTTTTTTGAATTTTTATTATTTTTTGGACGGTCAAGTATTTATCTGAATTACAGTCTGAATAGAGATCTTCGCGGATCTTTTTGAAGATAACACAAAAAGTTCTATTATTTGAAATGTTAACAGATATTTGCTTTATAGTTTTATATACAATTTCCTTACTTTTGATTATATTTAAAGCTAATATTCTTTTTGCTTAAAAGAAATAGTAACATATTTGAAATAAACTTAGAAAGATAGTATCAATTTAAATTAAGCTTAGAAATACATTGTGTAACTCGTGACTCTATATCTCAAGTTATTTAAAGCGGTAAAAACAAGTTTAATAAATAGATATTCAACTTACCATTCATTTTACTCTAAAGGATCCTTGTAAAATGTCCTATTGAAAATTAATTAAAAGGTTTTTTATCCTAGATAGATTGGTGGTTTCATTAAGTCACTTTTATTAGTAAGACGCATACGGCACAAAGTACACAAAGTGCCATCGGCCAGAAATAGCTAAAATCCTCCTTGCATTACAGTGGTTTATGTGGTATCATAAAAGTTTAGTAGAGGAAATTTAATCGCCAAAAATAAATTAAAATATTTAGTTTTGTCTCGATTGAATATTACATAGTGTGTACACACTGTTCTTTGAACATCTCTTTGACTAGGTGTGATTTAATTTGAAACATGCGACTTACAATCGAGTTTTAAAAACTAAATAAATTATTAGATCAAATTGAAGTGAGCGTTTGATTCATGATTTGTAATAATGAATAAAACACAAATATGCCAGTCCTTGTCCAAATCACAATCCCAAAAACAAAGTAAAAGCTTTGAAAGATGGCAAATTTAGTTATACACGTGAACTTCCATCAAGGAATATAATTTTTTAACTTTCGATTTTTGGTTTAGTATAAAACATGTGTAATTTTTTTTAAATCATCGGATGACTTTATAAATAGGAAGGAGACTAAACTATGTTAAGTTCTCCAACATCTAAGTATAGTCCCTCTTGTGATCGCCACAAACTAAAATATCACTTCCCTTTATTAATGTGGCGCCGTTTGTTGTCGTTTGATACGAAATTGTTTTCTACGAGACGCCATTTAGAAATGTAAATTCAAGTGCACATGTGGAAATAAGATTACTATTTTATTTAAAAAAAAATCTTGCCCAGATTGAAAAACAGACATGTGATGTACCAAATCTATCGTGAACCCCTGCCTCGTGAACCGTTCTTCTTTAGTATTGTTTTAAGCGCTATATTGGTCCAGCGTGTCATGCATAAATGATAATAATAATAATAATAATAAACTTTTTTTTTTTTTTTTTTTTTTTGACAAACTCAAATCGATGTTGACAGTTTAGATATTTCTGAGAGTTGTTTCCTTCCTTATTCAAATTGGTTTTGAATCATATACACGCTTTCATACCTATCAGTCATCTTAAAAAAACATCAGATTTAGAGTTTCTTATGGTTAAACAAATTTATAATTTAGATAACATTTAGGTTCAATTATTACTTTATTCTGAATTTTATTTATTAACAATTAGAAAATATGTTTTATGAATAATATTTTTTTTCACTGTGTAGCCTGTAATTAATTGTATTAACCATAAAAATGACACTGTATATATCTATACTGTTCAATCATTAGATACGTAAATGTTCAATCGGTTGACTTTGTGAATAAAATAGCAATTGTATAATAAAAAGTTTTTTTGGAAAATAAACTAATCTACATGTTAACCCTATTATTGACGATCTCGATTTCCATTGTGATTCTGTAATTATGGAATGATCAATGCTGTGTGTGAATCAAAAAAGCAATTGGCTAGCAAGCAAAACTTGTTGTTATTGCCATATGGCGAACATTAATGGAGTAAAGTCTTATATCACAACAAAAGTTTGTAACAAAAGTGACTATATCCCCCGCCGCCTGTGCGGTCGAAAGGGAGATGGGAGAGGGGGTGACATTTTAAATTTGTTTTTAATATGATATGTCATATGTCTTAATCAAAAACAACCATACCAATCCATGTTTAAATCACAATCAAGAAAATAAACAAAATAAGCTTGCATCCAATCTCTCCAATTAACTGCTATACTTTAGAGATAAAATCAGATCAATGTTTAATTTTTATAAAGGGAACAAAACTCCCCAAAAAATCACAACAACACACCAAAATCAGAAGTACGAAAAAATCTACACACACAGACACTGGGTATTCCCATATTCCCCGCTTTGCATTCGCGGTGGCGGGGGATAATAAACTTATTCGAAACAACCAGTATCTTGTTGTCTAAAATGACTTCAGTGGATGTACTTAACATAGTAGAGTTACATTTATTAAGAGAGTTTGCAGGTGTATTATCAGTGAAAGCCATATTTGTGATAAAGAAAATGATTCTTGGAAGTATTTATCATTCAACATACAATCGCCTACAAACTACATTTAATTTTTTTGTCTTAATATATATATATATATATATATATATATATATATATATATATATATATATATATATATATATGCTTTTTTACGTTAACTTAAGACCTATGCAATACTTAGAATTTGATAACTTTACTAACGTTGTTAATGAAAATAACTATGAAAATGCAAGATATCATTCCACTAACATTTATCTACCCATTGATAGATTGAATAGCATTTAAAGTTCTCGTTAAATTTAATATATATATATATATATATATATATATATATATATATATATATATATATATATATATATATATACTAACAGGAGAGATCGACTTTAATTTTAAACTTATTAGAGATTAGATTAAACGTCTTTCTTCATACAAGTAGCAAGTGTTTTTAATAAACTATTTAGGAAATATTTTTAAAACATTATAGTATGACAATTTCATGAATTACAAATAATGCAAATATACATAATTCAAATTCAAGAGGATAGATAAAACCTCATATGCGTTTATGATAAGTCCACTGCTGGTTATACATTCTCTCTAGTATTCAATTTTGTTAAGGCAATTTTGTACAATAAATAGAATTATAATGATAACGCAGCATTAATGTTTTATTTCAATTACCAGCTTCTTACCTACACAGTAGTATATTTTCAACACTGTAACATTTATTGATGATTTTGAAGCTTCCTGATTAAATTTATGGGTAAAATTACGTTCAGGAACATTTCAACAACGTTATTTTTAATATCACTGGTGCCATAGTATCAAAACGACTGCTTTTCATATAATCTTGATTTATATAATATGCCTTTTCTCCATAAGTGTTGTGTGTCTGTGCAATATCATAAATAATTTAGGTGCAAAATCAAGAAAAAAACAAATTATGAAAAGGTTGAAAGAACCCATGCAATCTTTAATCTTAGAAACTTTTAAACGTTTGCTGCTAACACCGGATAAAATAAATTTAATACCCATCATCATCAAGCTTTAGGGAAGTATATGGGAACTAACTATTTGCTTTGAGTGGCATTTGCAACTTTTGAGACAATACTGTTTTAGGCCTTTTTTCTGCATGATATTACCTAATTCATATTTTTTTCTGGGAAAATTACAATTTAAAAAATTTTCATACCTTTATATATATAAATATATATATATATATATATATATGTGTGTGTGTGTGTGTGTGTGTGTGTGTGTGTGTGTGTTGTTGTTGTTGTTCTTCTTCTTCTTTTATTTTGTAAAATATATTTTTTTTATTTGATTTCAGTATGTCCGCTATTTATAGACCAACAATTTGATATGTTCTCTATTTATTTAGCAAATAGGAAAGTAGAGGGCTTTTAATTATTATTTGTATTCTTGAAATTCTCGAAAACATTGTAAACAAAGTGAGTTGGGCCATAAATTGTCTCCAAAATAAACAACACTTATCTAGATAGTGTTGTAACCCTTACAAATAAACAAATCAGGCTTTTAGCTTCCTAATTTCTAGGAATGTTGAATGTAAATAACATAGCATAGCTCTTTCCTATTATGGTGAAAGAAAATTTTAACACGTTTTTATATACATATAAGTACCAACCATAAATGTTTAAAGAACTTTCGATGAAACAAAATATTCAATTAAAAAAACTTTGAATGTGAGCAGTTTGTAATAGTCATCAATAAAATAACTAAAATGGTTATAACATTTCCCATGGCAGGATACAATCACTAAGACTAGAATCACATTGATATAGATACAAGAGACATATACATTAAAATTTAACTGGTATTTGTGCTACATATTTATTACAAAGTGTATCGTTTTAGGCTGCCAATTGTTATCTGCCTAGAAAAAATGCTTCTTTGTCGTTTCAACACAGGTTTAGTAAGAAATAGAGTGACATCACAATGGTTATTCTTATTTCCAAAGTTTCCATAATGTCTCCACAGACTTTGTTACTTTGCACTGCGGCAATAGCAAAACATAGAAGATGGAAGAGAATTTGATGAATGTTCTAAAAGCGGTTTATATGTTACTGATTGTTAAAACTAAAACTAATATATATGAGATACAAAAAACTATTACATCTTCAGATTGTATGAATTGGTTCTAAAAGGATAATATCTTCGTAAAATGATAGACTGTGTTGTCAGTACTCAAAAAGGAAACAGAAATAACAAAAAATAACGACTCAATATTTTATATTTTAGATTTAATGTAAAGACAAATTATTTCTGTTATTTTGTATTTTGGGTAAAGTCTGACATCGTTTTACGTCAGATTAGTAAGACAAATTTGTTTTATGCCACTGTTTGACAACTGAATATTTGTGTTTAAGGATATTTATTGACTCTTTAGAGACGAAAAATAAAAAAAAATCACAGGGTTTACCGACAAAATTTTTCAATAAACTGGCAATATAATGTCTAGTAAGGTCCGATACAATTTGAATTGTATTATTATACACTAATAAAAAAGACAAAGGAACAATTTTTAAAGGTTAAACATATGAAGTAAATATTTTATGTTTTGCGTTATCCCAAATATTTTGATCATATATCTTAAAATTGTTTTTTTAAAGCTGAATCTTTTGAAATATGAAAGAATGTAATTGTTTTTAAAAAATCTCCTGGTCTCTATCGATAAGATAATCCTTAAATACATAGCCACTCGGTTAAATTTGATGTTTTGCTCTCCCGTTTTCCTTAACATATCACATCTAAGTTAAGTTATAATGATTCAAAATAAACTGTAAAAAAGACTTTTAATTAACACTCACAACTTTAAACGTAGTTAGATTTTCTAATTATGCAATAACGCATTAATAATTAATTCAAACTGGCTAAGAGTAAATACCTGGTTAATTGCATTGCATCTTAAGTGGTAGTGTAGTGTCTTAGATTTAAGAAAAAGAGACAAAATTTTGTTTTTCTTGTTATACATTGCATTTTTTTTTTTGCTAACATATGTAGTGAAACTAAAAACTAGAATAAAAACATAACAGTTTTAGGTCTTTAAATCTAATGTTATCACCTGTGATTTTAGTATGGTTTAGTCATTTTTAAGTTGTGTAATTGAAATGTACCTTTCACGAATCTCGTAGTGATATTCAAATATAACTTTTTTCGATTATATACTTATATCATAATTGAATACATTACATTGGAATTTTCAAAAAGGATTTCATATGCATGCATTTGTAATCCATTTTCTCACTAACATGACCTTTTGTAAAGCTTCAAAATAAATATATAATTATATATTAATATATAATATATTTAATATAAAAATATATTAAAGAGTAGTATCTGAAAGCAAGCATGCGATAAATGTATCAATTATATTTTAATCTGCCGAATTGTTTTTGTTCTCTTTACATGTGACATATAGACAGGTCTTAAAGTTTTGACGGTTTTTATTAATAAATGTTCACTTCTTGGGTCCAAAAAGTTAACATTTTTATTCAATTTTAATAAACTTGTTAATAAAAGCAAATGTTTATTTTTTTCTAAATACCGATCTGAAAACTTCAACATATACTCCTTTTGTCATCACTTATTTAAAATAAATATTTATAAGTTTCTTGCTAAAAATCGGTCATTGGGCATTTTTGTGACGCTTATGTCTTCATGTCTTTAAATAATATCGTATGATCTGTATGATCTGTTAAATCTAAGCTTTAGGTTTAAAAACTTGGAGAGAGAAAGAAATAAGACGGCCATTTTTCTGTAAATTTGATTAACGATAACGGATTTCTCGCCCACATCTTCATCCTGCTGAAATATAGAGTGTGCTTGATTTTTATTTATTTTAATCTAGCTGCTTTATGATCTGTTTTGACAATATAATGTCTTAGCCGAATTCATTTTATTCATATACAATTCCTCAGTTATTATAAAACGGTCAGATTCATTGCTAACAAAAAAATGTTGCAAGCACATAAGCAGACTGGGTTTGTTGAATGTTTGGTCTCATCTTTTTCTTTATAATGGATTTTTTTGTCGGGCTAAAATAGATTTCTAGGATTATGTGGTCATTTTTATTTGACATTTTTGTTTTTCCAAGGATTTACTGAAAAAATTTAAACAAATATACTAATATGATGAAATCATTCATCCAATTTAATACTGACTTGAATGAAACATTAATGTGGTCTCCAGTCAAAGTAGTGAACTTTAAAATCAGTGGTTTAAGTAATTTATGTTTCTCTTGTCTTATTTGACAATTTTATTATCAACTAGTATGACATTATTGTTGTGTTACATGTTGCCAACGACATGTTTATCCTAGCTGTCGGTCGAAAGTTGTAGGTTTAGTACCATTTTTAGTGGAATGCGTAGTCTAAGATTTTTATCCGAGACGTTAACGTTGCAGTCAAATTTACTAGCACTAACGGTAGAGTAAGCACGCACTATAAAAAAGCGAATCCAAACATCTGCACCAAGTTACGCACCACATAAATTTTTGTTGTTTTTTAAGGTTAAAACAAATTGTTTTTAATGAGAAGCTTTCTATTTATTTTAGTGACATGAACAACATTTAACGAATTCATAAAACTTAGATGGGACAAAGGTAGCCAAATGATAAAGGTGTGTTTTTCAACCACAAGGTATCTCGCTACCTAGACTCCAATATCTAACCCGCGCAAATCCTAGTATTACAAAGTTTGTCATTTTGTTACTTCGTTACTGCAACTGATCACCTAAGTAGAAGATAAAAATATTTGGTGTTAAATACCACTACACAACTTTACTTCATAGATTACAAAAGCCTATGCTTTTTATCTAATTTTTTAAGTGGGTTTAATTCAGAAATGTTTTATATATTGTCTCATTTCGCATAACTATAAGAAAATACAATATTTTAACAAATACAAGGCGTATCATATGTTAAATTGATACAGAAATGGAAATTTTGTTTTGATACAGTGCGTTATTCGTTTTTCGTTACCTTTCATCATAATTCACTAATTTTATTTTTCCACTTTGAAAATGGTTTCTGAAATTAAACAAATAAACGCAATAAATGTCAATTTAGCATATAATGTTTATAAATTATGTCATCAATATTGATCTAATTTGTTTTTTATTCGTATAAAGAAAAGAAATCCGATAAAAAGTCCTAAGTGAAATTTTAAATGTATCAAAACTGCTTTTTTAATAATATGTTTGTAACTGTAAGTTGTGGTTTTAAAATCATCTGGTATAATTTATACTAGTTTGTGTCGCACCTTTTTAAAAAAAACCTTTTAAAATATAAAAATTCATCGATTCATGTTTATGGGGGAAAGTTGAAACTAAAAGTGTTTCCTTGGCCAAAGCCACCACAAACCAAGATGGATTTATACAGCACTTATTTAATGTATATAGCTTATTACAAAATCATTCAGTTAAAACAGCTGTCTCGAAATTGTTGTGCTTATTTTGTTATTTAATTTATAATTGTTTTGTTTCATATTATTTGTTACATTGGCTAAACCAGTGGTTCTGTAACACATAAAACATACCTTCATTTTATTATGAACACTAATTTCATTTAAAAACATTTTCATCAATCTGAAGTGGTTAGTTTAATGATTTTCCGTAGACTTATTTGTCTAATTTGCAATAAGTCATTCTTTAACAAGATGCTGTAGAGGAAAAAACAGAGCTTTAAAACTTTAAATTGAGAAGGAAAATGACATATTTAATAACTTGTTTTATTTAATGACAAACACACACATCGATATTCAAAGGATTTTAAGGAAAAAACTCGTACTTTGCTAGAAGGTTATGATTTTTAAATTCTTTTTTGTAATACAACGGGATTTAATGATACATTTAATGGTAAACCTGTCTAGGTAAAATTTATGATTTTATTTCAATTAATAGCAGAATGATCTTCTTTTGTGTCGTTATCTGTGTTTTTATGATGAAATAAGTTACTACTATTCAACACAAAATCCTATATCGTTTAGACATTATAACAAATTTACGCCTTTTTTAGTGATTTAATTGTTAAGGCTTTGACGAGTAATTTATTTTTATCAACAATTTGATCAATTCTGAAAAAATAAATTATTTGAATAAATTTTATTTTTTTAAATTGGAAAGATAGAAGAAAATTTGCAACTCATATGCAAACACAAAAAAGACAAGACATTTTTAGACCTCTGAATATAAAAATCCTGACAAAAGGCGGGTACTGGAATAAATGTTTGGTGACATTATATGCTATGAAAGGACGGCAACCATCTAACTTTTTACAAACAAAAAATATTATTTCTATATTCCTTAAATTCTACTCCCACAACATGTTTAGTATTGCCTATCTTTTTCAAACTATTTTTTCAATGTAAGTTACACTGTTCTGCAAGTTTTGCCAGCTTTTGTTTAGATTGCAGTACCAGTGGATGGCTACTTCCTCATTAAAATTGTTTTAGAAAAATGATTGTTTATATAATATAAGTTGATGATTTCTTTGTCTTTAAATATCAATCTGAAGTGAAATGATTTGTTGTTATATCGCATGGTATTTCAAAAATGATAAAAACTTCCCAGATACTACCACAAACTTATGACTAACAAAAAATGATTAATTGCGAATATCTCTTTGCCATGTTATAGGGGTAAAAACTGCAATATTAAAGTTTTTCCTAATATTGTACATGTCATTTTTACTTGAGTAAGGGGTAAAATGCAACTA
Source organism: Tegillarca granosa (assembly GCA_029721355.1). Taxonomy (NCBI): domain Eukaryota; kingdom Metazoa; phylum Mollusca; class Bivalvia; order Arcoida; family Arcidae; genus Tegillarca; species Tegillarca granosa. Next base: position 52,262,829 of record CM056595.1, on the reverse strand, counting down.
GAACATTTCAAAAGTTTATTTTCATTCATACAAGAAATACCAAAACCATACTTTAACGTTTTTTACGGATTTTCTATAGTTTCGAATATTGCCAACATATGATTTGATTTGATGTACAGGAATGATAAAGATTGAGACAACTAATCAGTAACATTTCACAACCATTAAAAATATAGATATGTTTTATATCTGGGAAAAATAGAATAAGATAAGGATATTTGGAACTGAACAAGATGAACCTAATAAACTTTAAACATCAAAAAATAAATAAACAAATAAATAAAAATAAATAAACAAATAAATACTGCTAAAAATAAAATGAAATGAGAAAACTTCAAAATAAGGCAAAATAACTATTTAGACTGCTGATTATAAAATGTTTTAATTTTTAATTTTTACAGACCCTTAAATAAATAAATGATCACCGCAGAGAAAAAGTTCGTAATTTGATAACTACAATGCTTTCATTCAGTGTTTAAGGAAAAAGTTCACAAATTTTTGTTGCATTAATATTAAAACTGACGTCTTGACTTGATAAACATACTTTTTATATAAGCAGAGTTAAGGAGATTTCTTGGAAGCATGAAAACTGCCGTTAAAGAAAATCTTTCATAATGAATATTAGAGTCTCTGTTTGATATACTGATAACTGGAAGCATTATCGAATTTTGGCAGGTTTCTTTTACTTTCGAATTTTTTTTATTTATTTATTTTATTTATTTACTTATTTGAGAATTTTACCAAATTGTTTTTTATACCTAAATCAAATAAAAAGAACCTTTAAAACTGATAAAAATTGAGATCTGATTTTACGTTTGTTTTAAAGGTAAAAAAATAAAGAAGTATCAGGGATTTTCTAAGGTTTACTTTTACTTTAATATATACAATATCAGTTGAAGCATAAGGATATGTGGCTGCAAATAATAGGATACAAAAAGTTAGAAAAAAGACAAAATCTTAGAACGAAATTCACAATTTTTTTTTTTTTTTTTTTTTTTTTTTTTTTTTTTTTTTTTTTTTTTTTTTGAGTTTCCATGTTGCATGGCAAATCTCAAATTATTAGGGGCGTAGAAATAAGAAAAAACAAATCCAGACAAAAGGGATATTTTATTACTGATACAAGACGCTCTACAGCTTCCCAAACCATCTAGAATCTATTTATATTGTCTTCTTAATCTATTCGAGACATTCTTTGTATATGTTAGGTAAAGAAGCATTCATATAGATATTGAACAGCTGCAATTGTCCAATCGATCAAACAAAGGTTTGTAGTTAGGAATACAATGTTCGGAGAACAATCATAAAATACACAATTGTATCATGAAAACACTATGCAGAAATGGCATGGCGAGGTTTTATTAAAATTTAGGTTTCCATAAGTATCATTAGATGCTAAAGCGATTTTTAGATTTTTCTTATCTTTTATAGTTGTGGTTAAGATCTTTATAGTTAGAATTTATTAGTAAAATAGTGACTTTTTACTGCCTTTATCAACTGGGGGTTTAATGTTGTCAATGTTATTCTGGTCTTGTCAGGATAACTCCCAGCTGCCGAAACCAAGAACATTGGCTCAAAATCATGTGTTTAATATTTGAATTGCTTTTCACCTTTTCGGAGATAGTACATTGATCGGTTTGCGACCCTTACTTCCGCAACGATATAATTAATCATTTATACTCATGTACACTCTTCCGATAGTCTTCTCTATAACTGACGTTTGTGCTTTTTAAAAAATATTCTTACGAGTTATATGAACTGTAGCACGTACATTCCTGGTAATAACACATAAAACACATATAATTAATTCCATGCACATTTCAGTATCGGATTTCAAGACTTTTAAACCTATTGTTTTTTGTATAGCTTATATTAATAATAATAAGAGATTCGTTTTTATTGTTAGAAATGCTTTATTTAAAATTTAAGGTCTCCTTTTTTATTTTATTTATTTATTGATTAATTTTTGTATTTTAGAAGTCTTCAAGTCAATATGCCTTATTTCCACCCTAATTCCTAATTCTTCAGAAGACAAGCTACAAATTCCTGATTAATGATATAAAAAATTCAAATTATATATCGTCGGAGATCTTATATGACATTTCATCAATATCATTTTGCTAATCTCAATCTGACATTTTTAAATTGATTAAAAAGTGTAAATTTACCGGTAAAAAAATGCGTTTCAAACATTGTTTGTTAGAGAGGTAAAATTGTAATCGTTATACAACTGAATATGAAGGAAAGTTACTTTGGTAAAATCAATATAAGCTACGGCTCGAAGTGTCTTACATCATATATTTTGGGATATTCTTGTTAATATATAACACAAATACCAGTTAAATTTTGATGTGCCAGTATGCACATTTCGAAAATTCATTCCTCATCAGTGACACTTAGACTAAGACCGAAAAGTTTGAGAGATAGAAAACCTAAGCCAAACAGTTGAAAATAATGAATCTAAAGTTCAAAACTATATAAATCGAAATCTAGCCAAGGAATGCTTTGCATGAGTGAACAAACTTTAGTTTTAAATAAATTTCAAATTTTAGACGGCTGAAAATTTTGCTAAATGGTACATTTTCTGACAGCACTGTCTACTGAGGTATAGATACCCTCGGGGATTTTAATCTTATTTGTTGCTATCATGTATTTTGTTCTTAAGTGCAAATTTATTTCTTTTATTTCAACTGTACTAAAGAATTTTAAGTTGTAATCTTTTTGTAAAAAGTTTTTTTGCTCTTTATGCCAAAAATGACAAACGTATGTTTATGTAAATTGAAAAACTTGAAATATCCTTTGAAAGCTATCAATCTACAGTAATTATGTAGAATGAAGGAATGTAGAATCCTGCCAATATACATGACACCAAATTTTCATCAAATTGACTTTGAAAGAGAAACAAAAAAACATTTTAGTAAAGATTAACAGCTTTGTGATTCTGTATTGTTATGATTAGATTTTGTTAACAAAAAAATCATTCATAATAATTTTGTTTATAAATCATTCTGCGCGCTAAATAATCGTCACATTATTGGTATGATGTTTATGCACTGTAATACAAATTTAAATCAGGTATCAAATACATTAGGCCTTTACCTTAATCATCAGTGCAACATATTAAAACATTTAAACAGATTAAAAAAACACAGCGATTCTATTTTGACATTTTCTGGCTTTATAGTCAGGTCCTTAATTGCTTCGGAAGAAAATAAAAAAACTAATTATATTTTAGATTGATTTCGCATTTATTCAGATCCGGAGAATGTAATAACTATTCGACACAAATTAAAGCATTAGAGTTTATTGAATTCTGACACATTGTAAATTGTAACCTTTTTACTGAAAAAATTGGGTAATCGATATTGTTTTACACCATACCAGCATTTTTATATTACGTTTATTAAGTATGAACTAAAGAATTATAAAATGAGAGTAGATACATTATTTTTGCTGTTGGATAGCGCTTTGAATGTTAAAAAGCAAAACTATCACTGGAAATAAAGATAGGCAACTTTAAAAATTCCTATTAACTTTGTCACAACATATTTCTCATTTCATTTAATTCTACAGCTGCAAAGATAACATGATACTAATGTAACTTCAGATCATGAACGATTAGAAGTGGGACATAAGAGTTAATTAAAAGGCTTTGTTAGAGATGACAAGAAGCTAGAATAAACACAAATTCCAAAGGTTGATATACTTAGTTCAAGTCACATCGATTCTTATGAATATTAAAAACATTTACCGTGAAAAGCAAAGGTTCCAACCATATAGCAAGAATGTCAAATAAAACAATGACAGGATATTTAAATAATGTTCAAACCTGAAACCCCATCAATAAATTTCTTGGGGGATTTGAATCCAAATCTATTCTTCTTTTTTATATTTTTACAAGATTTTGACTAGAATTTTTATTAAGTCTGGTATAATTCATACACTGTCATTTATTATATCGTGCCACACAGCAACATATAATCATTCTACGTTACCACATAATTATAAATGTCAATTATCAGTAACATTACTTTTAATAACTCACTAATAAGTGTTCTGAATTATGAGGGATTCAGCTGATGCGGGTTTTTAAAGGTTATACTTGCGGTAAAACTAAATTTACCTTGGTTTTTAGGTTTGTAAGTTATCTCTTAACTTTGATATTTTCTCTTGGCAATTATTGGATTAAAACACTAGATTTCGAAATGGATTTCAAAATCACATTCCAGGTCAACAAACAGCAAACAATTGTTACAACTACAACTGATTAATTTACCTCATTAATTACCTCTTGTGATGCATTATATAAAATTCTCATCCCCAGTTCTTAAATATTTGCTGCAGAACGAGGCTTACCGGGCAAGACTTCGACAGACTGACAAAATTTTATTTTGCACCACAAAATACATCAATCATTTGAAACATTTTGATTAACTTCCTATTTCATTGAAAATCTTTTCGGGGGAAAATCACGTAGACTCTCTTGCACATAGAAGCATAGGAGTGTTAAATGAAGTTATATTTCGTTGACTTTCTATTTCGAGTGCAAGAACAAAAAACACTTTAAGACTGACCGACGTTGAAGTAAATGACAAAATGGTATCAGTGTGGTGTTTTTTATATTAATAATGCGAGCTTCATAACATCAAAAATAACCACTGTTTGTGACAAATTGTGAATTAAATAAACTGCGGTTTTTTCTCTCTATATAGATGATCATAGAGTTGATGAGACCCATAAATTGAGAAACTCGTGCAAACAAAATAACCATGATTGTATTTTATTCTAATTACTAAGATCATATAGAAAATTGCCATAGTGTATGTTTATCGATTTTTAAACGATCATTTAATTTATTTGTAACGTTGTTATTTCAATAAACAAAGCATTTAATTCAAATGTTCACTCCAAAATCATTATCTTTTGATCACAAAAAAATACTGGTTTGGGAAATAACATCGACAATCGTATTTGTTTACGCATATAACTGCGATAAAAAATTCAGTGATGAATAAGCTTTTCTAATGTAATGTTTATTTCGTGAATTTTCGAATTTACTCAAAATTATCAACACTTTGAACACATCATACGTGTTACACAAGTAATAAATTGTTTCTTTTGAGAGTTCCGATAATGTAAATCATTTTCATTGCATTTACTTTACATGTTTTCTGTGCTACAGGTGTAAATATTTTGATAGTTAAGAATATACTTCACATCATTAGACAAAATTTTAGTTCATTTGTTATTTTATAACCAACCTTATCAATGATTAAATGTATAATTTAGATCAGTTTATTGCTTTTGTGATTTATTATGTTTGTTGAAAAAAAAGGTTAATATTTCATGAAACATGTGGTACGTTTACTTTTGTTTGTTTTATTTTATATAGTAAAAACAAAATAATTAATGTTTAACTTTTTCGTTTTTGTGTCAGAAAAATTGTTAATAATTGCTTTATGCTCCTACTTTTTATTCAAATGGTCCCAATAATTTTACTTTAACTCTACGCCTTAAACGTTAGTATTGACACCAACATTTTTGTACGTATTGTTTATAAACGCATTTCAAATCAATTTTACATGTATAACTAGTCTTTAGGGTCAGGTATACCATACTTAATGTACGCAGCTAGCATTGTCACTCAAAACTAAAGTATGTATCTTATTTTATTGTGTATATTCAGTCGGTCGATTAGCATTTGATTTCTGTCACATATTCTATATAGCAATATCATTGTTCATGCTGAAGTATCCCAAGATGTCAATTATAACACTTTCTATTTATAAGTATGACTATAAAGTAATTGCAGCCGAGTTCACCACATCAGTATAAATGTCGTTTAACTGCGTCGTATCTGTGGTCAGGTAGTGCAACTATTAATCTGTTTCTGCTTGATTGTTTTGTCGTTCTGCAAATATTTTATTTATACATGATAGTAGACACATTATTTATCACCTTTAGAGGTATTTGTTGGAATTTAAGAAAATAAGCAACGTCCATGTAATTTATCTGCTTCATATTTTTATACATTCAACAGTTACTGTACCAATCCAAAATTTATAAAAATATTTCTTCATTTCAAAAATTATTTTAATTTAAAAATCAACCGTAGCTAAATACTTCATAATCGATTGTCAAATTTTGACATACCCATGACTTTTGATATGTCCAGTTTTTCTAATCTGCTATATTTGCAGACAAGAGTACGGAGAATGCAGTATTACAATTCACAATAAATGTAATATCTATGAAAGGTTATGGAAGTCAAAGCCGATATTATTTTGTTATGTCTTAAATGTCGTATTAAACAGACGCAGTTTGTAGACCATATGGAACAAGAGATCCATAACAAGACGTAATCCAGAATCAAATATTCGAGAGATACATCTAAACTGATAGTTGTCTCAACAACAATTATCTTTAATACTATTGCCACTTTTTGTTTTAGTTTAAATTAAGTTGTTGCAAGCCCGTAGGTAGTTGGTAAGAAAACAAATTCATCGGAACTTACGTTTCCAGTATGTTTAATGACTTTATAATGTTCTTTGACCTCTAAGGCAATAGATTATGATGTTATCTTAATTGTATTATGTTTTTTATTTAGATGTTCAGTTTAATCGTTTACATTTCTTTCATTTTGGTGAACTGTATAACAACTATTTTAATCTTTTTTGGCAATCGCTTTATAACTAAAAACAATCTTTTCTTTTAAAAAATCTAATTGCAGAATGTAACTTTAAATACTTAATTATAGTTAAAATATGTTCTAACAAAAAAGAAGGGTATGAGCGTGAATTTTCAAATTTTCAATGTTAAGTTTTAGTAATAAGGCTATAGTATTTGTTTTATTCTTTATTTTTAGCTCAACTGGCTAAAGTCTGCTGAGCTTATGGCATGGCGAAGAGTGGGTGCGATTGTGCGTAAACTTTGGTCTTCTCCTCTGAAACCACTAGGCCAATTGGAACCAAATTTTGTATGAAAGGTCCCTACGTTGGCCTGACTAAATTTTATACCAGACAACCCCGCCCGCCATCCAACATTGCCGCCGTTACTATAAATAGAAAAACACAAAAATGGCCATTGTGGATCCATTTTTCCACCAATTAAGCTCAAACTTAAAACGTAGAAAGAATATCGTGGGGGATTCAACATAATATGACGGTTTTTTCTGACTCTTTTTGTCGATGACCTATTTTTTCAAGAATTATGCAAATTAGGTGTAATATTTAGTAAATCTTCTCCTCTAAAACCACTGGGCGAATTGGAACCAAATTTCGTGTGGAAGGTTCCTACATCGTCCTGAAAAAAGTTTATACCAGTCCAAGATGCCCGTTGTTACTAGATATAAGAAAAAAAAACAAAAATAGCCATTGTGGATCCATTTTAAGCTCAACTGGCTAAACCCAGCTGAGTTATGGCATGGCAAAGCGTGCCTGCATGTGTGTGTTGCAAATTGGCTTCAATGAAGCAAAAATGGTCATAAGCTCAATTTTTCCCATCTTTAGCTGATGACCCAATTATGGTAACCACATCACGTTGTCTTCCAGGGGCCATAGGGGCCGAGTGGTCCTTAAGCATTTGTTGTTACGGATTACAGCGTCTCTTACCCCTGACATTGCGCAGTTACGTTCCAGTGGCGCCAGCACTTCTTCTTTGAAAGTTTGTCAGTTAACTTGCTGCTTGGTCGTGGTTTTCTCCGATACTCCAGTGTACTCCACCATTTCCAAAACTGACAGTCTCCGTATAAGTGAAATATTCCTGAGTTGAACGTTAAACAGCAGTACAAACAAAAACAAACATTGTCTTACATATGCAGCTAGTTGAGCATCACAGGCCCTATTGGACTCTTTTTTTTTTCTTTTTTTTTATTTATTTATTTTATTTTTTTTTTTTTTTTTTTTTTTTTTTTTTGAGATTCTATTTAAAATGATTCGGAAATCGAAATTATTGACGTAATTGTAGAATTCCTTGACATATTTAGATCTATCTTTGTAAGAAGTTTTGTAGATTTTAGGATTGTGTCCTGCAGAGCGAAAATGTGATTTTGTTTTCTTATTTTTTTATGTTTTATTTATTTAATTTTTTAATCTTTTTAAAAATGTTGTGACGTAACAGCTTTACTTGAGTGGGTAAGGATAATTTTAAACATGTCCATCTATCTAATATATCATAGTAAAAATGCTGCTCAGCTTCTACATGGTATACAGAAAGAACAAGGAATTCATTTGTATTAAGGACATTTGAAATTTGATAATAAACATGAATTAGGCAAAAGCCAAGGAAACAAAAGAATAGAAATAAATTTTAACGCCCATTTCTAGACAGACATTTTAAGACTTTTATGAACCGTTGAGTAGATATGGTATATTTCTTTCGTTTCAAATTCTAAAATAATTATGTTGTCTCCTTAATACAAAACCTTGGCTTATCTTTTTTAACTATCATCATTTTCGGCCACTAGTGTCATTTATGAAGAATGAATTTCCGAAATGTGCACATACGGCACATAATTTTTTTGTTAAACCTACTCCTTGAATTATGAAATAAGTATTTTGGTTTCGACAAACATTAACCTCTCAATGGAACCAAACAAAATACGATAATCAATATTATTTCACAAGCCAAATCAACATTTCTTTATTGGTACTGATGTTATTAAGTATGATACAAAATGGTACAATGAATGTGAAACAAACATTATTTCTGCGATAAGATAACATGTTTCGTTAAAAATGCAATTACTGAAAATATAAATGAATCAGGTTTTAAAATAAATGTAAAAATTTTGTACAACAAATTTCTCGTGTCACTTATTTGTATACTTCAATGATAACGTAATATTACATAAGATTTTATATAAAGAATCAGACCATGTTTTTAAAGAATGATACATCTATAGTCAATTCAGAGTTTTTAAAAGATTTTAAAGAAGCAAGAAAAAATAAACGCAAATAAAAAATCAACACAAATAAATTCGGTTTTAATAAGATTTATTATGTCAAAGATAATAAAACTTTTAATTATAGGAAATAAAATGTTGCAATCATGCAGTATTGAAAAGCATGTTTCTTCAAACCAAATATTTATAAATCAAAATAATGTTTAAAACTAAATAATCATAAATATCATAGTTTCATATTGAAACTTCTTTCTATAAACAATGTTATGTTTAATTTATTAGTAAGTCATTAGTAACAAATTTCAAGAATAATTATCATTCGTTTTTATGCTATGTAAAATATATTTAAAACGGAGCATTATGGACTCAGATTTGTCAAAGTTAATGCAATATCATTTAAATAGCAGTCATCTCAGTAACGTTTAATTTAATCAAACAGTGTTTTTCCATCAAAATTATAAATATCAGTTACCAGCAATACAATACGTTTAATAATTATCCTACATTAGAAGTGATTCAGTTGATGCGGTTCTTTAGGTCATATAAATGGTGAACTGACGTTTTTCCTTACATTTTTATTTTATTGTAATAGATTTTGTTTTCTTTACTCAATAAAAACATTGAATTAAAAAGAGTGAAGAATTTTGAACCTCCTACAGCCTCCTAAACTGGAAAGCCTACATATTTTATTTTCGCAAATCATTTACCAATGAAATCAGAATTTTGTATCGTATTGGTGAGGACATGTACGTTAAAATCGATATTTATTGAGTTAATGTATTTTGCCAGCCATGAAGTAGAATCCATTACTACTTGTGGTGCCAGATAGGGAAATATTAAAGATATGATTTATATGGTCAAGAATCTTGTCTGTTAATTACTGAAACATCTCAATAACCAGGTCAATTGAGACTAGTGATCTGTATGCACAACGAAAAAAGCAAACAATTAAAATATAGTAGTAGTTGAAAACTAATGTAGCTTGTTTCCTCATGCAAATCTTTCCTTAGCTGGATTTGGATTTATATAATTTTGGAACTTTAGATTCATTATATTCAACTGTTTGGCTTATGTTTTTAATCTATAAACCTTTTCGGTCTTAGTGTCACTGATGAGGAAGGAATTTCCAAAATGTGCACATCTGGCACATAAAAATTTAACTGGTATTTGTGTTATATATTTACCAAATCAATCCAAGTAAAGACATACATATAAACAAACAAGAAAATAAAAGAAAAATACATGCTTGACCAATTGATTGACAAGATAACAAATAACAACATTTTGTCCAAAAGGTGCGTTCGAAATACCTTTGGAAGATAACAACCATCATAATCAACCAGTAGGTGTAAAAAGTTTAATGATTGAGGTCTAAAGATACTGGCTAGAAATCATTATGTTAAAAGATGCCTTGTTGTTGTTGTTGTTGTTGTTGTTGTTGTTGTTGTTGTTGTTGTTGTTGTTGTTGGTGGTGGTGTTTCCTCTTATAATACAGCAACTTGTTCACAGGTTTTAAACATTCGTTATACTTATGTTTTGTATTCTTTCATCAGATTAATTTGGTTTCTTTTATTTTATATGGATGCAAGTCAGCCATTTTCCATTTTGGCCAATTATAAACAGGCTTGTCTATAAAAATGGATCGTGTATCTTATTTTTTCAAATATATATCAGTGGTTACTGGCTTTCTAATCTAATTCCCTCTGATTCATACTTTATTCTTTAATACATTATATTTTTGTTGTAAATGTAGATTTTTGAATTTATTAAACAATCAAGGCGTATAAAACAAATGATACTATCGGGACTTTCCCGTACACAGTTTATACAGGCTTTATGTGATGTATAACTCTTTTGAGAATATAATTGCTACACAACACGTTAATTATATTTCGTGATATATCATTTTATGTACTATATTTGTAAATATTTTGATAGTTAAACATATTTTATACATTAGTCAAACCTTACTTAATGAGTGGTTATATAGGTCATTCAAATAACTCAAATTAAATCAAGATGCATTTCTCAGCGTTGTGCTAAAACTTTTTTTTTTTTTTTTTTTTTTTTTTTTTTTTTTTTTTTTTTTTTTTTTTTTGCATGATTTACTATTTTAAATTGATAGAAATTTAGCCATAACATTGTTACAAATTTTAAAACTGTTGTAATTTATTTTATTTTACACTTGCTTGACCAAGATTTATATTACATCATCTTTGTCTGATTTTATGTATATTTAGTCAGACAATTAGCATAAAATTATTGCAATATTACTACGTTATCCTTTATGCTTAAGTATCTAATATGTCAATTATCAGAATTTCCATGTTTTAGCAATAGATCAAAACCAAAGAGCCATCAAAGTTTAGTTCACAACTTAAGTATTAAGATTTCCAATGTTTTGTATAAATAGTCATAAACTGCAACCATGAAAACATATTTGCTGATAATTTTGTTATCCAACCATATTGTAACAGAATATTAAAATACTGGAAATAGAAGTCAAGCAATAACTAAAGCGTTTATGGAATACAATGTTAAAATGATTTTTTTATTTTTTAAAATGTTCATTTCAAGGCATCTAATCTTTACAAGTAATCGCTTTACTACTAAGAACATTATTTTCTGATGTAAACATAGGTTATTATAAGTCCGTGACATTGTAACATCTTATTTATTAGACTCTAAGCATGCATTTTATGTGGAGTAGCAAAAATACATTTCAAATAACTTTTAGTTTAATTAGCTTGAACAATATAACTGTAAAACGTTTTGTAAAGGAATAGATGGCCACTATACAAAATTAAATAATACCGCTGATGTAAAGCTTTTCTTGACACGAGTTTCGGGGAAAAAACATATCTGAAGCATAGTAAAAGTGTTCTGTATGTCTAGTCTTAAGTAATGAACATTTCTCTGTATTTTGAGATCAAAGGTCACATAAAAACGAATTGTACAATGAAAAAAAATTAGTAAAGATTCGAATCCGATATTTTATATAAAAAAGGTTTGTTAGTCTCGTCATGTCTCCCGCGTGAATTTGCGACTTCTGTGTATAGGAGCAATGGGAGCAAAAGAACTCTATTTGAATAACATATCAGGTTATCAGCATTTTGGTTTTAACAGTCAGAATTTGTATTGATTGTAACTGATACTTCTGATTCAATATGCAATTTCGCAATCAGAAATTCGTTGGTGAACTGTTCTGTTTCAACTTATTCAGTAATATAATACAGACAGTTGTTATTGGTTCAACGTTTACGTTTGGTTCCTATTGTTATGTAAATCTGTGTTTTTTGTTTGTGGCAGAGCATTGAATAGGAAGCAGGTTCAAGTTTGTTATGTAAGTTTATAATATTGTATATTATATAAAGTCTGTTAATACCTTCGGTGAGTTACACTCCTCTGACCCTTGTGGTATATAAAAACGACTAGTAGATGACTATGTTAATGTCGATGTTTTAATATTATGTGTCTTTGTGATTTCCCCTTTCCCAAACGAAAATTTTCGCTACCTAGGATCACAAAAATCCCATTACAGGAGTGTTTGTAAGCTCGCTTGACACTATCACATTATAAGATTTGGACTTTCATACTATCCAAAATTGAGACGTGTATGGGATAACATCATTTTCCAATCAATCACAAACATACAAAGTCTATTTATTAATGAGGCACCAGTGTCCAATGTCTGTATTGAGCAGACTTTGTTAATATTCATAAAGAAAATCATAACGTTAATTACTTGTTAACAAAAGCCAATACATCATCACTTGGAATGGCTATTTTGGGTATGAGAAGCATCATAATAATCAGAATAATTTGAAGAATGTCTCTACTTTATCACTACAAACCGAGATTTGTTAGATCAAACTGACCCAATTTGTGATAAACACTTATTATTAGTACCCTTTAGGTTCGTGTTTATGTCTTGTTGACCCATGTAAATTTCGATTAAAAGCGTCACATTAAAGAAATAACGGCCAAATATTAAACGACCCATTATTAAATCTCTGACCAGAGGTACGGACGTATGACCAATACTGGACACAGTATAATTATTATTTGTTTACTGGTATAATCGAGTTAACCGCCGGTTTTACGAGTGTTAATTCAATAAAAGCAATTTTACTATTTGATGTCAAAATCGCAATCTCAAAGGCAAAGAAAAAGCTTTTAAAACTGGCTAATTTGATTAAACATGTGAACTTCCATCAGGAAAGTGAGGCCTTGAGCTCCGGAAGGGTAAGCTCCTTCATTAAAGCAATTTAAGCAACATTTACAGTACAAATACAGCGTCAACAGTTTTTAAGTAATAAAATAATAACGGATTGACTTTGTGGTGATGGGAATAAGAAACTTTTTGTTTCGTATCGTTATAATTTCTGTCTAGAAAACCACACATATTATATATCTACACGGCAAATAAAGACGATCTTGTCAACGGGTTATTATAAGACTGAAAGTAGATGTATATAACATTAGAACATCTCATGTAAAACCGCAATTTGTTATTAAAATATGTATCGCGCATGTTGTGTTACTTATCTTAACTTTTTATTTTGGTATCACAACTTTCCATGATAATATCTTGATTTGTCAAGATATTAAGTCGACATGTCGAGATATTAAGTGTCGACTAAAATTATGTCGATGTCAGAAATAAGCCACAATATTAAAACCACAAAAAATATACTTTAGCTTCATTAAAACTGCTTAAATACCACCATTAAAATTTTCTGCCTTCTTTATTCCAGAACAGTCATTCTTTCTTTTTTCAATATTTTTCTCAGAAAATAAGTTGGTTCTAAACTTGAGAAAAACTTTCCGTCTACAGCATATGCAGATTTTGTGTTGGGTCAACAATTTTACGGTTGTAATTGGCTAATAATCCGGAATGAGGAAATGAATGGCTTAGTAAGCCGTGTTTATAGTGCAATTAAATCTCGTAAATGTTTAGTTTTCTAAGAACAGTCTTAAATTTTCCATGCAGAATAGAATACATTATTATATGGCACAAACCAATAAGCTGATTAAGCGTTAGCAGAGACCTATTATTACACAACAATTGTATTGATCAAGACATGGGATTTAACCTGCAATTTGTGTCAGTACCAATTTTTTTACTCTGTTCAATTAGGCTCTAAGTAGATTTACACACGTTTAACCGTTAATAATTAAGGAAGCTGATCATGCAAAGATGGGATTTTACATGTATTTTTTTAATCCCTTGTCTAACGAAAACTAAAAAAATTCTCCTTTATTACATACCTTTGTTCGATATATATGACAAACTAACAGTTGCTAGGTTTTTATAAGTTAAGTCCGTTTTTTTGTTAATAACCAGAATAAAGTTGTTTGGTAAAATACTCAGAATTGCATGTTAGTGAATATACTCAGTGAGTACTTCGTCTATTTATTATTTTTCCTCTTTGTAACAACTTATGCTGCAACTGCCGTTAATAGATTTACAGCGTCATATGTCGTATTCTGTGGGGTTTAAAAAACCTTTTGTGCCAAGAGGAAATGACGTCCGTTATCGTCGCATTTTCCCTGAATCACTCGAGTCTTTTGTGGGAAAACGCATTTATTCGGAAATGTTATGGAGTGTTGTTTAAACTTAGATATATAAACAGCTGATTTTATTTTGTAACAACAAATTTACAATACGTAATAAAATTAACAAATATTTATCTCTTTTTTATACTTTTTACACAGGTTGTTCGAAACTCACCCAGATGTTCAAGACGTATTTATGCCTTTTAAAGGAATGGCCAAAGAAGACATGCAACACAGTTCACAACTACGTGCACATGCACTTAGAGTTATGGACATAGTAGAAAAGTGCCTAGCTGAAATAGATGACAGTAATAAAGTAGAAGCAATGCTTCATGAATTAGGATCTCGCCATGTAATGTATAACGCCAAAGTAGATTATATAGATGTAAGTATGCTTTATCTACCGACAGATTTAATTTAGGGTATAGGCCCATTAGGGATGTGAATTATATTATGAGGACCGGAACGAATTCCATTGTCAATGATTATGTATATATATTTTCCCATGAGCAATTATGAAGACAACATTTCTTTTACATTAGATACGCAGTAACGTACATGTATAGTCCGGACAGACACAAATCCAATTTAATTAATATGAGGTCAAGAACTGATGATGGGACAAAATTTTCAAACTAAAAAGTTTGGATGAACAAAAACCATAACATACTAGTATGTTGCAACAAAATCTTGTCACCTATTTTTAATTCATTTGGTGGTTATATGCTGCTTTTGATTTTTTTATTGTGATTTTAAATACTTGATTATATGAAGATATCAAAAATAGCACATGGTACGATCGAAAAATGATGTTCAAGGCACGTACTGCTTTCCCAGCCTCAAACGAAGACGTCCATTTAATCTCTCTGTGGATCAACTAGACACACTCTGGCGTAACAGCAAAAGTTGGTCTAAAGTTTACCTATATAAAACTTTAAGAATGTTGTATAGGTTTTAACACTAAGAATATAGTACATCAATATCTTAATATAAACAATTGACCAAAACCGGTTATGAAATTTAAGCAAAAACTAAAGTATTTTAAATTATATATTGATGATGTTTTGAAGTTGTTTCTGAACACTTACACTCTTCAACAAAAGACGAAAACGTTAAAGAATAAAACGGTGTACGAGTCTTAAGGAAATATGTCATCTTGTGGGTTCATATTTTTATTTCATTCAAGCCAGTCTCTAAGACTGATCAAGTTAAATTGACAACAGTTCAAATCAGTCGGGACCTGACCCTTTCATAAAGGAAAAAATAACCCTTCCTGTTCTTCGCGAACACACATGGCCCTATAAGCAACAAACCAACCGCGACTCACACGCTTCTCCAAGGCAAGTAAATTGTTTTACATGAAATCGGGTAGTTGTGAAAGGGAAAAAATCTCCAGCCTTAGGAATTCATTTTATAGAATCTATCTTATCCGTCACAAACTTGGATAATAGCGGGATTTTCACTTTAAAAATGAAACAGAAATGCTCTGAAGAATGTTTGCTTGACCAGAACAGTCGTAGATAACTTAAACCAATAATATTAGTTTTCTATTGCCGGTTTGATAGGAAATTTTTATCTAGTTGGTCTTAACTCGGTAAAACCCGGTGGTCTTGTGATCAAAAACGTCAACTTATGGATTACAATAACAACTCCTTATTGACTAGGTTTAATTTTACACGGGATAGATTGTTGTGAGTATATAAGAATAATACCTGTTCAATTTTGATGTGCCATATATATGCACATTTCGGAAAATCATTCCTCATCAGTGACACTAGGGGCCGAAAATTTGACAGATAAATTACATAAGCCAAACTGTTGAAATAAATTGAATCCAAATTTCCGAAATTATATGAATCCAAATCCAGCTAAGGAATGCTATGACAAATTGTTGTGACAAATTTTATCAGTTTGTTTGTCGTTGGTGGGTTTTCTGCACTATCCCAGTACTGGTCGTCTCGATGTCTTTACTGAGGCTAGAAGTAACAAGAACTCACTCTACTCCTTTTAAATATGTTTGATGAAGCAAAACTACCGTAAATAATGTAAACAAAAGGATAAGATTATTGTTTTCGGTTTTATTAGAAATCTTCATCTACTCGGACATATAAAATCCTCATATACTTTAGTGTATTTCACAGCCAGCAACTATATGCTCTCTAGCCCAGGGCTAAGTGAAAAATAAAATTAAAATATATTTCGTGGTCAGTAATGAATTATAAACTCTGAATTTTTTTTTAACCTTAAACACATGTTTAGTTCTTACCAGGACATCAGATTCTCAAATATAAAGAATTGACATGTTTCGTCAATAATGTTTTAAAATTTATCTACAAATTAAAGAATTGAACGATCTAGAGGAGTTACGAATTTTAATTAAATAAAATATTAATAAAATTATTAAATAAAGTATAGCACATGACACTAGTCTATCAGATACTAGTAACTGAGGACGAAAATCTTGTGCTCTTCCCAAAGCTGGTAAATGTTAAAGGTATCAAAAACTGTCCGGTCCAGGTAAAAAAAATATAAAGGTTTCAGAAGTTCTGCCGAGGTGATTGGAGGATTGGAGTGGATTAATGGAGTTTTACACCCCAGTCAAGATTCTTTAACTCGTATTGGAGCAGTCAGTTAAGGGATTGTGGTGGAAGCCGGGGTGTTCAGAGAAAACCCCGACTTTCGACAAGCAAGCTGCAAACCGTTTTCTTCTATAAAAAAAAACAAATCATCACTTCACAGTTAACTTAGTCTGCAAAACTGAATGTGGAAATCCTCTAGATTGTTCCATTCTTTCCCGCGAAACCCCTTAAGGTGTCTCCCAACTAGAATAATTTAAGATCTAAATTCTGTTATATCACACTGCAATAGAAACACAACGTAAATGCACGTGCTCGTTTTTCATGTTATACTCTTATAAACTACGCAACCATATCAACGCGAAAAGTGAATGGCGTGACGTATGATGCGCATTATGAAGTGTGCACACCGTTTTTCATGTTATGACTCAATAAACTTGTTAAAAACACAAGTTATTGATTAATTATCAGATTGACGTAAGATTTGCGACATGATTATCTTTATTTATACAATTTAAAAGTAGACCTCATTTTTGGTGACAGTATTATCTCCGTTTATAAAATTAACAATAAGTAACAATTCAAAAACATTATTTACAAAACATATCAAAGTATTTTCAGCTGACAAGCTGATGACTAGATATCTATAAGTAATATGAAAGGGGTCTCTTACTTTGAGGTATGCTAGTTTAAAATTTAACAGTAAACTTTACGCTTTAGCTGCGGCCTTGTCTGTTTCCATGACTCGTTCAAAAATAATCACATGTAGGCAAAAATCAAGGGATCATCTGCATACTAACGAAGACTAAAATAGTCGAAAATAATTGGCACAATTCAATACACAGGGAGTGCTTCAAATGGTTCCAAAAAATTTCCCACAAATATTCGCAGCAACATACCATTTGCTGTTGTGAAGGGAGAAGTCTGTTAATAATTTTAAACCCCGTAGGAGGAATATGGGTGTACAAAGCATTGACGGGGGATGCCCCCTGTATGTTTCTTGGCGGCGGATAAAACTGTCGATTGCAAATAATGAGAAAGTATTTTATTAGTGGTACAGTGCTTTGGTTTTCTTTTATTTTAAAAAATATTATTTCAATGTTTACACGTAAATGTTCATTGTTTATACGTATTCGATACAAAAAAATATTTTTCATATTTGCACATAAATTTTTGTAATTGAAATTTAATTTATTTGACCTTTAGAATTCCAATTTGACTGTTTGAAACAGAATACATGTATTTTTGCAATACGTTCTCCTGTTGCTGTTGGAATGAATGATAATATCTCTAGATTTGATACTCAAAAGGCATCGTCCTTTTCAACATTACATTACAATATAAAAATTCAAATAAATGCTTGCAATTTAGGTTGGTCATATTTTGCATAAACCTTGAATGTTCAAAATATTTCACGTATACTGAACCAATACAAACCATGTGCTAAAGAGTAGACAAATCCTATGATACTACTAAATGATACTTACAATTGTTATTATCAAACGGAAATAAAATTCAGTCAAAAACCTGTTTGTCCACAATAAATGTGTTTAACTGTAGTAAAAGTTTGATTTTCCACTAACCATTTGGTTAAACTAAGAAATCTATAAATAACCATACAACGGAACACTGGTGTTAAGGAAGATGTGTATACCAGAAGGGAAATATCACGTTTTAATTGATTCAGAGAACAGCAAATTTTCCTAATCAACACCGAAAGACGGTTTCCTATAACCATTAATATATACATGTACGTGAAAATATTGTCTGAAAGGGCAAAATCAACATTGTTAAACTATTATGGTACAAATCAAGTAATCTTGTCTTGACAAGTAAATAATGATCTTTATTCACATGACATTATTAGGCGTTTTTGTAAATGGTGTCAAAGTTTTTTTTATTTGTTATGTTGAACTAAAACAGACTCGATTTCATCAATAAAAACAAAACTCAACTGTTCATTACAATGTGGAGATCCTAGATATAAAGTCAGGTTCAATACATTTAGACAAATATTTTCAAGAAATTCTGTATTTTTTTGCAGATTTATCTACTGAGCTATATTTTGTAAAGTCCCCTTACATGTAAACACAATGTTTTCTTCAAATGTTAAAACTTTGATCATGGTTATTTTGGTATCCATCAAAGTTTTTACTGTCAAAACTTACTAATCGTAATTATATTAAAATTTTAAGCACTCTTGTAAAAAAAATTAAATTATCTTGCTTTCTTTTGTGAACATTAGTTGCGGCAAATTTTATAACTTAAAAGCTTGACCTACAATATTTTTAACCAAATTGTGATTGAATTAATACAATCATAATCTTCAATTTTCAAATTTTCAATCAAAACTATTCAAAACTTGTATCAAGTTTTTATCAAAATTTTTTATTTCTTTTTACACCCTCCAAAACGGTAGTAATGGTAGACAGTATGGCCAATTGTGAAAATCCAGACCATGACGGACATTTGTCATGGTGCCCAGAATGGCAAACATTATGGCAGATATGGTCTCCATTCACAAAATTCCTGACAATGGACGTACACTAGACATTGTGACATATATGGTGTCCAGTTATAACAATCCTTAATATGGGCAAAAATTGGATATTTTGATAGACATGGCGTCCAGTTGTTAAACTCCAAACTATTGGAATTCAGTAAAATTAATGAAAAAATGTCTTAAATTATAAAATTTCCGACTATGCACGGACAGTGGACATCATGGTAAAAATACGCCCAGTCTTAAAACCCTGACTTTGAACGTGCAGCATACATAATGGCAGATATTATAACTAAAATTTGCATCAATTTAAGATCTGATCTTTTAACTTAATCCTGCTTAATTTTATAAACTTGAACCTGATTAACTTGATCAACTTGAATCAGATTACCTTGATCAACTTGAACCTGATTAACTTGATCAACTTGAACCTGGTTAACTTGATCAACTTGAATCAGATTAACTTGATCAACCTGAACCTGATTAACTTGATCAACTTGAATCTGATTAACTTGATCAACCTTGAATCTGATTAACTTGATCAACTTGAATCTGATTAACTTGATCAACTTGAACATGATTAACTTGATCAACTTGGACCTGATTAACTGGTTTTGTTACTGAACGTTGAGTCGATTAACATTTCCTCCTCCTTATACAACCAGCGGTCCTTAAAAAGTACACTATGATAATATAAAGCAAGCTTCATTACACTTAACAATAAACCAGTCATCCGGTTTGTTCAAGAATTAGGTTCAATATTGATATAATTATTGCCTTCTATTTTTCGATGACTTGTCGATCGACCAGTTATTATATACAATGACCGACGTAAAAAAAATCGTTAAAGATTACAAAAGCGTTTAGTAAACTTTCTTATTATGAAACAGAATAAAGTCTATAGAATCTGTGTGTGTGTGTGTGTGTGTGTGTGTGTGTGTGTGTGTGTGTGTGTGTCAGAGAGAGAGTACTAGGAAGGTTAATACCAGTTATATAATTAAGGATATTCATCAATCAGTGTTATTGTTATACTCTAACTGTTCACAAATACATTATATTTTGTAGTTTTAGTATACTCTAAACTGATAACAAATTACATTATATTTTGTAGTTGATAGGACCACAATTTATATGGGCCATTCAACCAGCTATCGGCGATCATTGGAATCAGGAAGTAGAGGAAGCATGGTCAGATTTCTTTAAATTAATTTCATTTTGTATGAAAGAAGCAATGACGTTCTGAAATATAATTGACAGGCAGCGCTTTTCTAGCAAACATTTCCGACTTTTCATACAGGTATTGTAGACTAAATATGGTTATGTCTGATGGATGTAGTTATGTGTTCACATTATGCTATAAATGGATATTGTGATGAAAATTGTAAAATTGTTTGATCAAACACACATGTATAAATTACTAATTGACCCGTCTTTAACATATAATGTGATATGCGCATATGGAAAATGGATGAAAAAATGCCTTAGACATGGATTTGACGTTTTAACATCTTCGATAATGTGCGATTTTAAAACAATACAAAAATTTGCGTCAATTTTAAATCTGATTTTTCAACTTGTCAAATTATATGACATCTGTCATTATGTTTAGATCAATTCATTTAAAACAAATTAAACTGAAAGATTTGTCAAATGAACATTTTGTCCGCATTCATTTTTCATTTTCCACATTCATTGTACTTCTCACTTTACCCTTTACAATCAGTGTTAGCGTGATAATTTCGTCTTGATTAAGAAAACAAAGAAAACAGTGTAAGCCTGTTGTTTATTTGATTATACATTTCACTTGATTCTATACAACTAGCGTCGAAGTACTACTTCTTGTAAGGTTGTACATTTAACTCGGTCCTATGCAACCATTGTTAGAGTACTACTTCTAGTTCTTGTCCGGTTGTACATTTCACTTGGTTCTATACAACCAGTGTTAATGTACTACTTTATTTAAGGCTGTACATATTACGTGGTTTATACCACCAGTGTTAGTGTACTACTTCTTGTATGGTTGTACATATTACTTTATTCTATACAACCAGTGTTAGTGTTCTACTTTATTTAAGGTTGTACATATAACGTGCTTCTATACAACCAGTGTTAGCGTACTACTTTATGTTGGTTGTACATTTCACTGGGCTCTATCCTAAAGAGTTAGCAAAATAATTCTTGTTGGGTTGTACATTTCACTTGTTTTATACACCAGTGTTACCGTACAGCTTTGTTTCCGATTGTACATTTCACTTGTTTTATACAACTGGTGTTACCGTACTGCTTCGTTTCGGATTGTACATTTCACTAGTTTTATACAACCAGTGTTAGCATATTGCTTTGTTTCGGGTTGTACATTTCATTTGTTTAATACAACCAGTGTTACCGTACTGCTTTGTTTCGGATTGTACATTTCACAATGTTTTATACAACCAGTGTTAGCGTACTGCTTCGTTTCGGATTGTACATTTAACTTGTTTTTTAAACCAGTGTTACCGTACTGCTTCGTTTTGGATTGTACATTTCACTTGTTTTATACAACCAGTTTAACCGTACTGCTTCGTTTTTGATTGTACATTTCACTTGTTTAATACAACCAGTGTTACTATACTGCTTTGTTTCGGACTGTACATTTCACTTGTTTTATACAACCAGTGTTACTATACTGCTTTGTTTAGTATTGTACATTTCACTTGTTCAATACAACCAGTGTTACCATACTGCTTTGTTTCGGACTGTACATTTCACTTGTTTTATATAACCAGTGTTTCTATACTGATTTGTTTCGGATTGTACATTTCACTTGTTTTATACAACCAGTTTTACCGTACTGCTTCATTTTTGATTGTACATTTCATTTGTTTAATACAACCAGTGTTACCATACTGCTTTCTTTCAAATTGTACATTTCACTTGTTTTATATAACCAGTGTTTCTATACTGATTTGTTTCGGATTGTACATTTCACTTGTTTAATACAACCAGTGTTACTATACTGCTTTGTTTAGGATTGTACATTTCACTTGTTTTATACAACCAGTGTTAGCGTACTGCTTCGTTTCGGATTGTACATTTAATTGTTTTTTAAACCAGTGTTAGCGTACTGCTTTGTTTCGGGTTGTACATTTCCATTGTTCAATACAACCAGTGTTACCATACTGTTTTGTTTCGGACTGTACATTTCACTTGTTTTATACAACCAGTGTTACTATACTGCTTTGTTTAGTATTGTACATTTCACTTGTTCAATACAACCAGTGTTACCATACTGCTTTGTTTCCGACTGTACATTTCACTTGTTTTATACAACCAGTGTTACTATACTGCTTCGTTTCGGATTGTACATTTCACTCGTTTAATACAACCAGTGTTACCATACTGCTTTGTTTCGGATTGTACATTTCACTTGTTTTATACAACCAGTTTTACCGTACTGCTTCGTTTTTGATTCTACATTTCACTTGATTAAAACAACCAGTTTTACCATACTGCTGTGTTTCGAATTGTACATTTCACTTGTTTAATACAACCAGTGTTACCGTACTGCTTTGTTTACGATTGTACATTTCACTTGTTTTAAACAACCAGTGTTAGCGTACTGCTTCGTTTCGGATTGTACATTTATCTTGTTTTTTAAACCAGTGTTATCGTACTGATTTGTTTTGGATTGTACATTTTTCTTGTTTTATACAACCAGTGTTACCGTACTGCTTTGTTTCAGATTGTACATTTCACTTGTTTTATTCAACCAGTGTTAGCGTAATGCTTTGTTTCGGTTTGTACATTTCACTAGTTTTATACAACAAGTGTTACCATACTGCTTCGTTTCGGATTGTACATGTCACTTGTTTAATACAACCAGTGTAAGCGTACTGCTTTGTTTCCGATTGTACATTTCGCTTGTTTTATTCAACCAGTGTTACCATACTGCTTTGTTTAATATTGTACATTTCACTTGTTTATTACAACCAGTGTTAGCGTACTGCTTTGTTTAGGATTGTACATTTCACTTGTTTTATACAACCAGTGTTAGCGTACTGCTTATTTTCGGATTGTACATTTAACTTGTTTTTTAAACCAGTGTACCATACTGCTTTGTTTCGAATTGTACATTTCACTTGTTTAATACAACCAGTGTTACTATACTGCTTTGTTTAGGATTGTACATTTCACTTGTTTTATACAACCAGTGTTAGCGTACTGCTTATTTTCGGATTGTACATTTAACTTGTTTTTTAAACCAGTGTACCATACTGCTTCGTTTCGGATTGTACATTTTTCTTGTTTTATACAACCAGTGTTACCGTACTGCTTCGTTTCGGATTGTACATTTAACTTGTTTTTTAAACCAGTGTTACCGTACTGCTTCGTTTTGGATTGTACATTTCACTTGTTTTATACAACCAGTTTTACCGTACTGCTTCGTTTTTGGATTGTACATTTCACTTGTTTTATACAACCAGTTTAACCGTACTGCTTCGTTTTTGATTGTACATTTCACTTGTTTAATACAACCAGTGTTACTATACTGCTTTGTTTCGGACTGTACATTTCACTTGTTTTATACAACCAGTGTTACTATACTGCTTTGTTCAGTATTGTACATTTCACTTGTTCAATACAACCAGTGTTACCATACTGCTTTGTTTCGGACTGTACATTTCACTTGTTTTATATAATCAGTGTTTCAGATTGTACATTTCACTTCTTTTATACAACCAGTTTTACCGTACTGCTTCGTTTTTGATTGTACATTTCATTTGTTTAATACAACCAGTGTTACCATACTGCTTTCTTTCAAATTGTACATTTCACTTGTTTAATACAACCAGTGTTACTATACTGCTTTGTTAAGGATTGTACATTTCACTTGTTTTATACAACCAGTGTTACTATACTGCTTTGTTTAGTATTGTACATTTCACTTGTTCAATACAACCAGTGTACCATACTGCTTTGTTTCGGACTGTACATTTCACTGGTTTTATACAACCAGTGTTACTATACTGCTTCGTTTCGGATTGTACATTTCACTCGTTTAATACAACCAGTGTTACCATACTGCTTTGTTTCGGATTGTACATTTCACTTGTTTTATACAACCAGTTTTACCGTACTGCTTCGTTTTTGGATTGTACATTTCACTTGTTTTATACAACCAGTTTAATCGTACTGCTTCGTTTTTGATTGTACATTTCACTTGTTTAAATACAACCAGTGTTACTATACTGCTTTGTTTCGGATTGTACATTTCACTTGTTTTATACAACCAGTGTTACTATACTGCTTCGTTTCGGATTGTACATTTAATTGTTTTTTAAACCAGTGTTAGCGTACTGCTTTGTTTCGGGTTGTACATTTCCATTGTTCAATACAACCAGTGTTACCATACTGTTTTGTTTCGGACTGTACATTTCACTTGTTTTATACAACCAGTGTTACTATACTGCTTTGTTTAGTATTGTACATTTCACTTGTTCAATACAACCAGTGTACCATACTGCTTTGTTTCCGACTGTACATTTCACTTGTTTTATACAACCAGTGTTACTATACTGCTTCGTTTCGGATTGTACATTTCACTCGTTTAATACAACCAGTGTTACCATACTGCTTTGTTTCGGATTGTACATTTCACTTGTTTTATACAACCAGTTTTACCGTACTGCTTCGTTTTTGATTCTACATTTCACTTGATTAAAACAACCAGTTTTACCATACTGCTGTGTTTCGAATTGTACATTTCACTTGTTTAATACAACCAGTGTTACTATACTGCTTTGTTTACGATTGTACATTTCACTTGTTTTAAACAACCAGTGTTAGCGTACTGCTTCGTTTCGGATTGTACATTTATCTTGTTTTTTAAACCAGTGTTATCGTACTGATTTGTTTTGGATTGTACATTTTTCTTGTTTTATACAACCAGTGTTACCGTACTGCTTTGTTTCAGATTGTACATTTCACTTGTTTTATACAACCAGTGTTAGCGTAATGCTTTGTTTCGGTTTGTACATTTCACTAGTTTTATACAACAAGTGTTACCATACTGCTTCGTTTCGGATTGTACATGTCACTTGTTTAATACAACCAGTGTAAGCGTACTGCTTTGTTTCCGATTGTACATTTCGCTTGTTTTATTCAACCAGTGTTACCATACTGCTTTGTTTAATATTGTACATTTCACTTGTTTATTACAACCAGTGTTAGCGTACTGCTTTGTTTAGGATTGTACATTTCACTTGTTTTATACAACCAGTGTTAGCGTACTGCTTATTTTCGGATTGTACATTTAACTTGTTTTTTAAACCAGTGTACCATACTGCTTTGTTTCGAATTGTACATTTCACTTGTTTAATACAACCAGTGTTACTATACTGCTTTGTTTAGGATTGTACATTTCACTTGTTTTATACAACCAGTGTTAGCGTACTGCTTATTTTCGGATTGTACATTTAACTTGTTTTTTAAACCAGTGTACCATACTGCTTCGTTTCGGATTGTACATTTTTCTTGTTTTATACAACCAGTGTTACCGTACTGCTTCGTTTCGGATTGTACATTTAACTTGTTTTTTAAACCAGTGTTACCGTACTGCTTCGTTTTGGATTGTACATTTCACTTGTTTTATACAACCAGTTTTACCGTACTGCTTCGTTTTTGGATTGTACATTTCACTTGTTTTATACAACCAGTTTAACCGTACTGCTTCGTTTTTGATTGTACATTTCACTTGTTTAATACAACCAGTGTTACTATACTGCTTTGTTTCGGACTGTACATTTCACTTGTTTTATACAACCAGTGTTACTATACTGCTTTGTTCAGTATTGTACATTTCACTTGTTCAATACAACCAGTGTTACCATACTGCTTTGTTTCGGACTGTACATTTCACTTGTTTTATATAATCAGTGTTTCAGATTGTACATTTCACTTGTTTTATACAACCAGTTTTACCGTACTGCTTCGTTTTTGATTGTACATTTCATTTGTTTAATACAACCAGTGTTACCATACTGCTTTCTTTCAAATTGTACATTTCACTTGTTTAATACAACCAGTGTTACTATACTGCTTTGTTAAGGATTGTACATTTCACTTGTTTTATACAACCAGTGTTACTATTCTGCTTTGTTTAGTATTGTACATTTCACTTGTTCAATACAACCAGTGTACCATACTGCTTTGTTTCGGACTGTACATTTCACTGGTTTTATACAACCAGTGTTACTATACTGCTTCGTTTCGGATTGTACATTTCACTCGTTTAATACAACCAGTGTTACCATACTGCTTTGTTTCGGATTGTACATTTCACTTGTTTTATACAACCAGTTTTACCGTACTGCTTCGTTTTTGGATTGTACATTTCACTTGTTTTATACAACCAGTTTAATCGTACTGCTTCGTTTTTAATTGTACATTTCACTTGTTTAAATACAACCAGTGTTACTATACTGCTTTGTTTCGGACTGTACATTTCACTTGTTTTATACAACCAGTGTTACTATACTGCTTTGTTTAGTATTGTACATTTCACTTGTTCAATACAACCAGTGTTACCATACTGCTTTGTTTCGGACTGTACATTTCACTTGTTTTATATAACCAGTGTTTCTATACTGATTTGTTTCGGATTGTACATTTCACTTGTTTTATACAACCAGTTTTACCGTACTGCTTCGTTTTTGATTGTACATTTCATTTGTTTTATACAACCAGTGTTACCATACTGCTTTCTTTCAAATTGTACATTTCACTTGTTTAATACAACCAGTGTTACTATACTGCTTTGTTTAGGATTGTACATTTCACTTGTTTTATACAACCAGTGTAAGCGTACTGCTTCGTTTCGGATTGTACATTTAATTGTTTTTTAAACCAGTGTTAGCGTACTGCTTTGTTTCGGGTTGTACATTTCCATTGTTCAATACAACCAGTGTTACCATACTGTTTTGTTCGGACTGTACATTTCACTTGTTTTATACAACCAGTGTTACTATACTGCTTTGTTTAGTATTGTACATTTCACTTGTTCAATACAACCAGTGTACCATACTGCTTTGTTTCCGACTGTACATTTCACTTGTTTTATACAACCAGTGTTACTATACTGCTTCGTTTCGGATTGTACATTTCACTCGTTTAATACAACCAGTGTTACCATACTGCTTTGTTTCGGATTGTACATTTCACTTGTTTTATACAACCAGTTTTACCGTACTGCTTCGTTTTTGATTCTACATTTCACTTGATTAAAACAACCAGTTTTACCATACTGCTGTGTTTCGAATTGTACATTTCACTTGTTTAATACAACCAGTGTTACTATACTGCTTTGTTTACGATTGTACATTTCACTTGTTTTAAACAACCAGTGTTAGCGTACTGCTTTGTTTAATATTGTACATTTCACTTGTTTATTACAACCAGTGTTAGCGTACTGCTTTGTTTAGGATTGTACATTTCACTTGTTTTATACAACCAGTGTTAGCGTACTGCTTATTTTCGGATTGTACATTTTACTTGTTTTTTAAACCAGTGTACCATACTGCTTTGTTTCGAATTGTACATTTCACTTGTTTAATACAACCAGTGTTACTATACTGCTTTATTTAGGATTGTACATTTCACTTGTTTTATACAACCAGTGTTAGCGTACTGCTTATTTTCGGATTGTACATTTAACTTGTTTTTTAAACCAGTGTACCATACTGCTTCGTTTCGGATTGTACATTTTTCTTGTTTTATACAACCAGTGTTACCGTACTGCTTCGTTTCGGATTGTACATTTAACTTGTTTTTTAAACCAGTGTTACCGTACTGCTTCGTTTTGGATTGTACATTTCACTTGTTTTATACAACCAGTTTTACCGTACTGCTTCGTTTTTGGATTGTACATTTCACTTGTTTTATACAACCAGTTTAACCGTACTGCTTCGTTTTTGATTGTACATTTCACTTGTTTAATACAACCAGTGTTACTATACTGCTTTGTTTCGGACTGTACATTTCACTTGTTTTATACAACCAGTGTTACTATACTGCTTTGTTCAGTATTGTACATTTCACTTGTTCAATACAACCAGTGTTACCATACTGCTTTGTTTCGGACTGTACATTTCACTTGTTTTATATAATCAGTGTTTCAGATTGTACATTTCACTTGTTTTATACAACCAGTTTTACCGTACTGCTTCGTTTTTGATTGTACATTTCATTTGTTTAATACAACCAGTGTTACCATACTGCTTTCTTTCAAATTGTACATTTCACTTGTTTAATACAACCAGTGTTACTATACTGCTTTGTTAAGGATTGTACATTTCACTTGTTTTATACAACCAGTGTTACTATACTGCTTTGTTTAGTATTGTACATTTCACTTGTTCAATACAACCAGTGTACCATACTGCTTTGTTTCGGACTGTACATTTCACTGGTTTTATACAACCAGTGTTACTATACTGCTTCGTTTCGGATTGTACATTTCACTCGTTTAATACAACCAGTGTTACCATACTGCTTTGTTTCGGATTGTACATTTCACTTGTTTTATACAACCAGTTTTACCGTACTGCTTCGTTTTTGGATTGTACATTTCACTTGTTTTATACAACCAGTTTAATCGTACTGCTTCGTTTTTGATTGTACATTTCACTTGTTTAAATACAACCAGTGTTACTATACTGCTTTGTTTCGGACTGTACATTTCACTTGTTTTATACAACCAGTGTTACTATACTGCTTTGTTTAGTATTGTACATTTCACTTGTTCAATACAACCAGTGTTACCATACTGCTTTGTTTCGGACTGTACATTTCACTTGTTTTATATAACCAGTGTTTCTATACTGCTTTGTTTAGTATTGTACATTTCACTTGTTCAATACAACCAGTGTACCATACTGCTTTGTTTCGGACTGTACATTTCACTGGTTTTATACAACCAGTGTTACTATACTGCTTCGTTTCGGATTGTACATTTCACTCGTTTAATACAACCAGTGTTACCATACTGCTTTGTTTCGGATTGTACATTTCACTTGTTTTATACAACCAGTTTTACCGTACTGCTTCGTTTTTTGATTGTACATTTCACTTGTTTTATACAACCAGTTTAATCGTACTGCTTCGTTTTTAATTGTACATTTCACTTGTTTAAATACAACCAGTGTTACTATACTGCTTTGTTTCGGACTGTACATTTCACTTGTTTTATACAACCAGTGTTACTATACTGCTTTGTTTAGTATTGTACATTTCACTTGTTCAATACAACCAGTGTTACCATACTGCTTTGTTTCGGACTGTACATTTCACTTGTTTTATATAACCAGTGTTTCTATACTGATTTGTTTCGGATTGTACATTTCACTTGTTTTATACAACCAGTTTTACCGTACTGCTTCGTTTTTGATTGTACATTTCATTTGTTTTATACAACCAGTGTTACCATACTGCTTTCTTTCAAATTGTACATTTCACTTGTTTAATACAACCAGTGTTACTATACTGCTTTGTTTAGGATTGTACATTTCACTTGTTTTATACAACCAGTGTTAGCGTACTGCTTCGTTTCGGATTGTACATTTAATTGTTTTTTAAACCAGTGTTAGCGTACTGCTTTGTTTCGGGTTGTACATTTCCATTGTTCAATACAACCAGTGTTACCATACTGTTTTGTTCGGACTGTACATTTCACTTGTTTTATACAACCAGTGTTACTATACTGCTTTGTTTAGTATTGTACATTTCACTTGTTCAATACAACCAGTGTACCATACTGCTTTGTTTCCGACTGTACATTTCACTTGTTTTATACAACCAGTGTTACTATACTGCTTCGTTTCGGATTGTACATTTCACTCGTTTAATACAACCAGTGTTACCATACTGCTTTGTTTCGGATTGTACATTTCACTTGTTTTATACAACCAGTTTTACCGTACTGCTTCGTTTTTGATTGTACATTTCACTTCATTAAAACAACCAGTTTTACCATACTGCTGTGTTTCGAATTGTACATTTCACTTGTTTAATACAACCAGTGTTACTATACTGCTTTGTTTACGATTGTACATTTCACTTGTTTTAAACAACCAGTGTTAGCGTACTGCTTCGTTTCGGATTGTACATTTAACTTGTTTTTTAAACCAGTGTTATCGTACTGATTTGTTTTGGATTGTACATTTTTCTTGTTTTATACAACCAGTGTTACCGTACTGCTTTGTTTCGGATTGTACATTTCACTTGTTTTATACAACCAGTGTTAGCGTAATGCTTTGTTTCGGTTTGTACATTTCACTAGTTTTATACAACAAGTGTTACCATACTGCTTCGTTTCGGATTGTACATGTCACTTGTTTAATACAACCAGTGTTAGCGTACTGCTTTGTTTCCGATTGTACATTTCGCTTGTTTTATTCAACCAGTGTTACCATACTGCTTTGTTTAATATTGTACATTTCACTTGTTTAATACAACCAGTGTTAGCGTACTGCTTTGTTTCGGATTGTACATTTTTCTTGTTTTATACAACCAGTGTTACCGTACTGCTTCGTTTCGGATTGTACATTTAACTTGTTTTTTAAACCAGTGTTACCGTACTGCTTCGTTTTGGATTGTACATTTCACTTGTTTTATACAACCAGTTCAACCGTACTGCTTCGTTTTTGATTGTACATTTCACTTGTTTAATACAACCAGTGTTACCATACTGCTTTGTTTCGGATTGTACATTTCACTTGTTTTATACAACCAGTTTTACCGTACTGCTTCGTTTTTGATTCTGCATTTCACTTGTTTAATACAACCAGTTTTACCATACTGCTGTGTTTCGAATTGTACATTTCACTTGTTTAATACAACCAGTGTTAGCGTACTGCTTCGTTTCGGATTGTACATTTGACTTGTTTTTTAAACTAGTGTTAGCGTACTGATTTGTTTTCGATTGTACATTTTTCTTGTTTTATACAACCAGTGTTACCGTACTGCTTTGTTTCGGATTGTACATTTCACTTGTTTTATACAACCAGTGTTAGCGTAATGCTTTGTTTCGGTTTGTACATTTCACTAGTTTTATACAACAAGTGTTACCATACTGCTTCGTTTCGGATTGTACATGTCACTTGTTTAATACAACCAGTGTTAGCGTACTGCTTTGTTTCCGATTGTACATTTCGCTTGTTTTATTCAACCAGTGTTACCATACTGCTTTGTTTAATATTGTACATTTCACTTGTTTAATACAACCAGTGTTAGCGTACTGCTTTGTTTAGGATTGTACATTTCACTTGTTTTATACAACCAGTGTTAGCGTACTGCTTATTTTCGGATTGTACATTTAACTTGTTTTTTAAACCAGTTTACCATACTGCTTCGTTTCGGATTGTACATTTTTCTTGTTTTATACAACCAGTGTTACCGTACTGCTTCGTTTCGGATTGTACATTTAACTTGTTTTTTAAACCAGTGTTACCGTACTGCTTCGTTTTGGATTGTACATTTCACTTGTTTTATACAACCAGTTCAACCGTACTGCTTCGTTTTTGATTGTACATTTCACTTGTTTAATACAACCAGTGTTACTATACTGGTTTGTTTCGGACTGTACATTTCACTTGTTTTATACAACCAGTGTTACTATACTGCTTTGTTCAGTATTGTACATTTCACTTGTTCAATACAACCAGTGTTACCATACTGCTTTGTTTCGGACTGTACATTTCACTTGTTTTATATAACCAGTGTTTCTATACTGATTTGTTTCAGATTGTACATTTCACTTGTTTTATACAACCAGTTTTACCGTACTGCTTCGTTTTTTATTGTACATTTCATTTGTTTAATACAACCAGTGTTACCATACTGCTTTCTTTCAAATTGTACATTTCACTTGTTTAATACAACCAGTGTTACTATACTGCTTTGTTAAGGATTGTACATTTCACTTGTTTTATACAACCAGTGTTACTATACTGCTTTGTTTAGTACTGTACATTTCACTTGTTCAATACAACCAGTGTACCATACTGCTTTGTTTCGGACTGTACTTTTCACTGGTTTTATACAACCAGTGTTACTATACTGCTTCGTTTCGGATTGTACATTTCACTCGTTTAATACAACCAGTGTTACCATACTGCTTTGTTTCGGATTGTACATTTCACTTGTTTTATACAACCAGTTTTACCGTACTGCTTCGTTTTTGATTCTACATTTCACTTGTTTAATACAACCAGTGTTACCATACTGCTGTGTTTCGAATTGTACATTTCACTTGTTTAATACAACCAGTGTTACTATACTGCTTTGTTTAGGATTGTACATTTCACTTGTTTTAAACAACCAGTGTTAGCGTACTGCTTCGTTTCGGATTGTACATTTAACTTTTTTTTTAAACCAGTGTTATCGTACTGATTTGTTTTGGATTGTACATTTTTCTTGTTTTATACAACCAGTGTTACCGTACTGCTTTGTTTCGGATTGTACATTTCACTTGTTTTATACAACCAGTGTTAGCGTAATGCTTTGTTTCGGTTTGTACATTTCACTAGTTTTATACAACAAGTGTTACCATACTGCTTTGTTTAGGATTGTACATGTCATTTGTTTTATACAAAGAGTGTTAGCGTACTGCTTCGTTTCGGATTGTACATTTCACTTGTTTAATACAACCAGTGTTAGCGTACTGCTTTGTTTCCGATTGTACATTTCGCTTGTTTTATTCAACCAGTGTTGCCATACTGCTTTGTTTAATATTGTACATTTCACTTGTTTAATACAACCAGTGTTAGCGTACTGCTTTGTTTAGGATTGTACATTTCACTTGTTTTATACAACCAGTGTTAGCGTACTGCTTATTTTCGGATTGTACATTTAACTTGTTTTTTAAACCAGTGTTACCATACTGCTTCGTTTCGGATTGTACATTTTTCTTGTTTTATACAACCAGTGTTACCGTACTGCTTCGTTTCGGATTGTACATTTCACTTGTTTAATACAACCAGTGTTACCATACTGTTTTGTTTCGGATTGTAAATTTCACTTGTTTTAAACAACCAGTGTTACAATACTGCTTTGTTTCGAATTGTACATTTCACTTGTTTTATACAACCAGTGTTACTATACTGCTTTGTTTAGGATTGTACATTTCACTTGTTTTATACAACCAGTGTTAGCGTACTGCTTCGTTTCGGATTGTACATTTAACTTGTTTTTTAAACCAGTGTTACCGTACTGCTTCGTTTCGGATTGTACATTTTTCTTGTTTTATACAACCAGTGTTACGGTACTGCTTCGTTTCGGATGGTACATTTCACTTGTTTCATACAACCAGTGTTTCCATACTGCTTTGTTTCGGGTTGTACATTACATTAGTTATTTTTAAAACAGTGTTAGCGTAATATTGTTTTTTCAGTCATATTCTACCTACTTATATTTGCACTGACAATATTGCACAGCATGCAAGGCTTATCTTGACACTAAGAGATGAACATCTTCAATCAATCAGCTGGCGTTATTATCATAAATAACACAGTGAAAGCGAAAAAAACCATGATAGGTAATCAATAAAGAATCTAAAACCAAATATAAGTTCAATCAGAACATATAAGTAGTAATTAATTATATTTAAATTTTAAAAAATATACATTTGTACAGAATCTCATCAAGTACGTATACAAGGATTGATTGATTCATTCATTCATTTATTCATTCATTCATTCACTCATTCATTTACTGATTGATTGTTGAACAGTGTTTTATACTTTAGTCAAAAATATTTCACTAATATCGAAACGTAACAAGCTATAGGTGAAGTGACAGAATTTTTTGCCTTTGCAGAGCGTTCAGGGCAATGTACAGTAATAGTTCTTTAGCGTGTCATAATTAACGTGACACAGGACACCGATTTTTAAGGTCGCTTCTGAAGGACACGCGACTTTCATTTCTAAGTACTGGATGCTTGACGAAAGAACAGTCACTACTTAGTTTCAAGTCTTGGTCAGACTCGACCGGGGTATGAACCCCGACCTCCGACATACGAAGAGAGCACTCTACCAACCATGATACGTAGCGGTATACTTATATAAGGAAATGATCATCCTACTAATTTTTAACCACCAGTGTTCACTAGCTAGCAAATTTTAAAACAACTAGATTGAATTAAAATTTAAAAAAACAATGAAAAGAATTATTTACAAAGATTGATACATACAACAAACACATTTTAGTCAAACATGTCGCCTTATCATCAATACCAATGTAAAGACAGAGTATGTAAATTTATTTGGAGTTTTTAAACGGAAAATGTACCTTGAAAACATGTGCCCAAAGCAGTCGCAACACACCACAACGATGTATAAACAAAGGCAAATTATTATAACCCGAATTGGAACAAATTTTGAACAAAATAACAAAAAATGTTTTTGACCTGTTATATAAACACGAAACATAAAGTAAAGATGTTGAAGAAGTCCAAAAAATTGCAAGTTCATAATCAGGGTATTTAACCTATATGAGACTGTCAGGAATAGTAGGGAAAACCGGATTGAAAGAACAAAAACACTGACCTAGGTCAGTAAATCTTTAAAGTCTGTAAATTATCTTAATCATCTGGTATAAAAAAAAATATATCATCACATCACACATTGAGAATAATAAGTAAGTTGTTTGGATAATTCAAGTTTAATGCTAACATGTCAGTCAACATAACGCTAATGTTAATTCAATTGACATGACAATTCTGTTGATTATTCTACATTTCAGCACGATTTGCTAAAAATACTAGTAACTCTTCGGGAAGCAACGTACAGAAGTTTGAGTGCGTGTTTTTTAAGTTTATTGCACATAGTTGTCTTTTTATTTACTTTATTTATTCTTTATTATTATATATTATTATTATTATTATTATTATTATTATTATTATTATTAACTTTTTTTTTTCTTTTTTTTTTTTTATTTATTGAAGCCAGTGAACTGGTTATAATGAATTAAAACAGTTATGGAATCGACTTTATCAATGTAAATTTATCATCGTTCTCGACATTTTTAAAATAAAGTATTTATCTGTAAAATTGTTGAAGGTAAAATTAACCAAAAGCAACGTGTAATCAAAGTATGAAATGCTGTATATTTTAATACATTTTTATCGTCCAAGTTGTGAGATACTTTTTAACTTTGTAAAAATACTACAGATTGTCTTATATTCAATTAGTAAGGTAACAGTGTTGGTGGGTTAAGGCTCTTAAAGATACGTTTCTTTTATTATTTACATTTAAACATTTACTATGTTACATGATTGAACCATAAGCAATCGTGAACAAAATTGAGTATCCCGATGACACGAAAAGACTCGTTATACCAACTCCATAAATTAAGGTTCCATACTGCCATTAAAAAGTTAATACCCCTATTAATCAAAGTCATTAGCAAGCTTGGTGTGACTAATGAGAAAATATCAATAAGTGACTATGCGAAATATTAACTTTACTTAACATCCAACACTGGTAACTTCAAAAGAGTTGATGCTCTGAAAAGAAACAATATAAAATCATTTTCCTTCCTGATAACTAACATGAAAGTATTAATAGGCATGGTTGAAGCATTAATAGACCAATTTATAAACGTAAAATAACAATTTCCCCCATTTAAAATTCCTCTTTTATATATGTAAATTGTTTTGGCACTTCAAATGATGCAAATAATAAAATCTAATATAAGGGTAAATTTTGTCAAATAAAGTAAAAATTACTTATAATTGGATTTCTCATTCGCTTTGTACTTATTCCTTTTATTTTTTTCAAAGAACAAGCTATCTAATGCTATGAAAGAAGTATCATATTGAATTGTATCATAAAAAATATATAGTATTGGATTATTAAATAAGGTCATTTGTAGCTGAAATACGTGAACTTGGCTGTAACAAATGCATCAAAGGACAACGGAAATATTTAACGAATGAATAAGAGAAAAGACCAAAAGTTCATATATTGGGACACTTATTATAAAATCTCGACCTTAAATGGACAGTCGTTTTTATGGCAAAAAATAGCAATGATGTGGTAAAAGCATTTTTGAAAGGTCATATTTTACAGAGTAGCAATTACAAAATCACCAATACTAATACAAATTTCCATTAAGGAGATGGTATGTGGAAAATGAGATGAAGTAAGCTGTAGAAGGCACAAAAGTACTGCAAAATCACAATTGTTCACCAGGGATTAGATTTAGCTCTGTAAAATCACAAATGTTCACCAGGGATTCGATTTAGCTCTGTAAAATCACAAATGTTCACCAGGGATTAGATTTCCTTTTGTAAAATCACAAATGTTCACCAGTGATTAGAATTCGCTCTGAAAAATCAAAATGTTCACCAGAGATAATATTTAGCTCTGTAAAATAACAAATGTTCACCAGGGATAAGATTTAGCTCTGTAAAATCACAAATGTTCACCAGAGATTAGATTTCCTTTTGTAAAATCACAAATGTTCACCAGGGATTAGATTTAGCTCTGAAAAATCACAAATGTTCACCAGAGATTATATTTAGCTCTGTAAAATAACAAATGTTCACCAGGGATTAGATTTAGCTCTGTAAAATCACAAATGTTCACCAGGGATTAGAATTCACTCTATAAAATCATAAACGTTCACCAGATATTAGATTTAGCTTTGTAAAATCACAAACGTTCATTAGAGATAAGATTTAGCTATATAGAACACCCGACGATGCATGTACAAATGACTGTCCAAAGTGTACAAATGAAATCAAATGACTTACAATGTGTACAAATGAAATCAAATGACTGTACAAAGTGTACAAATGAAATCTTATGAATGTACAAAGTGTACAAATGAATTCTAATGTCTGTACAAAGTGTATAAATAAAATCTTGTTTGTACAAAGTGTAAAATTGAAATCTAATGACTGTACAAAGTGCACAAATGAAATCTAATGTCTGTACAAAGTGAACAAATGAAATCTAATGTCTGTACAAAGTGTACAAATGAAATCTAATGTCTGTACTAAGTGTACAAATGAAATCTAATGTCTGTACTAAGTGTACAAATGAAATCTAATGACTGTACAAAGTGTACAAATGAAATCTAATGACTGTACAAAGTGTACAAATGAAATCTAATGACTGTACAAAGTGTACAAATGAAATCTAATGTCTGTACTAAGTGTACAAATGAAATTTAATGACTGTACAAAGTGTACAAATGAAATCTAATGACTGTACTAAGTGTACAAATGAAATCTTATGACAGTACAAAGTGTTCAAATGAAATCTAATGACTGTACAAAGTGTACAAATGAAATCTAATGTCTGTACTAAGTGTACAAATGAAATCTAATGTCTGTACTAAGTGTACAAATGAAATCTAATGACTGTACTAAGTGTACAAATGAAATCTAATGACTGTACAAAGTACAAATACAGCAAATATCATTCTTAACCGATTTTATAACAATTCTCTACCCTATCGTCAAGTTTGTTGAATATGATCACCCAGAGGATAAAAAAAACATCAACATGGAATATGCAGACTTTCTATTATTGATTCTATACGCACGGATGAACATTATCCATTTCCCTGTCAATAAAAAGCAATTTCATGCATTACATAATAATGTCAGACCAATGTTAACAGGACGTTTATAATGGTTCAGTGACGACAAGACAGAGTTTTCTAAACCCCCCCCCTCCCCTCGTTTGCACTATGATTTAAATACACAAATAACAATTTAACACTGGTTCCTTATAAATCTCCCGACGAGTACTAGATCTAATAATCAGTTCAAGCATTTTTGGAAGATCATTCCATTCATTTTACAAGCAGCGATAAATTATTAATAATTTTCTATAATTTCTAATTTAGTTGTTAAAGGGGTGATTGTGCAAAAAACGTCCATTTGCAATTGGTAAACTTATGAAGGATAGTAATTACTATTAGGAATTGGATAAAGATTAAAAGATTGAAGTGATGTGATGGTCAAAATTCTTGCATTGTATCAATATATCATTTCCAAGATAAAATATGGAACCAGTGTAACCCCCCCCCCCCCAAAAAAAAAAAAAAAAAAAAAAAAAAAAATCTTTGGCAGATGAACCGATAAACTTTCAAACACAAGAATCTGCTTGTGCTTAAAAATTAGTTTGGTCTTTGTGAAAGGTAGACCAACATTTAGGCGACCTCTCTTGCTAAATTTATTTATGTTTATGGTAGCTAAAACGACGTTTGCTGTCCAATTGTATTTG
Organism: Tegillarca granosa; assembly: GCA_029721355.1. Taxonomy (NCBI): domain Eukaryota; kingdom Metazoa; phylum Mollusca; class Bivalvia; order Arcoida; family Arcidae; genus Tegillarca; species Tegillarca granosa. The sequence continues at coordinate 52,224,021 of CM056595.1, read as the reverse complement.
ACAACTAGTGCAGTATTATCCGAAATTTGTTTGAAAGACCTTGGTAAAATTTATCCGAGATAATTATTAGTGAGTACAGGAAGGTATCTCAAATGTCTCGTGCCACAATAAGGGAATTATTATAATTTCATAAATGGTAAAAAGAAAAAATATCTAATCGGTAGAATACTCGTATGAGGACATAACGGTTGTGTGAAATCTGCATAAGTAAGTAGAAATAAATAAAGCTACTTCTTCTATCTATTCTACAAATACGTTTTACTATCAGCTGCTTTTCTATAAACTGTGTATAAAAAAACAGATCCTAGTAACTGATTGTCTAAACTTGAGATTTCATATTCATTGCAAGAATTTTACAATGTTAAAGTATTACGGCGGCACAGAGGTGACACGAAAAATATTTTATACCGCATTCTCACGCGATTCAAGCTATTTCGTGCTCACGCTAAAACTACCTACTTTGTGCATGTTAACTGGCTCATCCTACTACTTTTGGAAACAGGAAATGTTACTCGATATAACATTCCCGACGTCACTAATGTGGCCTTAGTGCAAATGAGTTTATGCAATGTATAAAAAGCTTAACTTTTCAATATTTTTATTTTTTGAAAAATAATTGTCAGAACAATGATAGTTTCGTATTTCGAGTTTCATCATAAATTTTCAATGTCCAGTGCGTGTAAAACACAGAGTTACAGTAACCAGCATGGTCATAAACTGGTAACAACTTTTCTTGTCATAAACCAAAAGTCCTGGTGCGTGAAGATTTATCAAGTTGATCTTACCTACTTCTTACTTTTATAGTTTGGAGACAAGAAGTACATTTGTAGTAAAATTTGTTTTGGGAATATTTTCATGAAGGGAAAGTCAAGATTCCACGAGGCTCCAAGTTTACGAAGCTTGTTAACCTACATTCAAGGTCGCAGTAGCCTAACTTAGTAAATCATGTTTACTACATAGAAGCGCTTTAACTTTTATATGCAGCATTGTTCCTTCAAAGGCTACCAAGTTTGATAAATCAGTTGACCTTGTTGATCTTCGATAAAGTCAAGGTAATTTGCGCTAACAAAATCTTTAAACGCCTTCTTGACATGAATAGTTGATAGTCCTTAAAGCTTCAGTGTGTTAAGTGCTTTTAAACCGCTTCCGAAGTTGGTTGATCTTCATTGTTACATTCTGTGTTTATGTTATATTTTATCAGCAAAATATAACTCGTAAATGACTCTTTAACATTTTTTCAGTTCAAGAAATGCTAAAAACATAAGAAAAACAAGAACTATTTACGTATACGCTATAAAACAAACTGTTACTCTTATTGTCTTACGAACGATTCACCATCAGAATCATAGCCAACCAGCTATACGCCATATTTCTGAAGATAGGCATTTAAGCGTAATAGTATATGTATATTGAATTATATTTGGATAAATTTCGATATAAATGATCCTTAAAATGATTAATTATTTTGTTTATTGGAATATTTCATGATTAATTTTTCTTATACGCATATGAAAGAACGAAAGTATTACGTATACATCAATATCAATTAAGGTGTCCGTTCGAACATGTTCAAAGATAACCCGAAAAGTAACGAGCATGTCATTCTTCTGACAATTTGATTTGTTAAAACCCTCAATTAAGCAGTATATTCAGGATGAAAAATTGCTTTATCTATTACATAGTGAAAAGGTGAACATCTCAAATCGGGTTTCGATTTCAGAGTAATTATCTTTTTCTGGAATAAATCGAATTTCTACTTGTGATAGCGTACTGCGTGAACTAAAACATGGTACAATTTGTAAGGACTGGGACATATACAGGCCAAAGAGCAATACGTGTAAACAAATATTTTTGATATTGATCAATTGAAATTAATAACGTTTCATATAACAATCATCGTATCGATACGTTTTATTATTAGGCAGAGTTTCTTGGAGTATGATTATTTTCAAAAACACACACACACACACACACACACACACACACACACACACACACACACACACACACACAGATATATATATATATATAAGCTGACGGAATTTCCCCGTCCCGTGCAGAGTTTAGATGAGTAATAATGTTTTACACCTTACCCAAGATTCTTTTACTTATATCGAGACAGTCAATATAGGAACGTTGGAGAAAACTGGAGTGCACAGGGAAAAAAGATTTAATAAGAGATATGACAAACCTATTAGCACTAGAATCTGCGCTTATATGATGCATACCTAGGAAATGATAGAGACAGTGGTTCATAAGTCGACGCTTTAAACCACTCTGTCACTGAGGCTCTTACAGAATTGATCACTTAAAAGCTTTGAAAACATCTGTTTATTTAAGGTTTAGTGTTTAACTAATTGAACTATATAAACACACATATCTTCTTAATAGCAACTACTACAGCAAGTGTCACACAGATGTATTTATGCCTATGCATGCGAACGACATTAATACGCAAGTTAAAATTTGTTTGGAAAACAAACGCTTACCTTTAAGAATAGTTTAATTCAATATGTTAAACAACCAGACTGCAAATAGGCACTATTACAATTACAAATCGGTTTATAAGACAAGAAAAGGAATTCATTCTGATATATTTCAGCATACTTGGTGAAAATATCTACTTGATATTTTAAAACTAATTTTATAAAATTTAACCAGCCAATTAAATATGTGAGAAAACAATTTTTCTTCAATTACTAACAAAAATTTCCATGATTATGAAACAAAGACAACGAACCGGGGTAGACGTAAATTTGAACAATATGAAAAATATGAAGTTTGTAAAAACATATTTTCGACAATAAGTCAAGCTTTACAGGACATGTCACTACATACAATTTGACGTCACCACATACAATTTTACGTCACCACAAAAAATTTGACATTTGAATTTAAATTAATATAAATGCATATTGAGTTCACTTATTTTATGTTTGACGTTGTCACTTGAGGAAACACTGAAATATTAAAGTATTAGGACAAATTCTTAATACATTCCTTATTGGTTTTCAAATTATAATGAAAACAATGTTTTATATTTTTGAAGTTTGTAAAGAAATTAATTCATAACATCCCATTAGTTAAGTCTATTTTTAATTTTAAAAAATAATAATATAAAATTTGTGTATCATCCAATCAGGAGTTGATCAATTGATTTCAGGAAGACAAATTTCAACTTAAAACATGTACAGTATTTAGGAACAGCCATTGCAATCAGAACACGAAATACTTCAGATGTTACCTAGCAGACACAACTTAATGGATAAAAAATATTTAAAAAATGAAAAATAAAATTAAATAGTCGGCTACTAGTCTGTTTCATACATGCTAAAGACAAGTCTGTTGCATTTAAAACTCTTTTTTATTCCTTCACTTAAGTGTGAAACATTTTATCTAAGGATACTCAGTTCAAAAAGTCTTAAGTTTTATCTTTTACTGATATAACAGCCATGATGATTTTTAATTTTTGTAATTTAAACAAACAGCTGGAAGTGGCAAACTACAAATTTCAATTCTTAAATAAGACAGAAAAAATAATACTGTCAAAGGGAGACAACTCTTTGACATATTTAACCTCAGAAAATTAACTAAATTTCATCTCAATTAAATATTGAAACCAGGTGTTAATCTAAAATAGACTGACAAAATAGACTGTACAAATGCAAATTATTTAATAGAAGATGGGATTCATTTTCAATTTTATTGTCAGTATATTACTGTTATTAAAATCAATAATTTTATTTGCAAGAAGCAAAAAATGCCAACCAACACAAATAAATTAAAAGTTTCAAAATAACAATATTTAAGAAATGACATTCTTTTTGCAAGTGTTCATGCGTTATGAACGACAGTGGGCTGTCGCAAATTGCATGAACGGCTAAGCCGTTCTTGTAAAATTTGCGATACCCAACTGTCGTTCATATCGCATGAACAGTGACAAAAAGAATGTCATTTCTTATATTTACAATTTCTTTAACCATTTCAGTTCAATTTCAGAAAATCACCTTTTTAATATGTCAGTTTACTGCCAACCTCCACATCGTCAAAATAGAATATCCCAACGTCATGACGTCAGAAAGTTCAGAAAGGTCATTAGCGTTCATGGCATATGACCGCAAACAGGAGTAATAAAGTCATAGAAAGAAAGATAATTACGAAAGCCTATTAGGCTCATGAATAAAAAAATTAAAAGGCGTAATAACGCGAAATAAAGGCGTAATAACGCGAATTGAAGGCGTAATAACGCGAAATAAAGGCGTAATAACGCGAATTGAAAGGCGTAATAACGCGAAATAAAGGCGTAATAACGCGAATTAAAAGGCGTTATAACGCGAATTCAAAGGCATTATATAACGCGAAATTAAAGTCGTTATAACGCGAAATAAACTCGTTATAACGGGAATTGAAAGGCGTTATAATGCGAAGTGAAAAGCGTAATAACGCAAATTGAAAGGCGTTATAATGCGAAGTTAAAGGCGTTATAATGCCTTTTTGTCTATATATAGAGCAGTTTCTTCCCTTGAGAATCGTTTCTCTCCAAAGGTTAATATCCCTTTCCACAAACAGATTGATTTTAGTTTAAATTCTTTTAGACAGCCTAAAGCAAATGAAAGTGAATAAACCTTGATCTATCCACATTAACTAAGATAGACACAAATGTCATTTAATTACTATTAAAAGTTAATCAGGATCTAATTCATAAATAGCCATGTGTACAAATGACACTCTTTATGAAAAAAAACCTTAAAAATCGACATATGGAACGGTTTCAGAAATAACTGTTCATTTCAGCGCAGGATCGGATGATGTACTGTTTTTTAAATTTTCATAGAAATTATACATATAAAAACTAATTACATTACATTTAATTGTACAGGACACACACACACACCACACACACACACACACACACACACACACACACACACACACACACACTTTGAATAATGTATGTAGTTGGGCGGAAAATAGACCTTTAAACCCGGGACCTCCACATCATTATGGTAAGCAACTGGCGTCATAAAACGAAATAAGGGGTTTTAAGGCGAATTGAAAGTCGTAATAACGCGAACTGAAAGGCGTTATAACGTGAAATAAAGGCGTTATAACGCGAAATAAAGGCGTTATAACGCCTTTTAATTCGCGTTATTACGCCTTTATTTCGCGTTATAACGCCTTTATTTCGCGTTATTACGCCTTTAAATTCGCGTTATTACGCCTTTATTTCGCGTTATTACGCCTTTATTTCGCGTTATTACGCCTTTCAATTCGCGTTATTACGCCTTTATTTCGCGTTATTACGCCTTTTAATTTTTTTTTCATGAGCCTAATAGGCTTTCGTAGATAATAGCAATTGTAAAAATAAAAAAAGTTAAAGCTGTTAGGCCAAAGTATTTGATACAATTATGAATTTAATATTTTTCTTAATAATGATTCTTTAAATCAACATTTTGCACTGATAAATAGTTTGTGACAATTTTAGTATTAACATTAAAACATCTATTCGCGCTTACTTTTATTTGATTATTAAAAACAAATGAACAATAAGCTGTAAGCAACCTTGTTTTATAGACTCCATGCAGTGCGTTGTTTATTATTATTATTATTATTATTATTATTATTATTATTATTATTATTATTATTATTATGTAGTTGTTTAATTTTATTACATTTACATAAAATCTCTGTAACAGAGACCGTGGGGTCAAATCCCGGCCGGGGCATACATACATTTGCAAGACTGAAGTTTGAGATACTGCTTCTTCGTCTGGCGCTTGGCATTAAAAAGACTAAGAGTATTGACTTATCCACAAGGTGTTAGGATAATGGACTTGGGGAGTAGTATAATTTGTCTGTTCATACTGACTCGGTGAGCTACATGTGTAGCACCTTTCAAAAAAAGGTCGCCCTAAGTACGCGTTAGTACATGGCAGACCATATTGCACAATTGCACATTTCCGGCACACACGGTCGTGTTCTTGGATTAGTTGTTTGTTGTTGTAATGTTGTTTAACGTCGCATCAACAATTTTTCAGCTATTCTTGGATCTATGGATTAATCTAAGAACAAGTTCATGTATACTTGCGATGTGCGAGTGTGTATCATGACGTGTTGTGTACTAGCGCGTAATCGGGTCGACTTTTTGGTACGGTGCTAACTCAAGTCAGTATGCCGCAGGTAAGCATACTACTTCTCAAGTCCATTATTCTGACATTGGTTAAACAAGCTGAAAATCTATCCTTCTAAAGCGTAGTGCCAGATGAGGAAGCACTATCTCAAATTTTACAGTCTTATGTATGACTCAGCCCCCGACCACCAGCTCTTGAATTGGACGCTATACCACTGAGCGACCCAGGCGGTCTAATTCATAAAGATTAATAATCTTGCTATCGTCGTGAATACTTGAGTAGCTTAAAATGCTGACTATAAACAACATTACAATAACAAAAACAATATGACAGAAAATAAGAGCATACACTTACCCAATAAATGTAAGGGTAGAACCAATATAGACTGAAGAAAGTTACTTAAACCATATTTATAAGAGGTTAGGTTTAAGAGTGCTCATTTAGAACCCCCGGTGCATTGTAGGTAAAGTAGCCTCGGTAAAATAACATTGACATATAATATAGATGGAAGATAGAATGCAGGTAATCGCTAGAGAAATGAAAAACATTTCTATATTTAAACTAATGATACATTAAATTCGTAAGATATCCATATATGGATTTACGGTGACCGATTAATCTGAAATATCAGCTCACAGGTCACAGCTTCTCTCATATCCAAGGTTCGCGGGACCTTGGTGGTCGAGTGGTCAAAAGCTTATGGAACACATTACCTCTCGCCGCTTAGGTTCTCTTGCCTAAGGATGGTGGTTTTCCTCGGGCACTCCTTTTTCTTCCGCCATCCCAGAACTGACCGCCTCGATATGACTGAAAAACCGGGCGAAAAACACCTATTTGAATTCAATCCAATACAATCTCTCAGATTCAAATTTGAATAGACAGATACTAGTATAAGCCTGTCAGTTTCGCTCAGTTTTCCCCGGTTTACATCATATCTCTGAAAACAGTGTATCGAAATACAGTACATGCAAGTTAAATACTCTTCATCCGGGGCTTTAAACACCATCCATTCTAATTAAACATCCGATTATTATTATTATTATTATTATTAATATTATTATTATTATTATTATTATTACGTTTATTGTTAATCTGGTCTGATTATGGTGTTATTCGTAGCCATAGTTGCCCATAACAGAAGTGATCATTTATTCCAAGGTAAATGTGCCTTTGTTTGGATTTTATAAAATGACATTCCATACTCCATGGTCTGCAAACACGCATGTAGCTTTAGATTTATAAATCAAAATAAAGGTTATCTCCCTTACACCACATTTTGCCATCCCGTTTTTGTTCAAGCGCTGTATACAGTATCACCTTTAGGTATCAGACTCCAGTCTTAACAAAATTTCCCTACCTAATATCTGGCAAAGTTATCATTTTAACAATTTTTTACTGATTGGTACGATACACAGGAATATCCAAGGTGTCATTTGGAAGATCATTTAAAGCTTTAAAGTTTTCTCAAAATGTTTGTTCATGATTCCAAAGATACTGCCGAAATTTGACAAATTTAAGATAAGTGAGGTCTTAGTGAAAGATCGATTGTGTAAGTGGGACCTGAACTCTCGCATACGTTACTCTCTTATTTTTATATGCGACACAATTGGTTTGTATTGATATTGTTTGGGGAAAACATCATAAAATGCTTTTTAACCTGTGTTGTAAAAGTTAAGACCATAAAAAGAGTACATGTACAAAGTTCTATTTTTTATGAAGGTGAATGCATAATCCCCGACACTTGTGCACCGCATTGATAGGTTGCATTTTGTCAAAAAGAAATTGAAAATCAAAGAATAAATATTTTAACGGTAGTACAATTTGATGTTGTCTTTTTAAGCTACATTAAAAAAACATAAAACAAAATTCAAACACGTATTAAAAACCGGATTTTTTTTTCAATTGAGGTCATATTCTTACCAAATACGTAGTAAATCCGTTGTAATGTGTGTCACGATGCTATATTCTTAATTAACCATGCATGATACATGTTATTTTGTCGTCCGAAATCACATTGTCAAACAACTATAAATCAGGTTATTTTGTCGTCCGAAATCAAATTGTCAATCAACTATAAATAGGTTATTTTGTCGTCATAAATCAAATTGTCAATCAACTATAAATCAGGTTATTTTCTCGTCCGAAATCAAATTGACAAACGACTATAAATCAGGTTATTCTCGTCCGAAATCAAATTGCCATTCAACTCCGAAATCAAATTGTCAATCAACTATAAATCAGGTTATTTTGTCGTCCGAAATCAAATTGTCAAACAACTATAAATCAGGTTATTTTGTCGTCCGAAATCAAATTGTCAAACAACTATAAATCAGGTTATTTTGTCGTCCGAAATCAAATTGTCAAACAACTATAAATAGGTTATTTTGTCGTCTGAAATCAAATTGTCAATCAACTATAAATCAGGTTATTTTGTCGTCCGAAATCAAATTGTCAAACAACTTTAAATCAGGTTATTTTGTCGTCCGAAATCAAATTGTCAATCAACTATAAATCAGGTTATTTTGTCGTCCGAAATCAAATTGTCAAACAACTTTAAATCAGGTTATTTTGTCGTCCGAAATCAAATTGTCAAACAACTATAAATCAGGTTATTTTGTCGTCCGAAATCAAATTGTCAAACAACTTTAAATCAGGTTATTTTGTCGTCCGAAATCACATTGTCAAACAACTATAAATCAGGTTATTTTGTCGTCCTAAATCAAATTGTCAAGCAACTATAAATCAGGTTATTTTGTCGTCCTAAATCACATTGTCAATCAACTATGAATCAGGTTATTTTGTCGTCCGAAATCAAATTGTCAAACAACTTTAAATCAGGTTATTTTGTCGTCCGAAATCAAATTGTCAATCAACTATAAATCAGGTTATTTTGTCGTCCGAAATCACATTGTCAATCAACTATAAATCAGGTTATTTTGTCGTCCGAAATCAAATTGTCAAGCAACTATAAATCAGGTTATTTTGTCGTCCGAAATCAAATTGTCAAACAACTATAAATCAGGTTATTTTGTCGTACGAAATCAAATTGCCAAACAACTATAAAACAGGTTATTTTGTCGTACGAAATCAAATTGCCATTCAACTCCGAAATCACATTGTCAATCAACTATAAATCAGGTTATTTTGTCGTCCGAAATCAAATTTTCAATCAACTATAAATCAGGTTATTTTGTCGTCCGAAATCAAATTGTCAATCAACTATAAATAGTTTTTTTTTGTCGTCATAAATCAAATTGTCAATCAACTATAAATCAGGTTATTTTCTCGTCCGAAATCAAATTGACAAACGACTATAAATCAGGTTATTTTCTCGTCCGAAATCAAATTGCCAATCAACTCCGAAATCAAATTGTCAATCAACTATAAATCAGGTTATTTTGTCGTCCGAAATCAAATTGTCAAACAACTATAAATCAGGTTATTTTGTCGTCCGAAATGACATTGTCAATCAACTATAAATCAAGTTATTTTTTCGTCCGAAATCAAATTGTCAAGCAACTATAAATCAGGTTATTTTGTCGTCCTAAATCACATTGTCAATCAACTATGAATCAGGTTATTTTGTCGTCCGAAATCACATTGTCAAACAACTATGAATCAGGTTATTTTGTCGTCCGAAATCAAATTGTCAAACAACTATAAATCAGGTTATTTTGTCGTCCGAAATCACATTGTCAATCAACTATAAATCAGGTTATTTTGTCGTCCGAAATCAAATTGTCAAGCAACTATAAATCAGGTTATTTTGTCGTCCGAAATCAAATTGTCAAACAACTATAAATAGGTTATTTTGTCGTCCGAAATCACATTGTCAAACAACTATAAATCAGGTTATTTTGTCGTCCGAAATCAAATTGCCAAACAACTATAAAACAGGTTATTTTGTCGTACGAAATCAAATTGCCATTCAACTCCGAAATCAAATTGTCAATCAACTATAAATCAGGTTATTTTGTCGTCCGAAATCAAATTGTCAAACAACTATAAATAGGTTATTTTGTCGTCCGAATTCAAATTGTCAAACAACTTTAAATCAGGTTATTTTGTCGTCCGAAATCAAATTGTCAAACAACTATAAATCAGGTTATTTTGTCGTCCGAAATCAAATTGTCAATCAACTATTAATCAGGTTATTTTGTCGTCCGAAATCAAATTGTCAATTAATTATAAATCAGGTTATTTTGTCGTCCTAAATCAAATTGTCAAACAACTATAAATCAGGTTATTTTGTCGTTCGAAATCAAATTGTCAAACAACTATAAATAGGTTATTTCGTCGTCCGAAATCAAATTGTCAAACAACTATAAATCAGGTTATTTTGTCGTTTGAAATCAAATTGTCAATCAATTAAAAATAAGTTATTTTGTCGACCGAAATCAAATTGTCAATCAATTATAAATCTATTCGTTTGTCGTCCGATTTTTTCTCTAAATCAACAATAAAAATCTTATTTGTGTTTGAGGTCGATAAAGTGTAGTTTGTCGATTGAGGTAATATTCTTACCAAATTATAAAACGGTTCTTTTGTCGTTCGAGGTCATATTTTTATTCAACAGATAGCAATTTTCGCTCTTTTCTATGTATTTTGTACGGTAAAATTTATATTCTTTGCAAATAAATCACGCTGATCTTTTTGATCTTACGACAGAGCACAGTGTGTGTGTGTGTGTGTGTGTGTGTGTGTGTGTGTGTGTGTGTGTGTGTGTGTGTTATGTGTGTGTGTGTGTGTGTGTGTGTGTGTGTGTGTATGTGTGTGTGTGTGTGTGTGCATACGTGTCTGAGTGCGTCGTTAGCACACATTGGTGACTTTCTTTTGAACCAATAAAGCTTCATTAGAAGTATTTTGGCGGCTGTAATTCAGATTTGTTTGTAGTGTTGCCATGGCTACCAAAAACAAGGTCAAGATGAGCTAGGGGTGTTCTTAAACTGATGATGGGAGAAAAAATCTGATGTGTTGTTTGGTAATTCTAAGGCACATAGGATTACACAACGAAACAGATAATGTTATGTTTTTAAACATAATTGGTTTCCGTAGAAATAAAGATCTAAATGAAAAAAGTTGCAACGCAACAGCATAATCGAACTGCCTACTTAATTATTTTAAATATCTCTTATTTCAAAAGCAATGATATTTGAAGTAGCCTTGTTCTTTAAATCATAAAACAGGTGAATTATACATCAAAGCTTCATTATCTATTTTACGATTATTTTGGTTACATCAATGTATGGCCTTGAATAAAGAAATCTGACACAGGTTTTATTTATTTATTTATTTATTTATTTATTTTATTTTATTTTATTTTATTTTATTTTATTTTATTTTTGTTTCATTTTATTTTATTTTATTACATTTTATTTTATTTTATTACATTTTATTTTTATTGGGGATGGAAGATTTTCAAACAAAACATGTCCACTTTATTATGTTAAACATCTCCAATTTCAATTTCGATAAATTTTGAGGCAGCAGTGTCCGTTCTTTTATTTATAAAACAGGTGAGGTATACATCAAAGGTTCATTATCGTCCTATATGATTATTTTTGTCCCATCAATGTAGAATCATTGATAAAGTAAACAGACACAGGTATGATCTTTTTTGGGAGGGTGGGGGTAGAGAACTCAAATGTTTAAACATGAGAAATGACAGGTACTGGAGCCATTGAAGATTTATTTTTTGCTTTTATTCTGCAACGTCATGACCATTTTTTGTAAGGTTTTAATATTTATGTCATGTGCTGATATGAATTTCTATTAAAATTTTATATTGAACGGAGGCCTATGTCATAACTAGCGTATTAGGAGTTATTTCCCTTTCCTTATGGTGTTCACGTGCATTCAACGTATTAAGTTTACGTTTGAATGAAAAGGTTAGGGTGTGAGCTGTTGTTCATTGAAGATTTTACGGGGACTGATTAACATCTCAAGGTTTTGGACATTTTTGAGATTTCATCATAGTTTTATTGCATTTAACATTTTCAAAAATTCGACACTACACATAATTAAAGTTTTCGCCTTTTTCCAGCCTTGAATAACTATCAATGCTATATTGCTAATTGAAAATGGTTCAAAGCTAACGGTTCGCGTTTGCGGCCAACATTGCCTCTCATAGCCCAAGTTAAAATTCTACTCGGGTAGATACTTGTGGGAGAAAGTTTGTCGGTTTGCTTGCCAAAGGTCAGTGGTAAACTTGTGTCTTCCACCAATATCAGTGGTAAACTTGTGTCTTCCACCAATATCAGTGGTAAACTTGTGTCTTCCACCAATATCAGTGGTAAACTTGTATCTTCCACCAATATCAGTGGTAAACTTGTGTCTTCCACCAATATCAGTGGTAAACTTGTGTCTTCCACCAATATCAGTGGTAAACTTGTATCTTCCACCAATATCAGTGGTAAACTTGTGTCTTCCACCAATATCAGTGGTAAACTTGTGTCTTCCACCAATATCAGTGGTAAACTTGTATCTTCCACCAATATCAGTGGTAAACTTGTATCTTCCACCAATATCAGTGGTAAACTTGTATCTTCCACCAATATCAGTGGTAAACTTGTATCTTCCACCAATATCAGTGGTAAACTTGTGTCTTCCACCAATATCAGTGGTAAACTTGTATCTTCCACCAATATCAGTGGTAAACTTGTATCTTCCACCAATATCAGTGGTAAACTTGTGTCTTCCACCAATATCAGTGGTAAACTTGTGTCTTCCACCAATATCAGTGGTAAACTTGTATCTTCCACCAATATCAGTGGTAAACTTGTGTCTTCCACCAATATCAGTGGTAAACTTGTGTCTCCCACCAATATCAGTGGTAAACTTGTGTCTTCCACCAATATCAGTGGTAAACTTGTGTCTTCCACCAATATCAGTGGTAAACTTGTGTCTTCCACCAATATCAGTGGTAAACTTGTATCTTCCACCAATATCAGTGGTAAACTTGTGTCTTCCACCAATATCAGTGGTAAACTTGTGTCTTCCACCAATATCAGTGGTAAACTTGTATCTTCCACCAATATCAGTGGTAAACTTGTATCTTCCACCAATATCAGTGGTAAACTTGTATCTTCCACCAATATCAGTGGTAAACTTGTATCTTCCACCAATATCAGTGGTAAACTTGTGTCTTCCACCAATATCAGTGGTAAACTTGTATCTTCCACCAATATCAGTGGTAAACTTGTATCTTCCACCAATATCAGTGGTAAACTTGTGTCTTCCACCAATATCAGTGGTAAACTTGTGTCTTCCACCAATATCAGTGGTAAACTTGTATCTTCCACCAATATCAGTGGTAAACTTGTGTCTTCCACCAATATCAGTGGTAAACTTGTGTCTCCCACCAATATCAGTGGTAAACGTGTATCTTCCACCAATACCAGTGGTAAACTTGTGTCTTCCACCAATACCAGTGGTAAACTTGTGTCTTCCACCAATACCAGTGGTAAACTTGTGTCTTCCACCAATATCAGTGGTAAACTTGTGTCTTCCACCAATATCAGTGGTAAACTTGTGTCTTCCACCAATATCAGTGGTAAACTTGTGTCTTCCACCAATATCAGTGGTAAACTTGTGTCTTCCACCAATATCAGTGGTAAACTTGTATCTTCCACCAATATCAGTGGTAAACTTGTGTCTTCCACCAATATCAGTGGTAAACTTGTGTCTCCCACCAATATCAGTGGTAAACTTGTGTCTTCCACCAATATCAGTGGTAAACTTGTGTCTTCCACCAATATCAGTGGTAAACTTGTGTCTTCCACCAATATCAGTGGTAAACTTGTATCTTCCACCAATATCAGTGGTAAACTTGTGTCTTCCACCAATATCAGTGGTAAACTTGTGTCTTCCACCAATATCAGTGGTAAACTTGTATCTTCCACCAATATCAGTGGTAAACTTGTATCTTCCACCAATATCAGTGGTAAACTTGTATCTTCCACCAATATCAGTGGTAAACTTGTATCTTCCACCAATATCAGTGGTAAACTTGTGTCTTCCACCAATATCAGTGGTAAACTTGTATCTTCCACCAATATCAGAGGTAAACTTGTATCTTCCACCAATATCAGTGGTAAACTTGTGTCTTCCACCAATATCAGTGGTAAACTTGTGTCTTCCACCAATATCAGTGGTAAACTTGTATCTTCCACCAATATCAGTGGTAAACTTGTGTCTTCCACCAATATCAGTGGTAAACTTGTGTCTCCCACCAATATCAGTGGTAAACGTGTATCTTCCACCAATACCAGTGGTAAACTTGTGTCTTCCACCAATACCAGTGGTAAACTTGTGTCTTCCACCAATACCAGTGGTAAACTTGTGTCTTCCACCAATATCAGTGGCAAACTTGTATCTTCCACCAATATCAGTGGTAAACTTGTGTCTCCCACCAATATCAGTGGTAAACTTGTGTCTTCCACCAATACCAGTGGTAAACTTGTGTCTTCCACCAATATCAGTGGTAAACTTGTATCTTCCACCAATATCAGTGGTAAACTTGTGTCTCCCACCAATATCAGTGGTAAACTTGTGTCTTCCACCAATATCAGTGGTAAACTTGTGTCTCCCACCAATATCAGTGGCAAACTTGTGTCTTCCACCAATATCAGTGGTAAACTTGTGTCTTCCACCAATATCAGTGGTAAACTTATGTCTCCCACCAATATCAGTGGCAAACTTGTATCTTCCACCAATATCAGTGGTAAACTTGTGTCTTCCACCAATATCAGTGGTAAACTTGTGTCTTCCACCAATATCAGTAGTAAACTTGTATCTTCCACCAATACCAGTGGTAAACTTGTATCTTCCACCAATATCAGTGGTAAACTTGTGTCTTCCACCAATATCAGTAGTAAACTTGTATCTTCCACCAATACCAGTGGTAAACTTGTATCTTCCACCAATACCAGTGGTAAACTTGTGTCTTCCACCAATACCAGTGGTAAACTTGTGTCTTCCACCAATATCAGTGGTAAACTTGTGTCTCCCACCAATACCAGTGGTAAACTTGTGTCTTCCACCAATATCAGTGGTAAACTTGTGTCTCCCACCAATACCAGTGGTAAACTTGTGTCTTCCACCAATATCAGTGGTAAACTTGTGTCTTCCACCAATACCAGTGGTAAACTTGTGTCTTCCACCAATATCAGTGGTAAACTTGTGTCTCCCACCAATACCAGTGGTAAACTTGTGTCTTCCACCAATATCAGTGGTAAACTTGTGTCTCCCACCAATACCAGTGGTAAACTTGTGTCTTCCACCAATACCAGTGGTAAACTTGTATCTTCCACCAATATCAGTGGTAAACTTGTGTCTCCCACCAATACCAGTGGTAAACTTGTGTCTTCCACCAATATCAGTGGTAAACTTGTGTCTTCCACCAATACCAGTGGTAAACTTGTATCTTCCACCAATATCAGTGGTAAACTTGTGTCTTCCACCAATATCAGTGGTAAACTTGTGTCTTCCACCAATATCAGTGGTAAACTTGTGTCTTCCACCAATATCAGTGGTAAACTTGTATCTTCCACCAATCTCTGAACTGACCAACTCTGTATAAATAAAGGTCTTGACAAGGGCGTAAAAAACTGTGTCAATACTCAACTCCAGTACTTTTAGTAAACCTTTCTTGGAAGCTACTTGTCAGCTTTCTAATGCCCCCCCCCCCACCCCATTCCAGCTTCTTATATGAACACTTTTTCCCCCCGAGAACCTATGCACTTCAATTAAATTTGTTTTCGTTATCATTTAATGCACTGGTGGTAAGCACGACCGAGAGATCCGGATTTAAGTCGTGATCTCCTGTTTACGAAGTGAGCATTCTAAGTGATAATTAAAGGGTGTATTCGATTTACACGGAATAGTGATGCCTCTTTGTTAGACCTTAAATAAATGTATTACCAAGTCCCTAACTCTGTGCTTTTGTTTTGTGGCCTGTTGGAAAAGGGAATCTCAGTGACTTGCATTGTTTAAAGATCAGTGCCTCACACCGTCCTTGTTCCAATCCCATCTTACATATCAAAGTGTGAGAAAGATTCACTCTAGTTATCTCCACCTTCGATTCAAAATTTCTACTGGAGTATAAAACCCCCATAACTCCACTCCCATTATTTAGTAGCAATTCCTATCATACACAATGGTTAGAAGAATAGTTTAATATTGATTAATATGAACATAAAATGCACATGTTCTCTTGAATAAATGATTAAATATTTTTTGCTGTATCTTTAAACATTTAAATGTTCTCCTTGCATGTTTCTTCATCTCTTCACAGATGATGAATTATTAGAAGTTATAATTCCTAAATAAATATAAATGAAGATAATTAGATTTATTCTTTAGTTTCACCTTGTGTGGCTTGCTATAATGCACTGCCTTGTAATTTTATCTTCCCATAAATAGACAAAGAGGTTCTTAAAGATGAAGGCCTATCCATCACGTGATAAATATCTGTCAATCATGATTACCTGCTTAAGTATAATTTGATTGTCTGATATGGCGTTCGATGTACAGTAATATTCGGTATATTTCATTTATCAGTGGTATGTGTCAAGGGGTCGTGATTGTCCCATAATCTTTCCGTGTATGTCGTTTCTACTGAATAATGATCATACATAAAGAATGTCGTCCCAGTACCTTTACAATGTGTGGTATATGTGTGCTGTCAATAACTTAAATTCGACTCATTTTAGAATCAAGCAATCGCTATCAATTATCTGTGGAATTCGGGACAAAGCCAACGTAAAAATAAAAGATAATAGTTTTGGAAATACCCATTTTCGTCTACTTGGTCTTAGTTTTAAGTTCCAGGATCCTGTTTCGTAATCATTACTTAACTAAAATTTCCTTTTACATAATTCTAGGCAATTTCTTTCGGAATTACGAATAAACTTGTTTGTCGAAACTACATTCAATTATTGCAAGCTTGAAGTGACTTTCGAAATGACGCCTTAAATTCCAGAATAACAATTAACAGTTTACAAAATTATTAAGATTTTAAATTTAAGAAAACCATAGTGAAAGAAATGATTATAGCTCCAATTTTACAATTATTTCTTAACTTAGATTTTCATTAACTTCAATTTAACAAATGCTGCCAATTGTTTTTGACGGAAGGTCGTGGTTCAAACCTGGTCATACATAAGACATTAAAATATGTGATGCTGCTTTCTCGGCTGGTGCTCGGCATAAAGAGGACAAAGTATATCATCAAGTTCAACCGGAATCGGAGACATGACTGGTGGCTTGGTGTGCTTGTCTGGGGTTCACTGACTCTGGGATTAGGGTGCGCGCTATTATACGATAGACTATAAATCACATTCACACGCGCATACTTACTTAGATTTATCTTTAGGAATTAATAAACCTGCTCTTGTCGCGAGTAGCTAGAAAATTGCAGATAAGACGTAAAACAATATCACAATCAAGTAAACAATCATGCCTGCCATGAAATTTATCGTCAATTTTTGTAAGGATAAATCTAGATTTGAATTCCAATCGAGCACATTTCTCAAATTTATATTTACTGACATAACACAACATCTTGTCATTTAAAAGCTTTGAGGATTCATTTTTAGACATTAGCATATATCCGCGTGGACGACACTACAGACCTGTCCTGTAACTTTATACCAAACAGCTTCAACATTAACATGTAATCCAGAAACGTGACACATATAATATTATCTTTGGAGAGAATATGTCTGACAGAAGTGTGCCACTTAACACCGTCCAAACGGTAAGCTGTAATTCACGCTATTTGGAGTTAGACAGTGTAATATGTCTCACTTGGGTTTAGACAGTAAGGTTATTTTCTCACTTTTTACATACATTATGCTATTGCTGATAAACAGGTACTTCGGTTATCCTTACGAATTATTTAGATTTTAACCTTTACTCCATCAATTAAAATTACCTGATATTTCAAGTTCCGAAGTCAATATATTCATGTTAAATCAGTTTTTGTATGTTGTTGTTGTTGTGTTGGTTAACGTCACTTCAGCTTTTATTGAAGAGAAGGTTACTGATCTTTAAGGATTGATCTAAAAACAAGTTTGTGCATGAGTGAAGTGTGCAAGTGTGTATTATAGTCTTCCTGAGCTACATTAGCGCACATGGCGTCTTTTTGATCAGTTCAAGCACACCACTCCCCCTGTCACATTATCCTGGCACCAGGCAAACCAGCCAATACTCTGTTCCTTTAATGCAAGGCGCCAAACAAGGACGTAGTGTTTCATATTCAGTGTTATGCATGACCTGATCGGTCACCGGGGTTCGAATCCCCCCGGCCTTTCACTTTGGAGGCTGACTAATCATATGTGGCGCCTTATTTAAATACATAATAATTATTCGTGTGAAGTCTTGTTTTTTTGAAGAAAAAAAAACACATTTGCACCTGTAAATCACCCGAAACGGGAAATGATGAGAATATCAATTCAGATTGTTTAAAGCTTTATAATATCTCTTATTATGTAATCTTAAGTCTTGATTGGAAAGTAACACGTAAAATAAAATTCAATAATTGTTAGCTAGGTGATACTTTCAACGGAACAATATGCATGCATTACGTAATTCGTAGTAACAAAATATTAAAAAACAATTGTAATTTGCGTGAACCGAGTGGGACAGCTATCAAGTTCCAATCAACGCCTAACTTTATTTGTATGTTACTGCCAAGAAGGCTATTTAACGTCGTTTAACTCTTAGAAGGACTTTTAGTCCTTTACGCGATTTGAAGAAAATCAGATTTCGAATACTCCTTGGAATCCACCAATCGACCGAAGCGTTTGTTGGTTTCACCTGAAAGCATTATATAATGTACACTTGTCATCTGAGAAAAGTCAAATCTACAATGGCATAAATAGACAAAATTAGATTAAATGGTTTATTTAACCTTTGAATAATTCTCCAACAAATATATAATAAATAAATAAATAAATAAATAAATAAAACTTTGTTGAGCAACAAAATCCATATTTCCCTTACTTCTCACAGAACAAGTTTTCAAAGTGATGCTGACAGCGTCTTCTATTACATAGGATAGAATATCCCTTCGGACAGATCACAGAGTGGGAATGTTTGTTTTGTTTGCTTTCCAAAGATCGATGGTTTTCTTCGGCTACTCAAATTTCCCCCACCATTCCAGAACTGACGGGGTCGATAAAGATGAATGAATCTCGCGTGTGGCATTAAAAACTGTTTTCTTCAATCCAAAATGATTTGTGACTGTGTTTATGATACAGGTGTTTACAAATACGGTATATGCTATCGGGGCGGTGTAACGTTGCAATTTAGTTAAGTAATTGTTTCGTTTTGTTTTTCGTTGGGTGAACTGAATTGTTACAATAATCAGTGTTATTAAAATACTTGTAGTTAAAAAGACATAATTTATATAAAATAACATCTCTGGAAGTCTTTTCTCTCAACAAATTCATTCATTTTCAATCTGAGCTTCATTTGTAAACAAATTTTAATTTGAACTGTTTGAGCTTTGTCATCATCTAAATACCGAGTTAATTTTCACAAAGGGACATGGTAATAGATTGTGCCATAACCCGACTAACCTACTTACTGTGGTAATTGGACTTCTGTGTCGTATAACTGCTTACAATCGTTGGTTCACTGTCCTTTAACCTCTACATCTGCCGGAAACAGAAGCTCCCTATTTGGGTCATCGACATTCTGTACTTTGACGCTCATAATTTAAAATGACATAAAATGATTATACTAAATCATGAAATGAATTTTTAAAAATCATAATGCAGTTTGTAAACATTTGATTTATTTACTTTTTACGGACAACTGAAATTAAAAATAGTTGAGATGATTACAAGCTCTGGCATAGTTTTATGTCAAAAATTTTTTGGTCGTTCAATGTTTTATATCTAACAATATTAAGAAATTATTATTATTATTATTATTATTATTATTATTATTATTATTATTATTGTGGTGGTGGTTACATCTGTTTTAGCATCTTACCCAACACAAGAACTATATGATTCAGTCCTAACTTTAAAATAATAAGACTTGGCTTTAAACGTGTTTGACAACCAACTGAAATAACCTGCGTCACCATTCAATGATCGTGTAAATTTTCAGTTGTAGTTCCATTTTATAGCGACAATTATTCTTTCAACTTCATACACGTGCCTCAAACTTATTATGTGACACGTGCAACCAGCCGTGCAAAAAACTAAGAACACTTGTTACATCAATCTAAAGACAGCTTCATAAATATAAAAAAAAATGGAATACAAAAATCGATAAACCCGGGGCCAATTCAAAATTTCTACAATTTTTCATAAAATATCCCAAAATCTTATTTCTAAAATGAAGCATATGGCACATACATTACGTGAAGTATTTAAGTGACTACATCCACTTGTTGGTTTAATTGACATTTTATAAAGAAATCGTTCAGTCCATCTGTCCGATTGTCTTATATCAATGTGTTTGGCTTTACGGAATAAAATTCTTCAGTTTAACAATTATCTTATTGATCGATATTATACCTTTATTGTAGTATTTAGGATTTGGGGTCCCAGATAGGGAATTCGGTTTTCAAATAATAGGGCTTTTTTCATTTATTAAAAGTATATATATAATTTTTTATTAAAATAAGTAAATCCAGCGATATTGCATATTTCTATTACTCCTAAATCTAAATGTTAGTTTTCAGATCGTTATTAGGGTTTTGGGGTTTAGAATGGGATTTCTTTTCGTTTCTTTTGTTAAACCAATGACATTTCGTATTCCTTTGTAATAATCTCCAATTAATCGGATTGAAAAGAGGTTTTCTTCGGGCAAAATTTATAAATAATAATTTTCATGATTCTTTTCCTATGGGGGTTTGGTTTCAGAATATCAAATAATAATAGTTTTGAGATAATAAACACATTTAATGTAGCATATTTAGAGAATGAACATCATCCTTTTTCTAACCGTCGGTCATGCTGCCGCTGGCGTTTGAAAGAGACGGGAGAAAAAAAATTGGAATAGTTCATCGCACGCGACTGAAGTTTAATTAGTTAGTTTTGCATATTTTTATACCTTCATTTTTGTTCAATATCTCTTGAATCGATCTATTCACTTCTAAAAGTCGGAACAGACAAATAGCTACCTTGATTTACTTGGAAATGATTCCAATTACCTTTTATGAAAACCGAGTGTAGAATTTCAAACGCACAGTATCCTCTTCATATATACTTATGTTGCTTTTACTCATACTGAGATATAAATAAAAGGTCGGTCGAGTCGCCTTTAATCAAAACCATTATTACAATAATGCTACCTTATCATTTTAATAGCTCCTGGAGATCGAGACCTGTTTACTGTCAAATGTGTTTACACAAACATCGAACTCGGATATTGCTGTATGCAAATTACTTGAAATATTATGTAATAGATAAGAGATTGGGTTATCTCACGTGCATTTCTCATCGATTTTATCCCATTAAGTATTGATGTTGCTGAACCAAAGGTGTACTTTAACATATAAAATAGCAAGATTTCATGAAATGTTTGCATGTAAACTAACGATTGTCAAGGCAACAAGGTTTGTAATGCTGTTTACAGAAAATCATCACGCCATAATTTATTCTTAGATAATGATTCAGTGACAAGCCAATCATACAATTTTGTTAAGAAGGAGAAGCAAGTATACGTATACATTTACTTTATATAATACAGTACAAAAAGACTAATTATTGTGTCCAAATAGGCTAAATCGTACTGTTTGTTTATCATACTGTTTACTGTTTGTTTTAGATAGGCTCCTAGTTCTGTTTTTGTTCTGGTGTCCGGTGTTCATTTAGGCTTACTTTGGTTTTTCCAGCCACCACTTCCGAGGGCCACACTGGCCACCAAATAGGGAGGGGGAAATGCAGGCCGTTGGACCGGGGATCTAACCCGCACCGTAGGCGAGTGCTTTATCAACTGAGCTACCTAGACCGTTGATATATCCCCGATAATTAAGTTTCATTTTAAGGTGTTTAGATAGGAGTATCATTAATTTTTATTCTGGTTTTCGGATAAGCTTCCCCTGTAAAGATAGATTTTCGAAATTCCTTTTATTATTCTGGTGTTAAGATAGGTTTACTTTACTATTCTATGTGTTCATATTGGGCTTACATTCTGTTATTTTTATGTTCCGATACTTATAATGGTTTAAATAAGGCCTAAAATTATGTTTATTATTTTGTTTTTCAGATATGACAACAATTCTGATTCCGTTTATTGTCATGATATTTATATAAGTGTCAAGTGCACATGAAAAAAGCTTACTATTCTGATTCTTATTCCCACGTTGTCAATTCTGGTGTTCAAATAAGCCAACAATTCTATTAGTAAACCTGGGGTTCAAAAAGCTCAAATCCGTTTATTTTTCATTTATAAAATTGTGTTCATTTTGTGAGATATCTGGTGATCGACTTATAGTTCTGTTTGTAAGAATTATGTTCAGATAGGTCTACAATTCTATTGTTTATTCTGTTCAGTAAGGCTTTATGTTCACTCAAATAGGTCTACAATTGTTTTATTTCAGTGTTCAGGTTTGTGTAACGGACCGGGCTTGACAGGTGGCCCTGGTAGCTCAGTCGGGAAAATTGTCGCTAGTATTGGGAAGGTCCCGGGTTCCGAGTCCTGGCCACGGTTTGGCAGCTGCATTTTTTTTTCTTTCCTGGCGGACCAACAGGTTGGTCCCAGCGTGGAACCTGATGGTTTCGATTCAAAGTGGTTGAATCGAAAAAAAGGAATGGAGGAATGTATCGGGTTTGATAGATGGCTGGATAACTCAGTCAGTAGAGCGTCCCGCTAGTATTGGGAAAGTTCTGGGTTCGAGTCTCGGTTTAGCCGCAGCATTTTTTCTCTTTCCTGTTACTTTTGTTTACAATTCTTTTTTTCAGACTGTCTATCACTTCTGTTTATTCAGATTAACCTCTCTATCGATATTAAAACTATTCATCTCTTTATCAAATAAATACACATTATTCTTTCGAGTTACCATGATAAATTCCAAAGAATGTTCAGTGGAATATTATCTACAATGAAAGAACTTGTTCTTTCTTAGCATCAGATGTAATATAATATTTACATTAAAATATCTAAAATACAAGAAGTTAATTTGAAAAAATAGTCAATTGTGACCTCTTTTATTTCATGATTTTGTGAAATTCAAATAATAATATAATAATAATAATAACAGTTATTTACAACTGAAACAGCTCTCTCTATAAATATACATATATATACAAAATCAGACATCACAGACATTCATTACCAAGTTAGACAACTCCATTTTCTACACCATGTCCATACAGAATTCAGAGTGGTCAAGCAAAACACACAGAATGATCCAATGACTGTGGTCAAACAGAACCCATCACAAAATCAACCGACCATGATCTAGTCAAATGCCAAGCTGGATCCACCTACTCTGAACTGTATATGGAAGGAATCTTTTTTATAATGTAGAACCATCTGGACTGTCTAAAACCAAGTAGATATTGTAGCATATATACTACAAAGTGACAAATGAATGAAGAATTTGAAGTTGGATGAAAAATGATAACACTCTTTAATCAACAAGTACAAAAAAAAAAAAAAAAAATATTTTTTCTCAATTTTTTTTTACTGTATTTCCAAGCTTTATAAGCCCTCATTTTTTAATAAATTTTATGGAATGGTGTAAGGAATTTGGCTTGTTGTATTCTCTTTGTTTAATATTCCACTTGTATTCAAACATACACTCATCTACACAAAGTAAGGAGGGAAAGACAGAAAGAAACAAGAGATAGCAAGAGGAAAAAATCAATAAATAAATACAAAATAAATAAATAGTTTCTCCATTCTCACACTCATAATGCTGAACAAAATGGTTCTTATTTTAAAAAAATTAAACTTTTTTTTTGCCTTTTTGGCAATGTGGAACATTTTACACAGGAAACCTTTTGCTGTGTCTAAAAGTTGAAATGGAAATGTTACTTCATGTCTCAAGAATTTCGCACTAGTGAACAGCTACTTTGCCAATCTTTCCAAATAAAAAATTCTAAAAATATCGGAGCAATTTCCGACACAAAAATCACCAGATGCAATAACTGCATCTTGGCCTCTCTCTGAATGTCATTATCTTTTGAAAATGACATTTTAAGAAGTATTCTAATTGAAAATTATATCATTTTATAAATAAAAAATTACATTATTTAACATCAAATATATGTGTTTGTTGATTCTTAAAGGTTAATATAATTCCAGATCTTCCTTTCATTTATTTGTCTCTCCAATTTCTTTCATGTTTTAATAAAATTTAATGTAATGTACCAATAAACATTTATGATCAAATAGTAATTTTGTTTTTATTTTTATATTTTTTTTAGAAATAAGACAAATGAATATATAATCATTTAAAATTAATTAGAATAATACTGGACCATTTATCAATCAATCAATCTCCATTTAGACACATCTCATAAAAGCTCTTGAACACAAAGCTCATAAAAAAAACAATATCAACACTTTATATCAAAAAATTACATCAAATATGTAAAAACATGCCCTATTTTCTTTTATGTATGCAAAAATACTGGAGTTGTGGTCAAATAACTTAAAGTAACAAAAGCTATACATTTTGATAAAAATAATTTGCAAGAACTTTTCAATTTAAAAAAAAAAAATCTTCATTATTATTAAATTCTGACTTGCTTAAACTACACTCAAAGAGATATTTCTGCATCAGACCTTCTTGGAAGTGCAAAATGTTGCACATTCTACATTTTTCTCTTCAGAAATATACTCTTAGTACTACATATATTCAATGTGAAGAAATCTTAAATTATTTTCAAAAAATTAATTAACTTACAAGCTGTTATTTCTATAATAAAAATTACTTTGCTTATATGAATCTATTTTTATCCTTATACACTTGCAAAAAACAAAAGCACTCACTCTCTCGTCATAAAACACATTATTTGCACAATATAAAGTCAGTATCCAGTGTTAGTCAAATCCAATATTACAATTTTACATTTTGTGGATGGATTCAGTAATTATCACATACATATCAAATAATTCCATTCTGCAACATGATCCCCTACTACAAAAAGGAAACATACTCTAAAAGACAACCAGCTTTATATCAATCGAATTGTTGCAGTTTCTAAGCACAAACTTCTACATTATTCCAGTTCAAACAATAGTTTGTAGTACAGTCATACATTAATTTTATTTTCCTTTGAATCATAACAGGCGTATTGCATATTATATCAATGGCACAATGCCCATTATTTCAAACTTCAAAAAAACAATTCATATATACCAGTGTATATATAAAAGTCTCCAAGATTGAATATTCCAATAATGTATCAATTATTTTCAAATTTGCAAGGATAAGATCAAACAAAATCTATATAGCTTTGTATAAACATTGCTAAAGTAGCTCTCAACAAAAGGCACTTAATTTCAATTCACAAAATATGCATTATCATACAGCACAAACAAAAAAGCTCAATCAGGGCCTCCACTGCTCACCTGCTCCAACTAAGACTGATTGATCTATAAATATTCAACGAAAAGTAGCACTGTAGAAGATTATAATAAATGCCAGTCATCTTGCAGTGTGGGAAGGTGGGTGGGTAGCTGATATAAAGTTATCACTGGACAACGATAATTAATGACTAGTTACCTTGTTATCTGGTTTTACTATTGAGTTTTACTATGTAACAGTTGATCTAGTAGTTAGTAATGATTTCACGATGGTGGGTGGGCTACACATATAAAGAATCACAATATGATCCCAATCTATGCACGTCCAATGTTTAATTAAGAGTTGTAATGAAAACTGGTGGACACTTGAAAAAAACAATGTTTGCAATTTTTAACATACGTATTATCATCATTAGCATGCTTCAAACTGGTTCTTCACGATATGTAACCTATAAATGAGACATTTTCTAACAGGAAACAGTCGATTCCGATAGTTTGCATCATAAATATGTCCTCACAAGACCAATTGGTCATGCGAGTTAAAAACACTTTTGTGCATCACTGCTACTTTTATAAATAAATTATATATAAAGTCTGTTTATCTGTTCTATCTGGATTAGTACTATACTTCTGTCGCTAAAAAGTCTTCACTATATTGAGAATGCCGGTGTGATGATGGTTCTAAGATTAGTGTGGAATTCCGCACAGAATCGCTGATGTTTTTATTGTATCCTATAATGTGTATGTCATTATAACAACTGAAAATAGAAATAAAATGAAAATCAACATAAGACGTAATGTTTTATAATATATATATATATATATATATATATATATATATATATATATATATATATATATACCTTCTTATTCATTTATATTCATTTATTGCAATACTACTTTATTCTTAAAAATGTTATGAAAAATAATGCACATAACCGTAAATGCAAAATCTCAAATTCCAGATCTTTAAAATGTTTGTTTATTATAGTTTTACACAAAGAATCTTTATCATATTCAATAGCAGTGACAAAAAAGTGGGACCGACAAAATGAGAAAACAAAATACCAATAGTCCAATACAGGAACTCATCACTCAAGTTTTACAAAAAAGCTCAATGGCCATACAACAAGACTCAATGTGATTAAATACAAGCAAAGTGTGAAAGTGTAAATACATGTAATCAAGGAATACAGCAAATTAATTATAATCCTTTGGATCTTTTGACAAAGAAAATGAAATAAGGTTTTACAGACCAGTCAAAGATTTCACAGATGTCTAGGAAGCTAAAAGTAATTCAATATAAGAAGTAAAATAATGGGGTTTTAAACCCAAAACAAAATTCTTTTACTTTTAACAATGTGGTCAATTCAGGGATGATGCAGAAAACCTTCAGCAAACAAACTCACAAAATTTTTCACAACTCTGAGCGAGATTCAAATTTAGGTGCTAAGAGACACCATGACTAGTAAGATGGATTTTAAACCATTTTGCATCACAACTAATTTTGGTTTGGAGGAGTAAAACATCAAAAGATATATTTGAACATACCTGATATCATTTAATGAACTTGGTCTAGCTGATGATGATAATGATGATGAATGCTCTCTTTCATAATTTTTATATTTTTCACTGTCTTTATGATATCTATGTGCTAACTGATCTTGCGTATTCAAGTCTTTTGTTTGAATAAATTTCTTATTACTGGCCTTTTCTAAATAGATTTTAGTTGGTTTAAATGTGTTCAAGTCTTTTTGTTCCTCATTTTTGGTTTTTAGACTTGAACTATGAGAAATTGTTGTAAAAATGTTACTTGAGTCTGACACTTTATTGTTCATGTTATTGACAATGTTCTGTTCTTTCTCCGTTTTCATATCATCATTTGACATGCTGCTGTTGTTGTTGTTTCTTTTGCGTAATAACAAAAAAATTACAAATATAATAATGACCAAGAGAGGAATTCCTGCACCAAGACATACAATCAGCACAAGATGAGTCATTGTTATATCTGTTTCTTGTCGGGGTAAAACAATAAACTTTGTTTTTGAGGTTATGTTTGTGCTTAGAGGAGAAGGTGCTGCTGTTGTTGTTGTAGCATTTCTTTTTGTATCTGATCTTTGAGAGCAGTCCTTTCCCGTAAATCCAAATGGACATTTACAAGTGTAATCATCAACAAGATCAACACACGCTGCACCATTTTTACATGGTCGACTTTCACATTCATTAATGTTGATCCTACAATCTTTGCCAGTAAAACCTGCAGCACATTCACATCGAAAATCATTAACCTCGTCGAAACAGGTTCCACCATTTGAACAAGGCATGTAATCACATTCATCAACTTCAATATGACACAACTTGCCGACAAAGCCTGCTCTGCAGCGACACTCAAAATCGCCAATGGCATCAATACAGTGTCCACCATTTAAACAAGGATTACTTGAACAATCATTGACATTTTCTTCACAATTAACACCAGTAAATCCAGTTTCACACACACATCGGAAACCGTTGACTTCATCAACACAACGTCCACCTGAAAAAATAAATTTCAAAAAACATTAGTACAAGTTCATCATTTAAAAAGAATATAAAAACACAGGTCATGCACATGAGTACACCCCTTTAAATTAAGATAGTGTGAAGATGAGATGTCAAGATTTTTTCCCTAATATAAAGATGGTCAAATAAGAACAGAACAAGCTAGCTTTTAACATAATTAAAAAAAAATCATATAATTTTTTAATTAATTTTTTCTAAATTAAAACAGGTTATATCAATGATTTAATTCAGCACTAATTCTAATTCTATCAAGTTTTAATTATCTATACAACTAGACCTTTTGTTCTTATTTGCATAAATTTACATTGTAAACTATCAACATAAGACCATTTCTCTAGCTCTCTATTTCTCTACCCATGTACAGTTCCTGTGAATCATAAATCATTCATCAGTAATATCTCTATAGCATGTGCTACTTTGTTACCTGTACTACAATGCAGACACAATTACTGTACATTACAGCATCATAGGATCAATAAAAAAAAACAAAAATCATCTTCGCTTCTTAATGATATCTGAGGAAATCTAAACATCAATAGTGACCTTGCAGAAATTAACCACAAAGAAAAATGAAGAATGTGCAGAAAAACTCTAGACAAAATACCTCAACTTTTACCTGCATTATTTTGTTTCTCAGTTTTTTTTATTTACTAAGGTTAATTTATAAATCAACAACTAAAGGTGTCTCCGGGTTTTTTATATGTATTCATTTATCTATTATACTTTTTTTTCATAAAAAAGAAGCTTCATATTTGCATCATTATTAGGCCTCATTCAGGTTGGCATTAGTTATAAATAGGACAATACAGGTTTATTATGCAGTTCTGAATATTGACAATATATTTATAACCGATTGAACAAACTCAGCAACAGATGGCTCCTTCAACCCTCCCCATTAATGCAAACGTAATAAATATCCAGAGAAGAAATCTTTATTGCTGTACTGATTTAGGTTAAGAAATAAATATTATGATCACATGATCACAGGAGTTCGTTCTTCGGGTTAATCATTAATTGCCTGTTGACTTCCACTACAAGTTGTTTGTTGTACCTGAAGAAACCATCATTGATTTCTTTGTTAACTATAATACATGTACTGTGCTTACTGGATTTCCTAGAATCAGTTGTATATGTACTTCAATGTATCAGTGTCTTCATTATTACGGCTGAATCAAAAGTAACATTATCATACCTTAACCCAGACTTTGCTAAGAATTAAATCCTTTTATCTCTTAAGAGTTAAAACAAGCACTTTATCCCATCCCTATATATCATTTTCTTAAGGGTCATTTCACAAATTTACAAGATATTTCACATAATCAATTAAAAAACTTTTTTAATTCAAAAAAATTAACTCAGAGGCTGTCAATATTACCCTTATTCACATGACATTTTCTTTAAACTTTCCAATCTCTCTCTTGTAAATATACTTAACACAAAACCCTTTTGAAAGTTTTAAAGTAAAATTAAAATCTAAACTGTTAAAAACTGCCGTTTTAGAGAGGATGTGAAACTGATTATTTCATATTTCTACCAAGATGCTGAGAAAATAGGACTGTGATGCTTTTTGGGAAAAAGCATTCCTGTTATGATGCAAATATTGTTCTTGCATCACCTTCAAATGCTGACCAAAGCCAAAAACTGACAATTACATCACTGCAAGATGCTAACCAACAGGCCAATAGATAACATACACTTTACATTAATTTAAAGCTCATAGGGTTACCGGACCAATGACCTTCGAGAGTTTCTATCTATAAAGTGTTTTGAGACAGCTCCATTACAGATCAACATGACTAAAGATCAATGCTTTACAACTAATTTATCTTTTTTTACATCTTATAAATCTGAGGTTAATATTTCAATTTATTATATCAACATATGACTGTAGATTAATTCTCCTTCATTTATTAATCTACCTTTGCATTCAGTTTTCCAATCATGTTAAAAAATGAACTTTTAACCTGTGGTACCTTGGGAAATTGGATTTTTAATAATAGCCAAAAAAACACAACATCTTCATTAAAATATAAAAAATGATGAATTTTCACCCTGCAGAGAATAATTTGGTGATAAATCCTTAAAGCAAACTAAATTAACTATTCCATTCAGTGCATGAAAAAATCAACAGATGTTGGAGTTAATACAACACAAGGGTTTTGTAAACATGATTACAATGCTTGATATATAAATTGCAGAGGACAATCCATTACAACAACCAGTCATTTCGCTCATATTTATACACAAACACATATACACAATGTGAACTATTTGTGGTTTTATCTTGCAGACATGAATTCGGTATCAGATATTGATTGACGCACTCAAATACAAGATAAGACATTTTTATAACACAAACTTCTGTTTTTTATATTTTTCTTTTCTAAGATTCTATAAGTTTTTATCTATTATCAATTTTTAGTTTCAATCTGTAGATAAAGCATTATCAATATAATTTATGTATTTATGGATGATAATAATACAGTTGTTAAGTAATAAAATTCTTAATGTGTTTTCAGGATTGCATACAACAAAAAGACATTTAACAGTAACATCTATAACCCTCCCAACCTATTTTTATTTGCAGCTAAACCTGGTTTAAAGGGTTACCAAAAGCATTAAGGTCCTAATTGATCATTTAAATTGGTAATTCTATCTAAAGTTAGCTTATTACAGAGGCTGATCTTACAGGATGGTCTATGAAGATAAATTTAACTTTGTACAGGAGCAAGACAGATGTCAAATTTTGGATTAGTACAAGTACGTCACAACCTTAAGTTGAAATTTAGACCCAGAAATTCAGCTAAAAATTAGATCATTTTTTAATACTTTTATACTATTTTAAGCAACTTTTTTTAAAACAATGGAGATTGATGCATGATAAATTAAAGTGAATAAATTAATTAAAATTTTTCGTTTACTGATCACAGCTTAATGTGAAGTATGGTCAAATAAGTGCAAAATTATTGTCGTGTGTGTGTGTGTGTGTGTGTGTGTGTGTGTGTGTGTGTGTGTGTGTTGGCTATTTAGAGTACATTTACCTCCAAGTTATAACGTTACTGCCAATTGATTATAACAATCTTTGAATTATTTTTCAAATAATTGCACTTCTGGATTGCATTTAATAATGATGTTAAAATATGTCTAGAATGTTATTTTAATTCAGACTTATTAATAAATAACAAATTGATTTTAATATCAGATTGTGAAATATCCAAACGCATCTAAACTTGTTTTGTACCAATCATCATCTGCAATTACCTCACCAGTAATCCATTCAAATGATATTAACCAATCTATCAGTTGGTAACAATCTTTAATATCTATCAATAATCCTACATTTTTTTCAAAATTGCTGTAAATTCCAATAAATTGTAAAATATCAGCAATCTAAAACAATTAAATTAAGGAAATTTCTTAATTAAATGGACATAAACTTACCATTGAGACAAGGCTTAGACTGACATTCGTTGATTTGAATTTCACAATTGTAGCCAGTGTATCCAGGAAAACAACTACATTTATAAGAACCATCCGTTTCCAAGCAACTTCCACCATTTTTACATGGACTTGTTTTACAGGAAACAGCTATCGTGTCACACCGTCTGCCGGTAAATCCATCCTGACATTTACATTTGAATCCAGCACCTGTGTCCTGTTGTAATAAATAAAGTTCAAAAGTTTAAACTGTAAACAATTTTAATCTGTATCAATTAATCAAAAATAAATAAATAAATAAATAAGAACAAATGGTCATCTGTTACATTTAAATTTTCAAGATAAAAAAAAATCTTAAAATAGCTAAATGAAGATAAAAAATGAAAACCAAAATTTAAGAAAAAAAAATCAAAAACTGGATTTTTTTTTTAAATTAAAAAATATAATTTAAAAAAAACCATCTGTAGTATAAAATTACAGTAAACTAAGGTCATCAAACAGATGTTTAATTGTTTCAAATGTCACCATTTTTTTAACCTGATGAAGAGGAATCACCCATCATTTGATGCTAAAATATCATCTCTCATAACTACCTGACATAAGCCTCCATTTTCACATGGCATCTGTTCACAGTCATCAATTTCCAATTCACAATTGGTCCCATCATAACCTGTTGGACAGGTACAGGTATAGCTTCCTTGTCCAGTGTTGGTACAAACACCATTGTTCTTACAAGGTTTATGATGTGTACAATAATTCAAATCTGTAATACAAAATTCATTTGAACCCTTGAAATCTTTTCCAAGCAGGAGAGAGAGAGAGAATCATTTGTGTATGAAAAAAGTAAAAAAAAAAAAAAAAAAAAATTCATTAAATCTCATGCCTAATGTTATAAAAAAAACCATAAGCATATTTATTCTGCTCTTTCTCGAAATAATTCTGTTTGCTTAGTCTTGCCCAAAGGCAACCATGACATTGACAGGAAATTTTTTATATGCAGGTAATTAAGAAATGATGCCGACTTCTGCACAATCAGCATTTCTATTGTAAAAATCAATAATAGAAAGCTCTAACAACTAACAAATCAAATTATGAAATTAAAAAATTCCCAGACTGGCAGATGGATCCAATTAAATGTCTAGATTTTAAAATATTTAGGTAATGTATAGCCCTGAATGTTGCATTTATGTTAACAGCCATGTCAATGTGATAATGCTATTACTTGATTAAAGCTATAAAATAGCGAAAAGTCAAAATTATTGCTTGTCTGATCAAATAATCAGTGCAATAAGTACTATAGAGATATAAATAACAAAAATCGTAATGCTGCAGTTCAGAGCACAGTTTGGACATAACCTGTATAATAATTTTTTTTAAGGAATAAGTTGTTCAGGTACTTTAAGTATTGAATGTATTGCTTAATGTTTTTATTTATCACTCTATAAAAACATGTGCCTCCCCCCTCTCTCTCTCTCTCTCTCTCTCTCTCTCTCTCTCTCTCTCTCTCTCTCTCTCTCCCCAATAATTACACAATATGATACTGTCCAACAAGCACAAACATGCTTCAATTCAATTTTTAAGTAAACTTTTTTTTTGTGGCTGATATGTTAAGATATTTGCTATACCCCATAAATATGAGAGAGAGAGAGAGAGAGAGAGAGAGAGAGAGAGAGAGAGAGAGAGAGAGACTTGGTTGTGTATTTTATTATCATTTTTAATTTTGCATTAATTAATTATATACCTTGGTTACAAAATAACCCTCCCCAGCCTTCTTCACAATCACATTTCCAGGGGTCAGAGCATGAGCCATGTAAACATCCTGGATATGGTATGCACTGGTCACAGTACTGTCCCTGCCAACCCAAACGGCATCTGTTGACAATAAAATAATAAAATCATTAGTCATAAATTAAAAATTCCTACCTTGTAAGAACATATGACGATTATCACACAGCTATGTATAACCACACAATGAACCAGTCCTGTTTGTTGGTTCAGCTTAGGACCTCTGAATGTTTAAATTCATAAATATTTTTATAACGGTTTACTTAATTTCTTTTGTATGGACAACTTTCACTTATAATATGAACGTTTATTTGAATTTCTTATAGAACTGGGATTATTATGTAGACGTGTGTACTTTTTATTGTTACATTTTAGAACTCTATATACCAACTGGTATTCTATTTAATCGCCGGTTCTATCCATGAAAAAAATTTCCGTTTTTTTTATAACGTTTAAATAGTTTAAATAATGTCGAAGAAATATTGCTGTGTAGACGGAAACTATTGAAAATGACCCCCTATACTTATAACGGGCATGTATATGTAATATAATACATGACAGTCTCCATATCGTGATTAAAAAAAAAAACACTTATCCATTTTTTCCACTTTATTTCAATAAAAATTATGATAAATAACCAGTTTATCTACCCCTGCCCCCCTCAATTTCTAAGTCATTTTGTTCCCGATACTAGAAATTTATAGCTTTTTTACCCTGCGTACTGGAAAAAAAATCCTTGGAGAAATCAATTATCAAATAATGGTTAGGAAGGGGGCATTTCATGAAAAGATGTTTATCACCGATACAGATAAGTTATTAATTTTTACTCGTTAGTAATGAGCAACATTTCCGCTCTATTTCACTACAAAGAAAAACACGTGATATAAAATAGACACAAAAAGATTAAAGAACTTGCGTGTAAAAACATTATCACAAAGAAATCTACCATAAAAATTAGAGATTCTTGAAACAAATATTGGTCACATCTGCAAAAATCGTTTAAAGCCCATTAAGAAAATACGACAGTATATTTTCTTGAAACATATATCACATTACTTTGTTGCGTGTGGTGTACAACAATTTCATCATAACGCATGTTCCACGCTGTGATTTTAAACCCAAGAATGCAGGCCGCCAGTTAACGTTACAAGAGAAGAAAAAAACTCCCGCCGACTTTATTCTTGCACATGCAAAAAATTCTGTCTGTCGCGTTATCAGGAGTCTCGTGGAACGACAAACCAGGCCTACTAGTTGTTGGAGAAATGTCTTTGTTTCAGAAAATATTTATAGATAAGTATACATACTTGCATTCGTTAGGGCTGTCACAGATTCCATAATCTGGATGACATCCTGGCAAACAGATGGCTGAAAAAACAGAAGCAAAATGATCACTATGAGTACATATACATTATCTTTGTGTGCTGCTAAATGTTTAAAGTTATTACAACCTTATTATCAATAGACATTTTATTTCAAATTTCCTGACAGAATAATCTAAACATCCTCTCTTAAACGTGTTCGTGATTAGCGATTTTCCCCTGCCAGATGGTGACTTTCGTAAGTCCAGGATACTGAATGGATCATTTAAATTTTATTAAATAGAAAATGCCTTCAGGAAATCATGAAATACCAGTGCAGTACCGATTTAATAAATAATTATATTAAAATAAGTGTAGTTTAAAAATTTCCCAAACTATTTTATAAAACAAAGTTTTCTATGCTGACAGATGTTAAGTGTTAACACGAGCCCCCCTTTCTATATCTTTTTTTTTTATGGCTTATAGGCGTGAGGCGTAAGACAAGGATGTCTCTACGACCCGTATCAATCACCAGTTGAACAAAGACCGTATACTGCTAGATTTGTTGGTTACGCTTGTACGAGTGTGTAGTGCATAACTAAATTGCAGCACACGCCAGCTGTCCTGTGTATCAACAAACTTTTTAACTGTAAATTCACAGTCTTATCCCATCTGTCCTTCGTGTTTATCTATGGTACAGACGCTAAGCTTTTTATTCTGTAAATTGACAAAATTTAACATCTGTTCTTCTTAACTATTTCAAAAGTTTTACCGTCTTTAAATGTTTCTAGTGTAATTAATAGTGAAGATATTTCAACTGTGTAATTACGTTAAATTCGATAATTTAGAAGAAAACGCGTCTATTTCTAAACAAAATCATCAAGTTTAAGTACCAGTTGCATTTCAATAAAGGCCAATTTGCAAATATAAAACGTAAAGAAAACATGAATCCGGAAATACGGATATTCTGATATCGACACACAAGTGGACAGAGATATCGAAGAGGAACTAAAAACAAACACGATCCCTAACGTTGAGATCCGGATTTTGAAAGAAATTTTATGTATCCTCCTCTAAAATCAAGCCATTTTAAAAATTTCTGGATTTTTTTTTCAAAAATTATACACAGAATGGGTTGAATAACAAAGGAAGTCTTCCCCAAGTTTTGTATAAAGCATTGACATTTTGTTGATCGCAGAACCTACCCGTATGTATATACATAGACTAATACACCCCCGTTTACTTTTGACACAATGTCAACTGATAGTACGGGCCTAAGTAACTGACTCTATACAGTATATTGTATTATACAACTCTCCACAATACTTTGTGTATTCAAGCAAAGGGTCAGCTGTGTATTCTCATAACGGTTACGATTTAACTTAATATTGTTATTTACAACCAAAAATGTTCCTACTTGAAAAAAATATATATACATGTATATCTTTTGTCTGACAATTTTAAATAGATGCCCCACTTCATTCTGTGTGGTATAGTAAATTGCACTACTTTACATTCCATAGACAATCCACAAAAAACACAACAGATGGGCATTCCGAGGACGACTAAAATACAAGACTCCTTGTCGGATAAATCGTGAAATTCTCACCCTCATTATCCTACACGATTCCCAGGTTAAATATATACAATCCATATGTCACATCCCATGGGTATATAGACAAAGTATTAACTATACAATAAAATCCGTTACGCACGTGGTTAGGTCTTAGTAAATGGATTCTGTTTAAAGCTTTGTGATTTTAAACATCCACAAAAAACTATTCATAATTACTATGCGTTACTTTTTAAGAGTATCTTTGTAATTAATTTTCTACATACAAGGCGCCGCAAATGTTTAACAAAGTTTTTTTTAAATTTAAAATCGACAACGCTTACATGCATTTTTCCCGAAGAAAGTCTCAAATGTATATTATATATCCGTTTTATACGGTTACCCAAGACATAGTAAATATAACCTCACCCACATCTACCGTCACATTTGAGTCATTTCCGCATTTCATTCTTAACAAAGTCATCACGATTACTATTATAGCCCCTTGATAACACCTTAACGTTTCGTCCGGACATACTTATTTTGTCCATTGCATAATTATAACATATATCATGTGACTAGCATACTTTATTAAAACCTCTATAATTATTAACGTTTAGGTCAGTCCCTCACCTTGGTCACAATAACGACCTTTCCATCCTTCTAAACAGACCCTGTCGCCGTTTTGATCACATTCATAATGACCAAACTGGTCATTTCTCGGCCTACACATCTTTGAGCATCCAGGACCATAGTAGTTTTCATCACAAATGACACGGTATTGATATTCCAAGACTGTGTACTGTGTAGAATGGGAAAACGATTCCCAAGTCTCTCCAGCATCCAGAGACCGCTGTACAGCAAGGCTGGAAATAAGGACATGGTCACCACCTGTAAACAGGAACAAATACATAAATACAAGTGGAAAAATAATGGTGGGATGTTTCAATAATTATACGGATGAAGGAACCGGGTCGTCATCCAGCTCACGGGGTAATGAGCACGTCTGTCAATTCTTTTATTCCTATGTCATTAAATTTGAAGCACTCGAATGTGAATTAATATGCAGGTCCAGTCAACACTGGTCAAAGCCTTTTTACGGTTCACAGTAGGCCCTTAAAACAGAACAATAGAAACTATCACAGCTGGTTGTCGTTGGCTGGTGGGAAATACTTGTTGAGCTTTTGTAGCGATGCACCATAGAAAATGTCCTTTTTTTCAAATTTAAATAGAGCCATCAAAAATAACTACCATTTGCATCAATCTTAAAATGTACATAAATTTCTTAGTTACATCAGTAAAACTGCCCTATAAAAATCATTTTACAATTTATGCTAAAAACAATTAACTATAATGCAGGAATTCTATGGAGGTGTCAAACAATCATTTTCTCGGGTTTAAATACTGGAAGGTTGTCTTAAAGTTACATCCCATCTGTTGCTTTTCTTCTTGAGAAAAAATCGATGTGATAATAACGTTATATGGCCTGGGGGTGGGGAGGTATTAACATCCTGCGTAGAAAAAGACAGATAATCGAATATTTTTATCTATCTTTAATATTTTAATGCTGGCTATGGTCATATAAAACCAACTACCGGCATGTATGGTATATCTCTCTATATATCACAAACTGAAAAACAAAGTGCATTCCTAGTTAATAAATATTTCACACTCTATCATACTATAGTACAGACTGTGTAGTCGGTACATGACTCGACCTGGATTTTCAAAGTCATTGTAAAATGCCAATATGAATGTTGTGAAATAATATTCCTCCTTCCTATATATTTATTACTACATAGATCGAATATGTAAATTCTCTTTCAGTGTTAAAGCTTTCTAATCGAGCGTTTGAAGAGACTTGACATTGTTTACATTAAAAGCAGCTGGCAACTCTCACGCCGGTCTAGTGCAGTTCAACTCTTGTAGTAAACGGTAGTAGTAGCGCTGCAAAACATGACACTGTATTTCCGTCAATATGCGAGACATTGTAATAGTTAAGACAGAATGGACAAAACACACATGTGTTACACTTAAAAATATCTGTATATGTTTTTAATCTGCGTCCTGCATAATCAGTCAGGTATATTGGAACCCTAGTACTTGGCCAGTGGCAAGGCGGTCAAAAGCTTTTTTTAAAAAGCATGTGGCATTAATTTTAGTAGTTTACTACCGGAAATACGAGCATCTTTTAATTATCCTCGCTATATCTGTTTTATCTATACATAAAAACACTTCCCTCCACAGTATTACACACTGAATCCCTCCCGACTTGGTCGTGCATGCCGCCGCAACAGTATCACCAGCAGTGTCTAAGTAACAGCTTTGAATACACATAATTATAATGATGATGAGTATAATTAACAGATAACTGAGCAGGTTCTTGGTTCCTTTATCACGTAATCACTTTCCTTTTTACTCATTCATGTTCAAGTTGAGTTCATTCTTTTATTCACAATAACGAACTCTCTATCCAATAATTTCTCAGAAATAACGTTTTTTGTTTTTTTTTAACGTACACTTCACAATTAAAGGTGTATAAAAACGTATTTTTTCATCACAAAAATAACAAGTTTTCGATTTCTCTTAAAGTTGCACCTTTTCAATACACTTGTACATAATATGAAGATTGGTTTTATAATCCAAAACGAATCATTGAGATGTGTGTTACTGTTATAATCCATTATGAATGATTGAAAGTTTTTGTTCCTTAGTTCACCATGCACCGTTTAAATGTCTTCTATTTAATCCAAATTTGAAACTACGGGAATACTGACTGTCCGTCCTTGAAATCTGTTACATAATGTTAATCCAATATGAATATTAAAAAGAACTGTTGTTACATTTATATGTGTACAATCCCGAGGATCCGTGATGTAGAGGACACCAGCGAATAACAAGAAAAGAAAAACACATCTGAAAAGAAATATCCAAGTCGCCTGGGCAAAAAAAGATACTTACCAGGTAATGGTCCAGAAAGTGAGGAATTGTGAAAAGCTTCCAAGATCAGTGAGAATGTACCCTGTTTAAAAACAAAATAATAAAATAAAGTACACGCTAATTAGAGTAGTAAATCATCATTTATTACAATTTCTATTCTGGATAACTAGTAGTAAAATGCAAAATAAAAAACTTATATAAAGGAGGAAAAAAGAATTTATGTATTGTATTATTGAGGTTACCGTGCCAGCATCGTGTTGACAAGCTGTTGCCAGGTCCCGTCACCGATTTATATGCATATCCCAATCAATATCTACTGGCCCATCTAAAACATTATTGCAACTTCACAGTACGATGTAGTAAAGTATTTTGAGCGTTAGTCCAGAGATGATATTTAGACTTGTGTATTAATGATAAATATCTTTACTGTACTAATTACTCGGCGATGCTAAGGTAAAAACCAGGTAAATCGGAAATAAAAGAACAATTATATATATATATATATATATATATATATATATATATATATATATATATATATATAATTTTATTACTCAATAGATGATATATGGAAGAGGTAAAACATGCAATTTTGACTTCAAGTTACTTACCGTCCACGTGAATTGGAATGGGAATTCTATGGGATTCTTGAAATCAGCCTGTAATTCTCCATCAAAATCAATATTATTGGATCCAAGTATTGGGGTAGTTGTTCTGCCGTAGGAACATTTACCTTCAGATATGTGAGCTTGGTAATGTGTTAAACACACTCTGAAAAATGTCCTACAGGATGATGAACATTTTCCACCATTTTTAAACCCTCTACAACAGTTCCCATCACTATTTAAGCCATTTTCATTGCGAAACTTGGTAAGACGTAACTGAAATATTCCAGTACACGAGACCTACAAAGGCACAAAAATAACTTTTATACCTGCAGAAAATACACTTACACGCGCGTATACATGATTATACGTAGAAACAAACAATTATCTAAAGAACAATTGTTAAATTATGATATGTCAATGTAAAAATCCCAAATATTTTAAAGTGAACTCACCTGTGACGTTATTAATAAGAAAATTTGTAATATCCACCAAAGCACAGGTAACGTATCCATCAGCCGCATCCTTCTTGTTTATACCATCTACTTTCCACTATAGAGTTATTGGATTTCTTGCACAGAGCCTCGTTACCATTAAACCACGCCCACTAATGATTGACAGATGGCTGAAAAATGAAACGACATGGTCTTATCTCCTCGTATTTACATTATAGATAATAACACAATTGAACTTAGTTTTAAAACTTTTACATATGCGAAAAAGACAATCTGTATTACAAAGGGATCAACGCGAAAAAGAATGACTGAAAAGGGATTAAATTAAAAACTTAACTACTAAGAAACTAAGGGTAGAGACGTCTTGAAATATTTTGAAATACTAAAGTCGGTGTACTTATGTCATGGCACTGTTATCAGTAATTATGGTAACCACAAGAATATTAACAGATAATAACTAGAGATTTATCCGTACTCGATACACATATTTCTATTATGCAACGAAGTTTATTTTCACCTGCGGAACGATAAGTAGTTGGAACGAGAATTTTTAAAATCTTGTCTATCTGATCAATCATATCATTTTAAGCCTCACGTGTATCAATTTTAAACATAGTCTGGTCTTTATAGATAAGAAAGTTTACCCCGCTTATAAACAAAATAATTCAATATCCATAATAAATAGGATATCTTCGATAAAATTGAGACCCAAAAAGTTAGCCTTAAATCGAAATACACATTCCTTATATAAAATACCTGATTATATTTCCGTTAGTTAATTTAGATATTTTGAACCCTCTGTCTTCAGTCTTTAGCCAAATAATAATATAAACAACAAAACAGTTCTCTTTAAATAAAGAAATCTTTTTGAAAAAAAAACTTTAGAAAAAACACCTTATAAAAACAATAGAAGACTAACACATGGTCATTTTTTTTGGCCGGCGGTGTCCAACTTACCCGTGCACAAGCCGGACAATAGAACCGACCCATCTGTCACACCGTTCGAGATGTGTACACACTCGATATACAACAGGTGCCCTTATATACACAAACTGGAGGTATATTATTTACACGGTTAAAAAATAAAATTTTAAAACTTACCTGTTGCTTTTGTTAATTTAACGTTAATTTCCATTTGAAAATTAAAATTTAAAACCAATCATTTCAAAACATTTCCCTTATTTCTACAAGTGAATCCGCACAACTCTTCTGCACTCTAGTATATACGCACGTGGCCCAAATTTTGAGCCTTTTGTGAATACTGAATAAAATCTAAAGGTTTTCCTTTGTGCGTTCAGCTGTCGCTCTGG
The DNA here is from genome assembly GCA_029721355.1 of Tegillarca granosa. Classification (NCBI taxonomy): domain Eukaryota; kingdom Metazoa; phylum Mollusca; class Bivalvia; order Arcoida; family Arcidae; genus Tegillarca; species Tegillarca granosa. Next base: position 52,182,445 of record CM056595.1, on the reverse strand, counting down.
ACACCTGTCTCCGAAACCTGCTCAAACATATGCAAATTACTTCCTTATATGGAATACGGCACGCGCCAGGTAGCAATCAACAAGTTTGCTATCCAGGTGTATACTTAGATTTTGTATTTTACTGGTTTTAAAAAAATATCTGAAGATAGAATGCACTGAATGAATATTGTGAAATTAGACATAGTTATGCATGGAGTTTATATGTGGCGGGTTGTCACGGTAGAGTGATTTTAACATGAATGATAAATTCGAGGAATCACCTGTTGATGTCACGACCTCGTTACAATAAGTGATGATTATAAACCATCTGGTACTCCACTCAAGTTATTGGTTCTAAAATAAATAAGTCATATCGGACATAATAGATTGTATGATTTTTATTATCACATAGACAAAAAGATGAGAAACAATACGTCCATTGCGGTAAAAGTTTGCCGCGTGTTTTAATACCGACACAGACGGGAGATAATATTCAGGTACTTAAAAATCAAATAACTTGATGCACCTGTCGCAATATTATGTTTTGTTTACCGTTTCAATTATCAACACTATTAACAGATTTGGGGCGTTTGTTGTAATAATACCATAAAAACCGATAACTGAATGACCAGTATCGCCTATTGAATGATATGCTATAAAGTTTTATATTGAAGTGATGGCATAGTTGTCTTTCTCAACCATCTTATTTGGTCACCCTGTACTGGATTTGAAAAGTTTTTTTGTAGGATCAGACTTCAGATTATGTAAAATGTTGCAGAAAGAATAACTCTTTGGTTTAATTGAATTAAAAATGGTAATGTACTTGTGTTTAATAAGCATCATTCCAAAATAAATAAACAATGGGACCAGGAAATATTTTGATCACTGCTACAGCCATAAACACAGATTTACCTCATGGTATTTTAAAACGGTACACAAAATAAACAACTCTGTAAATAGTTTTATTATTAGCAAAGGACAGTACGACTGTAGAAAGTTAAGTTTTTTTTTAAATACTCTCATTATTTTAGTTGTGTATTGGTTTCTTCAAATATACAGTTGAAAAAATAAGTTTCTTGTAACCCTCCCTAAAAATATATCCCACATCATTGCTTTAACACATTCCACTGCACTTTAATTTCTCCTCTAGTCGTGTGCCAGTGAGGCGAAAAGATATGTCACTCATCAACTGAGTACACGCGACTTGCACAGATGGGAGGAGCTTATTCATGCCTATCGGCCAATCTTTTAATTCAACTAAAATTTGACACGAGTCGGCACGCGCCGGTAGCTATAGAGCAACAGTTGTACGAAATCCCGCCAAATATGAATTTGCATATAGGTGATGAAGTAAACGACGTAGAAACCAACAGGCTTATTTACAGATTTTTAAATACTGACAACACCGCATATGTACACACAGACAGTCCCCCAAATTAAAAACACCTGTTCATTTTTTAACAGACGAATAGAAAGACAGTTTTCTGAAATTCATGAATTGATTTAACCTAATTTAAATTTCATCTGTTGGTTGTAATCATAAACTTGACTTGACAAGAAGACAGATAACGATTGTATTTTCTTCTCATTTCGTGTTGTAAGTTAGTGCATTGGAAACCATATTAAACTTTAGGACAGGTGAGTGTGCGTCTTATGTCATTAATGGATGTATAAACCAATATATCTACTTATAAAAGGGGGCTTAGTTCTCCTATTTTCCTTCGACACCTTGACTTCATTTTTGAAAAATTACTCTTTTTTCTGTTGAGTACCGTTATTCATCTTACACAATTCTTTTCGAATACCACTTCAAACATGAAAACAAGTTTCTGTTTGGGACCCAGAAAAGACTAGAATGAGATATTTATTTCCATAAATAGGCGATCATGCGACTGTTTTAATATTATGTAATCTTGATCAACCTGAGCTTCAAAATGGGTTTTGATTTAAAGAATTCCGATAGAAACAGACCAATCGATCACATTTCTCAGCTTATAATTGTGCAATTTTCTTAAAACATAATTTTCTAAACAGCTGAAAACTGAATAACGGAAATTGAAATTCCGCCATATAAAGCCAAATAATAGATATTGTTGATAAATAAATCAATAAATGGCTGTAGTTCAATACAATTAATCTCTAAAAACTTTCAAGTTATGTAATAACTCACGGGTTTTAATTTGTCCGCACATGTTACATTCATTTACTGTAGAGAAAATTAACTTTTTGATCTTATAATCATATTTATAAGAACAGTAATGAGAACTGACATTTCGGGTAGACGGTGTTAGGTGACGACAAAATAACACTAGCCGACCTGAAAGTCTATCACCTCCACAATGAATGCTCCGACGCCTCACCTTACACCAATTATCATAAGTGATTCCTACTGTGTCGCAATTTGCATTTTCTTAATTTCATTAACAAACAATAGCTTTCACTAATTGACGGCGCCGTTCTTTTTGGTCGGTTAACGGTGGTTAGTTAATTATCAAGTCAAAAACACCTTTTTCTGTCTTTACATATATGATCAAACGTGCTTAAAAAAACAATGTTTGCTGAAATCAACAAATTTAGACTCCATGTTTACCGGATCAAACAATTAAGGTGAGGTAATTTATCTACAGGCATTGTCAGGATAAAACCACGTGACGTTCAAATAATATACTGTTCTTTTGTAGTTTTATATCATGTGGTATATTTTGTCTTTGTTTCAAATGATTTGAATAAAATTTTAAAATAAATAAAATTGAATAAAAAAATTAAATTATAAAAAATTAAGTTTTAAAAAAATAAATAAAATGAATAAAGAAGTAAATAAATAAATATTATGCAACTTTTGATATTTTTTATCGTGTGTAAATTTTTTAATTTTTTTAATTAATATTTATAAATTTGTATTGTGCAAATTTTCGAATATTTTATTAAAAATTCAAAAAATTGCACAGGACAAATTTGTTTTTAACAATTTCCTAGAAGACGTAACATCTCTCTCGTGTAGAAATTTAATTCAATTTTCTCCTTGTTCCTTCGTTTACCAAATACTTCCTGCGCACGTGTACGCGTGCCCATCCTTTTAATTTGTTATACACGGACCATGTAGGATGTTAGAACTGGTGATTTATTAATTAATTTCCAAACACAACACAGGGCGATGTATAACGGAAATTTAATTTTAACTGTTTAAGTTTACCCTTTGACTAAAACTTTATTTGCATATCTCATGTTCGTTTAATCGGAGTCTGAATTAATATCATTCGCTAGTTATATTCATTAATTTGAAATTAAATCTATGACGGATAGTTCATTTGAAACAGATTTGTTGGTTGTGTAATGCGATAGGACTCGTCTTTTGACTTGTGCGTGTATGAAAGACATAAAACTGATTAAAAGAATGTCAATCGGAACTAGAGATTCCAGAAGATGGGCAAATAATTTACCACAGACCCACTGTCTCGCCGTTCTTGAAGCCAGCAGCTGTAAAACTCGGAAAGAAAATGACCAAACCAAATATTTTGGTTCAATATTCAATAATTCCTTTCTACGAATGAATAAGTTTAAAAATCAATTAATCCGTTAATCTGCCCACCCGTCTATCAGTCAGACATTCGATCGATCGATCGATCAATCAATCAATTAATCAACAATCAATCAATCAGTAATGATTAGAGCAGTCAAAATCTAGCTGTCATTTTCTTCATCAGAAAATTGCCTCGGTAATGTCGAGTACACTTCTATCCCATCATCTTGAAAGTTCACCAACCCAGATATAAATTGATAGAGTTATTTGACCAGCCTGCCTCCACTGACCAATCAAACGGCTATCAAGATCCGTCAGGTAGACAGTCACCTGTCACTGGTGATAATAAACTTAAGTGGTATCTCTTCAAAAGGTAACTTTAATTGGGCTCTATTTCATTGTACTTAGTCAGCGTCTGACGTTTGTTAAAAAAGAAATTGAACTATCAATAAAAAAAAACTACTTGTAATGTTGATGTTTTTTACACGTATTCACAAAACGCTGCTTGTAATTTCGATGTTTTGAACCTTTCTCACAAAGAAATTTAAACAGAGATCATGTCTTTTAACAATTGGGTAGAATAGAGTTTAAACAGCGTTTTAAATAAAATGATTTAATTAAAGACGACTCACACAATTTAACTCTTTTTTCTAGTTGTCAAAGGATCTTCAAGGGTCTCCGGAAACTCTTTGTTGACATCCATATGTCATAAATGCTATGTTTGAGAGAGAAAGAGAGAGAGAGAGAGGGGGGGGGGTCATTGAATGTTGTTTTACGACACATCAACAATTTTCAGCTATTCGTGACGTGACAGCATCTATGTCTCGATAACACAATTTCCTAATGGCGCGTGAGTGTGCAAGAGTTGTTATATCATAAATTTTTGAATATTTCATTCAGTTGTCATATCATAAATTTTTTAATATTTCATTCAGAAAATTAAAAAATTTATGATATGACAGTATTTTTAAGCATTGTACTAGTGCGTACTTATGGCTAACAGTTAGATTGCTAGTACACTCGCCTATAGCTATTATGCCAATAAGAAAGATTGCAGAGAAGGATTATACTGGTGTCAACCAGTAAAGACCTCCGACATGGAAAAACCTCAACTGCGGTCGACCGAGGTCGAACCAACAGAGGTGAGGAGCTGAGTTTTGAAGACCAACGCTTTATCCACTTGACCATCGCGGTCTTTCAACAAAGAATGGACGTAAAAAAATATTTACTTCCCACACTGTCCAAAATATTACCAAATGGTCCGGCTGTTACATTTAAACAGTTTACGGTAACGTTAGTCGACAGTACATTCCCAAATTCTTGGTGTCCGAATCTGATGTTACCTCAATGCCATCGGTGGTTATCATTATCGTTTAGTGAGATCAGGTTAAACTGCAAGTGATGTTTGGCTGTGTTTCCACGTAAACTTAATAGTAAATGTGTTCAAACGTTAACAAATGTTAAACGTTTAAAACGCACACTGACGAATTCAAAGGGGGGGGGGGGGTGATTGCGGGGTTGCAACCCCCTTTGAAAAATTCAAAAGAGAGAAAAATGTGACCAAAAGGTCTCCAGAAATATTAGAATTTATTTTTCTGCCCTGAAACCGTTGGGGGCTTTTAACGGCCCCAAGATCCCTCGCCAGGGGGGGGGGGGGGAGGGGGGCTTGAGCCTTCGACGCTCACAATATCTCATGATCATGAAAATTCTCTCCCCCCCTTCATAAAATTTTTTGATCCACCTATTATGTGTACAGGGAGAGAAATATTATCCCACAAGAGTTGTCATAAAGTACTGAATAAAGCTTCATGACAGAACAATCATTAGAACACAAACCGAATGCTGCCCTATAACCCAAAAAGTAGAGGGAATGAATGTTTGCAAAATGTTTCAAAATTTGTTTAAGGTTTCAACAAATTGTCGAAATTTTTTTTACAAACCAAATTAAAGGTAGTTCATGTACGGATTTTATTTATATAAGTTCGACATAAAGTTTTGAATTCTGGTATTCTGGCGCCGATAATCGTGACTAGAACAGTTAATTGTGTTTTAATAATTGTCATGTTAATAATCTGTCTAAAACTTAATAAATTCAATTTTGTAATGAAAAGAAAACATCGCTATCAACTGGATTTCTCATATTTACCGCAAGTATTTGCGTCAAGACGGAGTCTTATAGTTCTGTCATGTGCTGATTTTGAATTTCTATTAAAATAATGCATTCAAAATCAGCACATGTGCTGATTTTGAATGCATTATTTTAATAGAAATTCAAAATCAGCACATGACAGTTCTGCTTCAATTTTTTGCACTTTTTCCAAAAAATAAGGTGTCCGAGTTCAGGATCCCTTTCCTCTAAATTTCAAGAGTCCCAATAATTCATATTTTTGGCCTTATTAATCACACTTCATCTTCACTTGACAAACAATGTAAGTATTACTGTTTTGTTTATAATGTGGTGGAAGTGCTCTCGATAGCAGGAGGGAAATATATTACAAAGATGACTGCGCCATTGATGCAGCAGATCTCAGCAAAGGTTGGTTGGTTTGTTTATTGTGGTGTTGTTTAGCGTCGCATCAGCATTTTAAGCTATTCGCGACGAGAGCGATGTTTTGAATCTCTCGTTCGTGTATGCAAGGGGTGTGCGAGTGAGTATTACAGCATGCCGTGTACCAGCACGCACTAAGGACGACTTTTTGTGCTAGCTCACCGAGTCAGTATGCATGCCGCAGACAAGCATGTCACTCCAAAAGTCCATTAGCCTGACTCCGGGTGAACCAGACGATACTCTGTCCTCCTAATGCAAAGCAACAAAGGATAAAGCAGTATCTCAAATTTTAATGAAGGACCTGGTCGGGGGTTCGAACGTAGCCCCCCCCCCCCCCCCTCGTCTCTGCCAAGGGATAGCCGAAACATGTTGTTTTCAGGATATGAATAAAGCATACTTTCAGATAATGTGTGAAGTAATATATCGTAGCCAATCTGAGAGAGACCACAATTAACTAAATTTAAATAGAAAAATTTTGATTATAACAGTCTCCAATCTTTATGCACTAGTTTGCTCATACATGTATATTGTTCTTTTTAATTGTAATTGTATAGTATGATATTTAAATGTAAACTTATAATCATGTATGAGTTTTAATTGAATTTATTTAGTTTTAGACAGATTATTAACATGACAATTATTAAAACACAATTAACTGTTCTAGTCACGATTATCGGCGCCAGAATACCAGAATTCAAAACTTTATGTCGAACTTATATAAATAAAATCCGTAAATGAATTACCTTTAATTTGGTTTGTATCATTTTTCAATTTGAATGTTTTACACTTAGTAATAATTAAGCACGGTATATTGTCAGAACACGCGATTAAACGTCTTTTTGATTTGTTTTAATACACGCTTCTTTATGTGTTACTGGCCTTTCGCCCCAAAATTAGTAAAAATTAATTAAAAACTAATAATGATTATCACAACCTTTATTTCAATATTAGCGAGAAATTAATTAAAAATGGATAATAATTAAGAAATGTTTATCAGGATAAATATGAACATTTTGGACCGCAGACCTTCCTTTGTTCTCAGAAAGATGATGCAGGCGAAATGTTGAAAATTACAACTGAACGGGTAGAAAAAAAATCAATTGATTTTCGTATTAACAAAGGATTCTAACAACGAAGTAAATAAATAAATAATTGTATGTATATCTTACCGCAAAATAAACAACATATTTTTTTCCAATCAAGTTCCATGTTTTAATTGCACACCGTTGGCGATATTAAGCAAACTCAACAGTTGTTTATGCATTATCGAGTGAAGAAATATACCGTTAAAATCTGAATCAATAACGCATATGCAAATTAGAGGTCAAATCCAGAGTTCACACATGTCACCATATCCCCTTCGTGTTTTTTCTCATAATTATGATTTTTCCCGTACAATGACCGTCGGCGAATAATGCCTGTCGAGCACAAAGAGTAAAGTAACTTGGGTCATAATCTCTCCAGCACCTGCTGACTGTCCCTGTTAAATGAATAAAAAGTCTAGATTTTCACGTATAAGGGAACACATAGCCCGGACAAAGGCTATGAATTTCATTGTCATTTTTAACTACTCGGTACTGTGGGAAATAAAACTCGTATTTTGTTTTTATTTTGTTGGTACAACATATACCGCTCGACGTCTACTGTATTTTGATTTGCCTTGTTGCCTTGTTGACGTTTGACGTGTTCAGTGCAAACTTCAGCAACTAAAGGTACTGCCATTGTATCGACTGATGTATGCATACTGCTTTATGAATAAAGTTTGCAAATCTGATAAACTTTCAATTTTTAACTATGATATACATGTACTTGCAAATAAACCGTTAAACAATTACAAAATTGTTGCATTTAATAGCATTATTTGCACACACACACACACACACACACACACACACACACACACACACAGAGGAGCGCCCGATATATAACTTGAAACTAAACTAGAATACTGAAGTAAACAGACTACGTATGTTTTGCCATTTTTGACCACCTTTTTTTTATCTTTTGTTAATTGTTATTCAACATTCCTTTTTACCATTTTGACAAGTCAAGTCAGAATGGTTTACATGCGACGTTAACGTTTGAGCATTCAGGCATCCAGCTACTTAAAAGTTTTTACAAATCACAAGATATTGACATAAAAGTAACATCAGCACATGACAAACCTAACAAAAATTAAATAACAACTGCAGTTAATTGTTTCACGTGTTTGTCAAATAACTTAAACATACAAGTTTTGCAAAAAAAAAAAAAAAAAAAAAAAAAAAAAAAAAAAAGAGGAAAAAAAGTCAATATATTACTTTCATAGAATGTAAATGGCCAGTTTATTTATTTATTTATTTATTTATTTATTTATTTATTTATTTATTTATCATTGAAAGTAGTAGTAGTAGTAGTAGTAGTAGTAGTAGTAGTATTTGTCTTTCTGTCAAATATTTTCATAAACACGTTTTATCAGAATCAACACGATGCATAAATTAACCAATAAACAGCTAGAAACAACATATTTTTTTTTCTAAAATTTACAGCCCATTCACCATAACTAAGGAAATGGGGACTAAGTCAGATTACATTTGATAAACTGTACACTTGTAACATGTGATATCAAAGACCCCCTGTAAGCGCTTAATCAAAAAGATGGTATAACTCCTTTCCTAAAACAAGTTGTTTTTTTCTGCTTGGATTAGGAACATTTAGTTAGTTTCATTCACAGGGTTTTTTCCCAGCAAAAAGCACATAAAGATTTCTTGTGCGTATGTTATCGACAATCACAGATTTATTTGATCCAGGTCGGGATTATTCAACTCCTCAAAACGAATAGATGAACCTTTGGTGAAGAATCGGAAAATGATCTGTGGCACTAGTGACGGGAAAATCTTACAAAGCCAGATGCAGTGTTTCTGGTCAAAATAAATTTAAGTTTACTCTATCAAAAACCTCAAAGAAATCTTTGATCATATGTTATTTGGAGGAAGATTTAGATTATCAAATATTTTTTGGGGAAATGACCATAGTTTAAAAAGAGCTGTGATTGAATAGAACCATAACATTCTTCTTGAATTTTTTATCACAGTTGATAGGATTAAATCAAACGCATTTCAAATTTAACGAGAACATGCATTTCAGTGATGCACTTGCGGGAAGCACACTAATGTTAAAAAAAAAAGAAATAGCTACCCAAAAGAAAAACAGTATTGAAGAATCTTAATTTCATAGAACTAGAGTCATGCTAAATTATTTAAAATTCCGCTTTATTTAAATTAAACTAACATCTTATCAATCACCCCCCCCCCCCCAATTACAGAGGAAATAATTTCTCTACATAACAAGAGGCTCATGGGCCTTAACGCTCACCTGAAGATATGCCCAATATTGTTTGCAAAGTGCAATAGACAATATATTAAGTACAGAAACTTTAAAAGTTTCCTCAAGTTAAGAACTCCCAAAAAAACTTAATCAGAAATATATCCACTCACATTTCATTTATAAGTAGCTTATATAATATACATGAAGTAACTGTAGTGCAATGAATAATTTCCAAATCATTAATCAATTTCAGTATACTTATATAGCTATGTTCTTGAACCTTTGAACATATATGACCTTCAAACCATGTATGATTGTCATGTCAATACCTACAATATTCTAATAAACATGCCTATGCATGAAATTAATAGCTTTCAAGATAATTAATAATTTTAGTATTCCTATGTTAATATGACCTTGACCTTTGAACATATAACCTTGAACTATATATCAAAATGATCGTCATGTCAATGCCTACAATATTCTATGCCTATATTCTAATACATGCCTATACATAATAGTTTTCAAGATATAGTGACAAATATATAATTTTTAGCAATTTCCCCACTCAGTGCCTTACAATTTCCCCATTTTGAGCCCCATGGCTACCATTTGTGCTAAATCTGAAAATAGATGACCTAAAGATGAAATAACTAAAGTATATCTCTTGTAGATTCAGAGGAGAAAGATTTTTAAAGTTTTTCAGTATTTCCCCCATATGGGGCCCCAAAGGAACATAACTCCTTCATTTGTGGAAATCTGAAAGGGCTTCACCCAGGCATGATGATTACCAAGTTTTATGAAATTTAGCCCAGTGGTTTTGGAGGAGAAGATAAAAATGTAAAAAGTTTACGCACGACGCACGACGCACGACGGACGAAGATGGATAGCAATAGCTCATCTGAGCTTTCAGCTTAAGTGAGCTCAAAATTCAAAAGTAGCACATTGCAACGCTGCTGTCACTTTTAATATATATATATATATATATATATATATATATATATATATATATATATATATATATATATATATATATATATATTTTTTTTTTTTTTTTGCAATCAACTGTTGCCCTTCTTGTAAAATGTGGTGACTCCCCTTTAACTTCGTTGTATCCGGCTTACATTGCATGGACACTTATATGTAAACGATGTTGACACTTATCGTTCAGCGCTTTCGGTGCTGTGATTAAGTTTTTCTGACATTTCTTTCCTAACAAAGCTTTATTAATTAATTTTGCTATGATATCCACAAGGTATCTGACAAAATGATCAGAAAATCAATAAAAGTACGACCGACTTGAGTGAAGCTGAGTGCTTATTCATCATTTGTCTTAATTAACATAATCATAGTTACAGTACAATCAAAGCTCTACGCGCTATTACACCATAACGACATTGTAGGATACCTTTAACTCTAGCCAACAATCACACGCTCTCATAATAAAAACCGTTTAATCACTAAACTCCATTTTCTCTTTTTTTAAATAAATTTTGTATTAATTTCCGGATGGCGGATCCATTGTCCTTAAAGCTGTGCAGCATGATCGTGTTCGGACATTGGTCATGATTCATTAACCGTAATAAGTGAATCGTACGGCTTTCTTTTAATTTTACTCTCCTATTAACCATGCTTGTCATTTTGTTGATGCGTTTGAATGTACAAAGGCTGATATAATGATCCCAAAAGTGACTCGATTATTTCATTTAACCGTTACATCACATTAGAAAAACTCACCAGATCTGCCATGAAAACGTGAAAATTTCGTGAAAAAAACTAATTTTTTTAAATTCTAAACTTAATTCTATCGGGTTTTGTGTTCAACTTGTGCATCAAGAATAGTAATCTGTTAATTGGTATTTTTATTCTCTCTCTCTCTCTCTCTCTCCTCTCTCTCTCTCTCTCTCTCTCTCTCTCTCTCTCTCTCTCTCTCTCTCTCTCTCTCTCTCTCTCTCTCTCTCTGTGCGTGTGTGGCGCTTTTCTACTTTCAGACAATTTATAAAAATTATGTCCAATCTAAAACTAATGACAGTTTATCATGCTAATTTTAGTTGTTCGAAATAAAATACTAGTATATATGTATCAAATATGATAATGCCAAATATAAAAATCTATTTATTATTCTAACTACTTAAACCAGAGAATGCCATCAATCTTCTTTCTCAAATCCGCAAATATATCTTAACAATAACAACTCAGCTTCAGTGACAAATATATTTTGTCGCTTTGATATGAAATATTATCCTCTTAATTAATCTTTGACATTATCAAACGCCTTCGTAAAATCAACAAAATGTCACATCTTCCATTTGTGATCAGACTTTCGGTTAGTCACAATACCGTATATATCTTATTTAATCTGATTCATATAATGAGTCACCCTTCTCACAGATTTGTTTTATATAAAAAAATCCTTATCCGGTTTGAGTTTGAAATATATCATGTAAAACACCTGTAAAATATTTCATTCACAGAATAATTTACTATGAAGCAGCTTTTATTTCAAATGACAAAATCGGGACGTCATCAATATAACAATAAAACATAACAGTATATCAGTGTCTATTTTATATGCCCATGTTAAACGAAACACATGTTACCGAAGATGATCGTAAATGATAAAGAAATACGTTACATATAATATCATAATCTCGCTAGATTTTGTAATAAAATATCACCTTTATAGACTGACAGATCAAATGTGATAGGTGAAATGCTAATGACAGTCGCTTAAGATATAATGAAATCGCATTTTTGTAGCAAATAACCATTCACAGACCATTTAAGTTATACAAACGAAGATTTCAGTTCGTTTTAAACTCCTTTTTGTTAAATTGTGGGCAACGACAACCGATTGGTAACAATCACCTCAAGAAAGCAACAGACACCGTTACACCGGGGATTGAACTCGGGAGTAAGGAAGTTATGTTTATTTATTATTATTTTTATGAGACTATTACACTTATATCGAGACTGTAATTTAGACAAGGATATGTTAATGTTTTCGGTCGATAGCAGAATTCTTGATATCGCATCATGCTCTCATTATCTACCGGAAGTTTAATGGATGGAAATCCGCTATGCGTATAAAATCTGTTTTTCCGAACAAGAGTGTTAGAATGATATTCTAGACGAGTTCGGCCGAGTCTGGGATTATTTTGTCAATAAGATTATTAAAACAAACTCAGCCTGACACAAATAATGGTGTAAGAGTTATTTTTTTCAAACAGCATCTTTAACATGATAGAAAAAACGGAACATGACTTTTTAAATATTTTATTGTAGGTCAAAAGGGAGACTACTCTATGCAAACGATGTTCATTTCACCGTCAAAAGACGCCAAGAAGCCAAGCTCGTCTGAGATTAATTTCACCTAAACATTTGTCTAAGATTCCTATTACATCATTGAATGATGATAATAAAAAAAAAATAAAGAAACCTTTCAGATTATGCTAATCTATACAAACATGTTTAAGTTAAAAACTCGATCTATTTCTTGAATATACGTCTTTTCTCTTATTTTCATTGGATATGGAATCGCATTATAAGTTTACGTTTTCCGTAAAAATTACGATACTTCCGGTTATTAATGACGTAAGCAGTTCGAAATTGTTCCGCACAAACGTTTTAAGGTTTTCATCACGTGATTTGATGGGGAATGACAGTATTAGAGTAAAAAAAAATACTGTTTCAAATTTTTAATGCGGATTTACATTCACAGTAAATCATTTGTCCTCGGAGTCAATCAACATACCATATCATTGTCGACAACCGGGCCACACATAGCAGTACTTCGAATCCATGATAAAAAAAAAGCATACATATACACAACTTTATCATGTTTTCAAGAATTTTGATGGAAATCTGAACTAAAAGAAACAAGCTTTATCTAACAAACGACATTATTTTTAATTGACAGAACCATGAGTTATGGTTTTTACCCAAATGACATTATTTTTAATTGACAAAGAACATGATTTAAACTCGGTCCTTATTTTTAATTACATTCAAAAGTAAACTGAATGATTCCATATGTTAAACATCTTTTGTAGCTTCTTTCTTTAGTGCCCCTTGGAATCGACACGTGAAAAAAATCAGGTCGCTTAGCTGGTAAATTAATGACGCTTATGAAGTTATTTGTTTTCGCGTGCGTTGCGAAAAAGCGTCCATGTGTTAATAATAATTATTTAAAGACGGAGTTCTTTAAGTGGACTTTGAAATGTAACAAGTTTCAAATTAAAGCATTTATACATGAGTTCCATGTTCATGATTAGTGTCCCAGATAATAAACAAACTCGTAAGTTTTTTGTAAACAGCCCTATATCATATTTAAATTTATAACATGCACTCGGTATATTCTTTGTCACACTGAGCAATTTTAACTAATTTCAGCATTGTTAGCTCGTGATTATGATTAAAAAGATAACCGTTACGGTCGAAGATAGTGATGAATTTCAATTCATATCTTTTTGATTATGTTTAGTGTTTTTTTAAAAGATTTTTTAGCTAAATGTCTAAATATTTTATCTTTAGATAACATTTTTGAAATGTTCTCAAGGTGATTAAATCCCTGTAAATAATACTTCCATCAGGAAATAAGATTTTTACAATACAAGTTAACTGTAGACTTATCAGTCGTATCATTTTTAATTGATTAATCATTAAACGTCTTTCCATATAATGTTTATAAAATTATACCTCACACTTAATCTTACAATTCTCTTACAAATCAAGATATTTAGATCTTAAATTTTGTACAGGATTGGCTTAAATCAATTCTCAATCACCTGCTTTTTTGTTGTCCTTAATCGTCATTGATCGTGGTTCATGTTAATCTGCCCCACTCCGTGAGCACTAAATATGATGCTATGTTCAGTCTGCTATGCATTGCTACCTGATCAGACAAGACGTTTATCAAAATACCTTACCATTTCCTCCGGTTATAGTCTGGGTTTGATGTCGGATATTTATAAGTTTTCATATTATAAAAATCTTGGTATTTCTTTCAGAATATTTAAAAATACATGTGTATAATAATTTTTTAATGCTTACATGAAAATATGCGAATGTACTCTGCGTCTTAGTAGAAAAGAAATAGCTATAATGTGTTATATTATAAATTGTTAAATTTTCTTAATGAAATAACGCCTAGTTGTCATATTAAAAATATTTCAGTACTTCATTCAGAAAATTCAAAATATTACAAAATGGCAACTGTTCTGTTATCAGAGATACATTCATCATTAATAACAGAATGATGAATGGCACTATCGTATTCAAGGATTATCATTTATCATAAAAACATTTATAGTCTGTGTGAAGAAAATATGAAACAATTGAAATAAAATAGAAATCTACCATCGATTTTGGCTACATATTGTTTGAACGCAATGTGAACTATATTATAAAATACGACTTTGCAATATAATATGAATTTATATGTTACCTGAGGGCAAATAATACCAACATATCTACTTGTATGCAATGGTGTTAGTTTCAGAGACTAGAAACTTGCATATATGTTTAATGCTAAACACTGAATGAAATTGCTAGTATTTTACTAAGAATACCTGCAGTGTGCGGTATCTGTTATATTCGGTATCTTTTATACAGTTAAATTCTATGTAACTACTTTTTTAACCTTGTGTCAAACCGAAAAAAGCTTAAATTTTAGTTTTTCAATTTGACGGGTAATAATAAATAAAAAATTTACTCAGCATGAGCCGAGTCATTGTTGATAATCCGTGTGTGTGTGTGTGTGTGTGTGTGTGTGTGTGTGTGTGTGTTCTTCTTCTTCTTTGCTTTATATCTCTTTTCTTTTTTTTACGTAATTTTGTTGTCTTTCATCACTTGGTATTATGTTACGTGACGTAATGTGACGTCATAGTTCACAATCATATGATATCATCTTTGGGTGGAATGACGTGATACCATTCTGGATAATCCAGAGTCCATATCCGCTCCGCTACTCTATATCGCGTAGGTAACGGAGCAGATTTAGACTCTGGGTTATACAGAATGACGTGATACAGCAAAAGTCCTTAGTTTAGAATTTTTCAGTGTGTTTTAAATGTTATTCTCGGATTTTTAAATAAGTAACTTTGTTTTCTATTTAGCTTTTATTTAGTTTTTTTCTATTTTATTTTTATTAATTCTCTAAGAACACAAAAAAAATTTGCAAACATGGCGCTAATGTTTACGTAAAATTCATGAATGCGAAACAATGGAGTTGAAGAAAAGCAGTTTATTATAAGTTAGCCATGTAGGAAACACAAATCCTACACTAGGAGTTTGGAATTACAACCAGACTAAATTTTTCAACTCCATTGAGTGAGATTTCCAACGCAGTGGGTTGATGGTGTTTAAAGCCAAGTTTACATTTTTTTATAATATCGAAACGAACATTTCTGGGGGTGGTTGTTCAAAATTTTGAAACCTCGAATGTACACCTACTAACACCTGATAACAGTCTTGTAAAAATTACTTAATTATCACTTAAAATTATTTATTTATAGTTCCGATTACTATTGTGTAATTTGAAGATTTTGAAATTTTGTCATTTTTTATGGCAACTGTAGCCATTTTATTATTTAATATCTATTCATGGTGAGTAACGATCTTATTATTTAATATTAAGTTTAGACTATCACTACAGGTAATGATTTTCAATCTGTCTGTTTCCATGGCAACGGTAGGCAGTTTAAAATTTGAAACCCCTAATGCACAGATAGTCATCGTGCGTTACAATCCTTGTAATTTTGGTTAGGCCACAATCGATGTTAATGATTTTGAAATTCTATCAATTACCATGGTGTAAAATTGTAAAATATCTTCTTTTTTAAAATTTTATCATTCAATACATTAAAAATTATGCATATGGCAATGGCAACGTTAGCCATCATGAAAATTTGATAACCAGATGCACATTTACTCATGGTGGGTAAAATATCTTATACATGTAGTTTAATTTTGACCACAAATGAAGTTAATGATTGATCTTGAAATTATGCCAGCTTTCATTTCAACTGCTGCCAGTTTGAAAATTTGAAACCCCGAATGCACAAAAACTTATCAGGATAACAATCTTCAATATTATCAGTTCTAGCCACAATTTTTTTTAGTTTTATTTTATTTATGTTTATTTTTTTATTATTATTATTTTTTTTTTGTAGCCAGTCTACTCATGGTTGGTAACAATCCTTTGAACTATCAATTATCATCAAGTCTGGACCGCAATTAAGTCAATAATTTTAAAATTTTGTCTAGTTTCCATGACAACGGTTGCCATTTTGAAAATTCGACACCCAAAATTACATATCTTCTCACGAAAATCCCATTAATTAAGATTGCACTACTTTTTACCGATAAAGCGTGTAAACATAGTTTTGTGAAACAAAAATTAAAACGCCGCGTTAATGAGACAAAAGAAGTCATAAAGTTTCTAATTTTGTAATTTTGTATTTCGGTTATTATAGAACATTTTAAAATTTTACTTTTTTTCTTCTTTATGACAAATTTTATTCTAATTTATGTAACAATCAGTTCAAAAACAAAATGTTAAATATTTCCAGTGTTTTGTTATTCCCTATAATCAGTACACGACACCAATCACAGACCATCCTAAAACACAAACAGTTAAAGCTGTTTATCAAAGGCCTATCAGAATATAACACATAACTTCATATAGGATATGGAGAAAAATGAAATGTTATTCCGTCAGTTTTCAATTTAAATTCCTGGGAATACTCTGTGTTATGAATTCTTTATGGATTTTACTCGTTATACGTTCAGACATTACGCTTGGTGTATTTTCTTTTAAAACATAGTTTATCTATTAGATAAGATTCCTGTTTATTCTATAAGAATTTGTAAAATAAACTAAATAAAATAAAATATTACAGTTATCATCAGAAAGTATTCGTAAGAGGTGCATGATATGATTGATATTTGGACTATTTATCAGCGAGTGTTGCTAATGTCTCCTTACTGTTTCTTTGTTTACACCATGGCTCGTGTGGTTTGGTGGATTTTTATCTCAAACACAGTACATCTATTAAATCCCTTTTAATACTTCGACTGACAAACTCGCGAACTAAAATCTTGAGTTTGATTAAACGAGACATTTATGTCGGCAAAATGTTTTGCTTTTTGTTGATAAAAAGACTTCTTGAATTTCTAAGTAACGAATTTTACCAATTACAATGCTGTTAATGTTTTAAAATCAGTAGTATGTGTATTTCTAATTTGAATGTTCTTCTTTAAGACAAAAAAAATGTAACTACTTTTATTATTATTATAATTATTTTGTTAGCCAGATCACTAATTTCGTATATATTTTGATCTTGAAATTATATATATATATATATATATATATATATATATATATATATATATATATATATATATATATATATATATATATATATATACTAGTAATTGATGCAGCTCAATTATGCATGTGGCTACTTATGTCAGAGCTGAAATTATCAAATTTAACAGCAGAATCTGTTAGGTCAGTTTACATAAAAGAACCGCCTAGCGTTCATTCAGTTATCATACTCAGGTCTGCTAACCTTTATCATTATCACACTACATGACTTACCTTTTATGCTTCTGATATATTTGTAACAAAAATTGTTAAACTTCTACTCTTCACATGTCAATCTACAAAGATAAAATAGTCATTATGAGTGATGCTGTGAGGCCAACCTTTGAAATATTTGATAATTTCTTCACAGTCTTGTCATTTCAAAGCTGGAGAGCAACCATTTAGTTTTTTAAAAAACACACACAATGAAATGAAACTAGAAAAGCTTGAGTCGGCACAGGTGTTTTAAAATGGTTAACACCTCTCGCTTTCTCACAGTCTTTTGGTAATTGCGGATTTTGTAAAAAAAATAATAATAATTATAAAATAGAATGGATGTATTTTATAGGTTTAAAATAATACAAATATGAACGTGCATATGGCTTTGTAAATCGAATGTAGCTTATATATATATATATATATATATATATATATATATATATATATATATATATATATATATATATATATATATATATATATATATATATATATCAAAATAACCCGAAAATGAACGTGCCTATGTTATCGGTTTTATTCAGCAAGGGTATCATTGCTTTCAATTCATAGTTGATCTAATGCTTCACAAAAAGTTATTTTTGAAAAAAGAAAATGTATAAAACGGATATAACGACACATTGTTGAAAAAAAGGAACTAACATTTTTTAAAAAAAGCAACTTACACTTAACATATAACGGAGGTTATAGATCGTAGAACACACATCATGTTGCATAATACGCGTGCGAGATGTAAGAGATGATTCTTAATCCTGTTTCCCTATAACACACTAAAACTAAAATTCCGATTCTTTAAAAAAAAAAAACCATGACAATATGGAATCCGTGGAAAACAAACAGTAGGATACTGGGATAATATACACTTCTTAGTCGTTGACCAGACAAAGGTGCCGCAATTATAATTAGATAATAATTCGTTGTGATGGGACGTTTAAAGTTAACAATGTAGAAAAAAAATGAAATTGTTCGTCAGATGTATGTCCTAAACAAATTAGTTTACTGAGTCTATATACTAGATTCGTTTGCAAAATAGCTTGCACAAGGCTTCTACGATTATATTTTGTTTTAAGAACTACATTTACATTGCATAATGAACTTGTCTATCCTGAGTTTTAACCCCACAAGTCTTTAACACTTTTATTGCAAAATCTTGCAATTTTACAGATTTTCAAATTAAGTTTGATTAATGTCTTTCTTATAAACTAACCTTTGTTTGGACAAATATGTGTGAACATTTTTAGTTTTTTTTCTAATTGTTCCTTTTCTTCCTTGTGATATATGGAAAAATATTCGATTATGTATAGAATGAAAAATCGCTATTTGTGTGGTTGTTTCTTTATTGTGACTAATGCAGTCGGAGCAGACATTGTATTTATTCGATGATCTGATTAAGGATTAAAGGTTGAGAGTTAATTATCAATGATCACAATATGTGTTTTATTGTTTTCTTAAATATGTTTTATCAAGGTATGACTTCCTCATTAAAATAAATAGATAAATTAATAAATAATTAAAATAAAAATAAATAAATAAATATAATAAAGTAAATAAATAAATAAAATAAATAAATGGCAAACAACTATTTTGTTATCGATCTTTAGCTTTATAAATGCAAAACATAAAACAGCTCTTTCCATTTCCGAGTGTATTTGTTTTAAAAGTAGACCATTTAAAAGTAGACCAAACATTTTTGTCATTCAGGCACTTGATAATCAATTAGCCTTTTGTTTTCCAGGTATTATGCAAATATGACATTGTTGTCCCAATCGTATAACACTTATAATGGGTTTTGTTTTAATATGTTACGTTTCAATTACATCTCTTGAACTTGTAACTAATGTTTTTTAACAAAAGCATTGCATATAAATCAAAAGATTTGTCAATTACATAGTTGTGTTTCTTTGTAAATATTTCTTTACAAATATTAACTCAGACAAATACTAAATAAAAACCTAAAACATCATTCATTTGTTACACGTCTCTTGAACTAGTTGATGTCTAGTGTCATCACTAAAGTTTTTGTTTAAATTATGTCGTTTTTTTCAGTTCAAATTCACGTGTACTCGTAGTAAACGCGTCCCTAAAAGGCAAATACCAATAAAAGAACGAAAGCAACCCAATATAAAGGACAAAAATCTTTTGGAAGTTTTTTACTTGTTACTTTGTTTTTTTTAATTGCGCAAATTAAAATATTATTATTGATATTTGATTTCTTTTATCACAAAAAAAATGCGAGTGAAGCTATATAGTTTATCTTTACAAATAAAAACTAACTATTTTCAAAGTAAATAAAAACGTTTCCTTTTCTTCATGTATCGTTGGTGACGTCATTCATTTGCTGTTCGTTTTATATATAGTATCTCTATAACGGTTTTGTCTAACACCTAAGTCATTTAGTGCTTAGACAATTTTCTGTTACAATTTTGTTTTGTTTTTGTTGTAATTGTTGTTACTCTTTTTTCCCTGCTAGACAAAATTTTAATGTATTAGTTTCTTCTTTAAGTATTTGTTCTGGCGGGACTGTAGACAAACCTCTATTAAACTATTGGTAATCAATGATAATTCTCAGCAGTAATCTTTTGTCGGAATCTTTTCCATTTTATTTATCACAAAATTATGTAAAGCTGCTTTTAGCTTGATGTTTCTCATTTATTTTGTTTTGTGCGTAGAATTGACATTTCATGTGGGATATTTTATTGAAAGCCTGGTTTGTTGTTGATAGTTTTTAAGACTATCAGACCTCTACCGATTTCATGACGTGAGATCCGATAATTACATGTTACATTCTAGATTTGAAGTCTCCTTTATATCTAAAATATTAATTATTTTCAAATATCTCCCCTCTAATTGAAAGATGATACTGACTCCACACAACAGAATTAAATTGTGTTTTTTTGTTTGATTCGTGATTACGTAACATCAGACACGCATTATATAAGCGTTCAATACAATATTAAAAAAAAACCAGTATAAACAATTTATTTTGTTATCATGTAAGCCGGTTGCCTACAACCCAAGGGACATAAGTCAACATCTTTGCTTGTCGGCTACTCACGTGAGGTGATAGAATTACGTTATACTTATGAGATTATCACGTCTGCGTAGTTTATGAATTATTTATAACTTCTGTCAAATATTTGCAATAGCCTTTGGTAATATATCTTGATCTAAGATCAAATTAAATTGCATCAAACTAATTTTTTTCTTTGGTTCCTTGTTAATATTGTAACAAATCATCGGTGAGATTGAATAGTTGCATAGTGCCACTTCCATAAAAGCATGGAGTTCTTTCAATTTTTTTTTTTTGTTAATTTTCGATATTTTTTAGATTTGCCACATATAAAAACAAAGCAATGGGTATTAAGCCAATATTTGAAATATCATCCAGGATATCTTGACTTGTACTGGACTACTGTTTTTGCATTGATTTGGTTGATATAATAATAATAATAATAATCTTTTTTGGCATAAAGCAATTAAACAGGCTTGTAGCCACATAGCAATATTACATAATATTTGATGGCTAGCAGGAAATACAGTTTCTCCGTTCGTCACCTGCCGCCATCTTATACTATAATAGGGTCATAGAGGAGGACTGTACACGGTCTATCGAATCTTCGTGTTTGGTTTGCTTTGCTCGACAGCCGGTTTTAAATAGATGGAAACTGCCTACCATGATGCCGAAACTAAGTGCTTTGGTTTGATTGGCCCCTATAGGTAAAACCTTGTGTATTTGTTTGCTAAGCTGGACAACCGGGCCTAGAAGTAAAATGCGTAACTATAATACCGAAGATATCTGTATTGGTTTGCTAAGCTAGACAGCCGCGACTAGAAGTAAAATGCGTACTATAATACCGAAGATATCTGTATTTGTTTGCTAAGCTAGACAGCCGCGCCTAGAAGTAAAATGCGTACCATAATACCGAAGATATCTGTATTGGTTTGCTAAGCTAGACAGCCGCGCCTAGAAGTAAAATGCGTACCATAATATCGAAGATATCTGTATTGGTTTGCTAAGCTAGACAGCCGCGCCTAGAAGTAAAATGCGTACCATAATATCGAAGATATCTGTATTGGTTTGCTAAGCTAGACAGCCGCGCCTAGAAGTAAAATGCGTACCATAATATCGAAGATATCTGTATTGGTTTGCTAAGCTAGACAGCCGCGCCTAGAAGTAAAATGCGTACCATAATATCGAAGATATCTGTATTGGTTTGCTAAGCTAGACAGCCGCGCCTAGAAGTAAAATGCGTACCATAATATCGAAAGATATCTGTATTGGTTTGCTAAGCTAGACAGCCGCTGCCTAGAAGTAAAATGCGTACCATAATATCGAAGATATCTGTATTGGTTTGCTAAGCTAGACAGCCGCGCCTAGAAGTAAAATGCGTACCATAATATCGAAGATATCTGTATTGGTTTGCTAAGCTAGACAGCCGCGCCTAGAAGTAAAATGAGTACCATAATACCGAAGATATCTGTATTGGTTTGCTAAGCTAGACAGCCGCGCCTAGAAGTAAAATGCGTATCATAATATCGAAGATATCTGTATTGGTTTGCTAAGCTAGACAACCGGGCCTAGAAGTAAAATGCGTACCATAATACCGAAGATATCTGTATTGGTTTGCTAAGCTAGACAGCCGGCCTAGAAGTAAAACGCGAACTATAATACCCACAACCCGTGTATTCGTTTGCTAGGCTGGCTAACCGGAACCTAGAATTAAAATGTGTATCATGATATTAAAATACCGTGTATTGGTTTGCTAAGCTTGACAGCCGGTGCTAAAAAAAACCTTCGTATTATAGTGTATAAAGGTATGTAATATCTGGGATGTTTATTTGAAAAAAAATACAAACAATTATATCTGGTTTGTTGACACCTAAAGCCTATTGATTACCGTTAAGTACAATTTTCCATTGAGTATTGATTCTGGTTTTAATGCTTTTTGTGTGTTAAGAACGTTTCAAAAACAGCTTGAAGCCTTATTTTTTACAATCGACTGATTAAATGTAATTATTCTAACGAAATAAAAACATATAATATACTTTTAAGTTAAATGGACAACATCAATATGAAAGTCTGCAATACAAAATGTTTTTATTTCTGTTTTCCCTAGAAATACAGGAAAAATAAACAACTTGTGTATGTTTTTATTGAGTGATAGAAAATTCATGTCTAAGAAAATTTACTGGAATTACAGTAAAAATAAGCAACTTGTAGTTGTTTTATTATATACATATATATATATATATATATATATATATATATATATATATATATATATATATATATATATATATATATATATATATATATAATGTGTGTGTGTGTTGTCACGGATTTTGTCAGAAATATCTTTTTAAGAAAAAATAATGCTAATTAATTCCAAAGAATTTTATTATTAATTTAAAGTTTTTAAGGCAAATTTATTTTGAATGGGTAGAGTTCATAGCTTATCCCCCAGACAGGTCCTTGGTATTGTTTAATCCGTTAATCAATCCACTGTCTCAAAACATATTCCATGTAATTTAATTGTTCTTTAGGCATTGGTCCATTTCACAAATTTATTCATCAAAGCAATTCTGGTTGGTGATTTACCGATATCCGGGTCCTTATGAGGTCAAAATTGATTAAAATATTCATTTGATGTTATCATTAATGTCATTATAACTACTGTGATTTTTGTACTTAAAGTTTGGATTATGCTATTAAAAATTTAATGTCAGTAGTTAAATTATTTGTAATTGTTGGACAAATAAAATGATTGAGTAGACAAAGCTTAATGGACTTGTCGTCGGTGGTATTGGTCCGTATGGTCACTTTATAATCTTTGTCTTGGTTCTCCTAATCTTTTCAATTTGTTATTTTATTTTATTAATACATGAAATGTATTTCAAAGCTCATACATAGAAGCGTAATAACAATTTTTTAATTTGCAGCATATTAATTTTGATCTTTGATAAATGAGGGACAACCTATCAATGGACAATCGATACATCAATGAGAACAAACTTGGCCCTATTGCTTGTTTTGACCTGAAATTCAACCTTTATTCAGAACGCACTTACATCATGTGATGAAAACTCGACTTCATAAATAGATTCAGAACATAATGTGAATCCCGTTTATTTTATCATAAGAAACCAACAAAATCATAATTATCATGAAATTAAATATTCTTATATATCCCTGCTTACCACTTGAATATGACGTAAAGAAGATGTTTTACGATAAAGCACAACAGTTAAATAAAAATTTACTGACCTATATTTTTCAATATTCTTTTAATTTAACATTTTTCTACAGTCTTAATATATCGTATTTCAAAAGTGTTTCTCTAAATATGAACAAAATAAATTAGTCATTTAAAACGACAGGTACTCGTCCAAAGTCAGGTGTTACATAATCAGTACTGTGTTATCCAACTGACTTGTTGTTGCTTGTGGTTTTTGCTGTTGCCAATGTCAAGTGCAAATTTTGATTTTTACCAAAAGAAACATTTAAAATTCTGCAACTGTCATGTAGTATTTTCAGTTTTTCTTTTGTTAAAAAAAATCTGCACACCAAGGATTTTTAACTTTGACTTTTTATTTCATGTTAAAACGCCCGTTCGGGAAATTTCAACCAATGTCCGTTTCACAACCTACCTTGTATTCTCCAGAAACGAATCTATATTTTTCTTGTTTTATTGATCATGGCTACATTAAAACTACTTATGTTTAATACACAATTAAATATACCCTAGTCTATATATCTTTATATTATCAAATTTGATTTGTTTTTACTTTAAAATTGATCTAAATTCATCGATTTTTATTGGAATGTTGCGAGAAGGTTTATTCGGTGTTTCAAAGCATGACTTTTATTTAAAATATGTTTACAAGATTAACGTCGATTGGGTGCGAGTTATTATGATTCCTTCTTATGGTTATAGTTAATAATAATAATAATAAATAAAATCTTTAAAAAATGAAATAAAAGTAAGAAAAAAGGAAAAATTCGATACAGTTGTATTTAATTACGTTCGTAGTTTGCACAGTATCGTGTTTTTTTTCATTGATTAAATTAATTTTTTTTAACATTTTACTGTTTCAAAAAGCACATCCGATTCATTTTAACAAAAGGATACTCGATGCAAGATCATTGTCTAGCGATTGGTAAATGTTACATGCACATAAATGATAAATGGAAGGATTTTGAATTAGTTTCTTATTGGTGACCTTTTGATCGATTAATAGATTGATAATTTTCAACTTATATAATGATGGAATTTTAACAGATATGTTAATTTGGTCATCATTTTCAATGTTTGATTGGGTAATACGGCCATTACGTGCAATTAATTAATATATTTACCTTAAAGTTTAGAGATCTTCAGAGATAATTACCCATAATTAACAACGTCTTCACATCATTAGATAAATGTTTCCTTTACTTATCATATAATTTGACAATCTACTATTAAAAATAAATTGAAATAGATATATATTACATAGTGCATGTTCTATTTTTAGCCTTGATGTCACATTGAAATTCTTTACAAGATTTTCCCACACCGCATAAGCTATATTCATACCACATGTAAAGAGGGAAGTTTATGTCTGATAATTCTACACCGGCTCGTTCGGTAAACTTTGGTGTGTTTGTTTTCAACATATGTACATTTCATTCGTTTTAGGAGTGCATGAGTTTAAAAATCATCGTCAAACAATGTACTTCAATTGTGGAAAACACAATATACGTACCAGTCACAGTAAAAAATTATCATTAAAATCTTATGATAAATGGCATGTGTTATCTGTTCAATTGGAATATTTAGGGATTTACATGTCGGTTAAAGACGAATGCGCGGCTTTAAAAGTGTACAATAAGTTCCGGACCTGTCTTCTGTAAATATCTTAAAAATCCTACTAGAATATAGCGTTCGTGGTATTACTATATATACTTACACTAGGTAACATTCTGTGTGGTAATGATGGGTGTATTGCAATGTGTATGTGTAGTATACATGTACTATACATACATACGTACACTTGGTAATGTAATGAGTGAATATAGCACCCCATAGTCCAGAAGAACCAATCGTATTTCGTCCACGTTTTACAAAATACCGATTGGATTCGAAAAAAAAATGACAAAAACATAACTAAATCAGAGATTTGTCCTTGTGTATAATAGCTTAATGATAAAATCTGAGGGGTCCAAAACGTCTTTGTCAATTCATGCAGACAAAATGGCAAAATGTCTTTTTAATATAACTGACTCAACTCGTTGATTCAGATCTATTCATCTAGCTCAACTGACAAAACGTCTTCGTAATATAACTAACTCAACTAATTGAGAACAACTGGCAAAACATATTTATAACACAACTATTTCAACTCATTCAGTACTATCTGAATTGTAATTTACTTAACGCTTTAAGATCAACTGGCAAAACATTTTTGTAATTTAACTGACTCAACTCTCAGAACAACTGTAATGGATTTTTGACAATGCCTTTAACTACTGAACACCGCATGGGTCTAGGGTGACCGTTAAGGAGTGGCGTTTAAAGGTCAATTTAAGATTTTTATCCACTAATATTTACCCGGTCAGTCTTTGATGGTAGAAGAAACCTGAGTTCCCAGTTAAAAATCATTATGTTTGCTGAAATTTGATAACTAAAGAGGAAAGTTTGAATAGAGGAAGAACAGCTGCATGATAATTTTGATACCGTTGCTGGGATATAGATTTTGCTTATTCTAAATAAGTTGTAAGTTGTACAACATTGAAAACTTAATATTTTGTTTATCTTTTATAAATTGAATCGTTGGACCAATAGAACTTACAAACTAATTTTCTTTGTTAAAACTAAAAATGAAATAAACTTAAAAATAACAATCGTTTCACTTAACTTCTTTAAAACTATGTATTTTTGAGTCCAATTACCGAAGTGAAGTCAAAAACCTGAAAAACAATAATAAGTTAGAAACCCTACTTGATAATAATATCAAGTTTATCAAAATGATAATGAATGCGACTTAGGTTTTTATCATTCTTCAAGTACTATGTTTTATACTATAAAACCTTGACGATGTCAGAGTACTTATAACATACTTTATCAAAGCATCAAAATATTTCGAGTCACTGTTATCACTTTAAAAGCCTAAACATCTCACTATTGATGGTACAATTAGTTTAAGTTTGTGAATTTTTTATTTTATGTTATTTTATTTTTAATTTAATTTAATCTAATTATATTATATTATATTATATTATGTTATGTTATGTTATGTTATATTATATTATATTATATTATATTATATTATATTATATTATATTATATTATATTATATTATATTATATTATATTTTTTTTATTTTTTTTATTTTATTTATTTTATTTTATTTTATTTTATTTTATTTTATTTATTTTATTATTTTATTTTATTTTATTTTATTTTATTTATTTTATTTTATTTTATTTTATTTTATTTTATTTTATTTATTTTATTTTATTTTATTTTATTTTATTTTATTTTATTTGGAATAAGCAAGGCCATGCTTCAAAATTTCTTTAGATTAAAATATGGTTTGGTAATTTTGAAATAGAAGTAATATGTACAGGAAGAAACAAATAAACCGGTCAGAGAGAGAGAGAGAGAGAGAGAGAGAGAGAGAGAGAGAGAGAGAGAGAGAGAGAGAGAGAGAGAGAGAGAGAGAGATAACCCTGAGGTATTTACTAACCCTTTTCATTTAAAATCTGAGGACATTACAGTTGATGTGAGGACACTTTCAGTTCACAATTACTGTTCCTGGTTTTACTATAGTTGGATTGCTATAAAACTATATAAGGTAAAAAAAAAAAGACATATGTAATGTCCTTACATAAAAAAAATGTCCTTATATTGCAGGAAAATGACCCTCTTTATCCTAACTTCGCGCACGCTGGAGAGAGAGAGAGAGAGAGAGAGAGAGAGAGAGAGAGAGAGAGAGAGAGAGAGAGAGAGAGAGAGAGAGAGAGAATTTGATCATATTTTTGTTTTATACCACTGTGAAGACCGGAGCTTTTCCGTACAAAGAAAATGTCATTACATAGATCCATACACATATACCATTCCAATTATTTAACGTTAGGGTTTTGGACCGCACTTAGTGACTGTTCCAAGAAGTAAGTCCCTTTTTAGATCAAATCTTAGATATTTAATGACCACTAGTCGATTGATCACTATAAATAGCGATTTTGGTGCATTATTTTTTAAAGCTTAAATCTGATACTAAATAGCTATTTTGTTCAAAGTTGGCCGGTTAATCAGATTGCATTTATAAGTATTTAATAAGGGTGTATCTGTCATTGATGGTCACACTTTGTCTCGGATAACGTCCATCTGTCATCGGCTCTCCGCTCCTACAAGATTATAAGTCGATATATAATGGATGGTGAAGTCACTGTTATATACGATTATGTCGATATAATTGTATGTCTAAATAGTATACCAATACTACGGAAAAGCCGGAACATCTTAGTCAAAGGTTAACTTGTATATCTAAGAAAAATGATACAACAAATCTCCTCTGATTTTTCTGTCTGATTAGATTCATACGGAAATGGTTATGAAAGAAACGCGAACAGAAATGTAAAAAATAGTTAAACCCCGGGAAAAAGTACATGTTAAAATGAACACTATTTAATAGGTATACTATTTCAAACTGGCCTTGATGTTGTGACATTTCAGAATTAAACAATATACCATTTCTGATTGGTTTTCACATAAAAATACTGGTATATTATTATACAATATGCAAATATATCTGCATTTTATATGTTAAAATTCTATGTTTAATAAACCAATTGTTACGGAACTAAAAAAGCAAAACCAAGTGTTACTGCATGGGGATCATATGTACATATCAAAACATTAATACAGAAATGCCACAACATCATAACTAGTTTGAAACAGTATACCTTTTAAATGGCGTTCATTTTAACATATGCTTTTTTTGTCAGAAAATGATTGTATTTGCTTTTTTAGTTTCAGATAACCAATTTCTAAAGAGCCGTGGTCAGTTATCAACACCATGTCCGTGACTCGTTATAAACATGTTTTGTTTCAAATTGTCCTGAGTGATAGTCAGTTATCAACTACCGTTTACAAGACTCGTTTCATGTTACCATACTTCATTAGAGCCGCAGATGGTCACTAACACCACGTCTAAAACATATATATAATGTTTTGACGTATTTTGTACCATCCTATGTTTGTTTACGATATGTATTTTTGACCATCCTATGTCAAACAAATTAAATGATGATCGCTAACAAATGGTTTTTATACAAAACACAAGATGACATGATAAACTTTTTAAGACTTTCATCCACACGAACGGTTCATTGTTAATTTTAATTGGTCACAAAAATATGAATTATATAGAGGAAAAAAATTGACAGTTTAACTTAGGAAAACTTTGATGACAAAGAAATTATGTCAAAAGAATTATTCATTTGAAGATACTTTTGTAGAAGGTCAAATATTGTTGAAACAGATGACGATCACACTTACACAAACGACTTTAACATACTAGTCAAAGTGAGCCAGATTATTTACTGAAACTCTTGCTGGTCATATCAGGTTATCTTTGTTTTTAGAGCATTAATACCGAACAAGTGTCAAAGAAATTAAACGGTGAACATTTATGTCAAAACATGGATGTCAATTTTACATTATTTTAGTTTTAGACTGGACATACTTCCGTATTCAAATTGATTTCATTTCCTGTTTAACAAAGATGTTTTTAATCATTATTTTGACAATTATTCGGAAATTTTTATAACAAAGAAAATGGTGACACTTTGCATAATACATTTACTTAAATATTCATGACAAAATTTACGAAGTCACAATTTGATGGAACAAAGCCAAATGTGCCAAATGCCCTCCCTATCACTATAACTATAAATATGAATAAATGTATATTCCTGAAAATTAACTTTTATCAAAAAATTAAAATTAAGATTTTTTTTAAAAATAAATTTTAATTTTTTACTCACTTTGTTGGTTTGTAATTTATCCAGGTTTTGGGGATCCTTTGTCTGTATGTCTCGTGTTCTTATAATTAATCTTTATAACTAGTTGATTCTAGTCCATTATTGAATTAACAGATACTGACACAAGAGGTCCAACAGAATGATCTTTTGAACATTTAGGTCCAATTCAGTATTATATTTCCTGGCAGAGTCAGTCGTCGAGTTAACTCTAGAATTGAGTACAACATTAACTGGTTGATTTGTCCAATTTTGTCAGATAGATAGGAAGAAGTTCATTAAACAATCAGTCAGATATTATTATAGAGTGATCAAGTACTGTCTTGTTTTAAGGGGGTCTAGTCATTGGGGTATTCTCTAACAAATTGTTAACGGATTATAACTATGTATTAGCTGAAGATAATAAAAACATGAGACATTTGATAGTAATATAAGCCCGGGTCAACTGAAATATTATCTCGTCTTTAAGTTCTTTACTTTAATATCGTGTTTGTTAGTTTTATTTATTCATTGTTTGTTTATTTTTTAGCTTTTAAATAAAAAAAGAGATTAACACTTTTAAAAAATGCTTATTTAGTTGACTTGAATGGTATCAAACGTGCAAATAATTATTATACTATTAATTTAGAGATCTGGAATAGGAAAATAATCACTAGAACGTCAGCAATCGAAATACTTTTTTTTTTTTTTTTTCTTTTTTTTTTTTTTATTCTAATATGTGTCAGATAGTTGTTGCGTAGCGTGTTTGAGATTTATCTGTTCTCAGAGGTACTGACATTGGCAGATGATACAAAATTAGAATTGACTATATAACAAGAAATGTGTATCGGACATTGACAGTAGCATAAACAACACTTTAATCTACACCACCGATACACAAACCATTGTGAAATACATGTAATTTGTTGTATTTCTGTCTGCAGCAAATTGACTGTAAGCTTTTCGATAAAACCTTAGAAACATGTTTATGTACATGACCAGACTTCGATTTTACATTTTTTGCTATCACTAAGGTTTCAATAGAAATATTATTCACTTATTGTTTTATAGTGGTATAGATTTCTGTGATGGGAAATTTCTTTATCAAACAGGAAGTTAAAATGGTATTTTTTTCTAATTTTATCGAATTTACACTAAAACTGGTGTTTTAAGTGTTTGATCTAAGTGCTAAAACAGACCGTTTTCCTGATATTGGCAAGTTAATGCCAACATTTATTGAAATTTTTGTTCAAAGGATAATTTATTAAAATGAAATTACTTATATTCAGATGATATTTGTATTCTCTCTATTTCAGGATCGATGAAAAAGATAAAACAGTAAAAACAATATCACTGTGAACTTTGTATGTGTTATTGTTTAGATTTTATTGAAAAAAAACCTTCATGTTATTTTATCTTTTTATTCTGTCATTTTTGCTGTCAAGCTCAATTCAAAGACAACATGGTACCGTAAAACCATCGTCAACATTTTGTATTTTGCATTCTCCTTACATGGTTTACGTTTTTGCCAGCAGTTTTTGATACGGTCATTCTCGAAAAAAGACTTGTAAACTCTTATGTTTTTTATTATTATCTTCTTATTCTACTTTAACTGCATTGTTAGGGGGCGTCTAGTAGTTGTGACGAAGACCACTTTTTGTCATTTTGAAGATTTTATCATGAAAAACAAAATGAACAATTCCAATCAAACCAGAGATAATGATGGTTTTGTTTGACATGTTTTGGCTAGGGTCATTTTAAGGACTTTTTTATTTTCTATAACATCTTGATTCGTCGTTTTTTATGCATTACTTTTTTGTTAGTTTATTTTTTTTTATTAATCTATTTATTTAATTTTATTCATTTATTTATTCATTTATTTTATTTTATTCTTTTATCGAAATTATCTTGGCATTTTAAACCGCATTTGTTTCCTCAGGCATTATTCCGGTTATATTGTTCACTTAGCGTTTGTACACCTGAAAATGTTAACAGAGCCACCTTAAATCAGACGACAGAGGACGAATCAGATGTATCAATTTTGTGAAGTCACGCATAAATATTTATAAAAAAAATCCTTTATTTGTGTTTATTTCACATAGTAGGAGGTATGAGGGTAATTCACCCGAACTGAACCAGAAAAATGGGCTATCAATTTTTGACAATCTAACTACTCTATGACACTCTACATTCAAGAATTTCAAAATCCCCCTTATCTGTAGATTTTAAACAAAACGATCGACTATTTTAACTTCACAGGGTATAAAATTTAAATCTACCCTAACCACTTTTTCACACATTTCCTTGGGAATTTTGCACAATAAAAATTTTAAACGTACATAGGAAGTTAAAAAACAATATTGAAATACATTTAGTTTGGTGTTTATATACTTCTTATTCTCTTGTAATAATTAAACATCAAACTTTGTTTTTAAAAAACCTCATCAAAGTTTAAATTATTAATATCCATAAATAATTGATATATTTAGAATTAAACGTCGTTATAGATTTATAGAGTAGTTTATTGCGGTATAATTAATGTATTTGTCCATGCATAAATACCTGGCCTCTGATGTAAATCTGTTAAGATTGTATAAGGTATAATCATGTATCAAGTTACGATTTAACGTCTAGTGTTACCCAAGTTAATTTTTCATAACGAGTTTAGGATAATAATCATATTTAATGATTTTATACAAATTTAAATGTATGACCTGAATATCACAAAACGGCAGATGTTTCAGGACGTTTTAAATGCACAATAAATTAAGTACGTGTCTAAAATGCATTTTTATAAAAATTTACCAGACATATCCAGACATACAACTTATATAATTTAATCTATGATGACCAGGTATTTTAATTTGTATGAATATAATCGCATTCCTTGAGAATTTCGAATAAATAAGAAAATTGAAGCAATAGCCACTCATGCCCTAAGCAGAAGTTCAAACAATATACTAAAAGACTAATAGACTAAAATGTACTCATAGAACAAATGATTTTTTCTTAAAACATTTAAACAAAAAATACGCAAATTAACAATGTCAATGTGTTTTAAAGATAGAAATAAGGTAAAAATACTAATTTCTATTGAATGTTCCAGTGATACTTTTTTATTTGCATTATTTCATTAAAAGTAGCACATGTCATGTCACCAGTATCACATTGTTTTTATTTAAATGATTATCATTGGGTTATTACGTTTTTTTAAACATGATTTCAATTTCTGAACCCGATGTCAAAAGCTACCAGTTAAACGTTATAGCCCTTATGGATTTTTGATTCACTTATTTAAAATTGTGAGTTGAGCAATGGTGTTTTACATCACAGTCAGAATTCTTTAACTAATACGGAGACAGTAAGTTCCGGAATAGTGGAGGAAACCAAAGTGCTTGTTGAAAACCATTGATCTTCGATAAGCAAACTTGCAAACTTTCTTTCTCTAAAATCTGCTTAAGTTAGATATTTAAATTATAGACATACGTTAGTATCTGGGTTTATTCTTACTGTCAGCTTGAACTTTGCTCTAACCCTTATACAGCAGATGGTAAATTGTCACTCACGGAAGACAAGTTTTTCATATCCGATACCACCGATATAAATGCTGTTATATTGGACACCATTGTACCCGTAGCTGAAATCAATACACTTATCTTGTAACAAGTTAAGGGTCTTTATCTAAATTATCATCACTTATCATTGGTCACAGTCACCGAGTTTCCATTTCCTTCACGAACTAACCAGGATTTTCACAATATAAAATCATTAAGCCTGATGATAAAGTTAAATGTTTAATTGATAGTTTCATTGTTCTACATGTTTATGTTTCATTGTTATCTTTTTATTGGTTCGATGATTATGACACTGAAAAACTGAATGATTTTGGTAATGGCCTGAAAAACGAAAACCAACTTTTCTAAAGAAAAAAAAGAAGGTTTTGTTATCGTACAGCAATTATACTAAACGGCGATGTTTTAAATCTCTCAAAAATAAATTAAAAAAATAATTGTTTTTTATTAAAAATGCAAAATGTAAATATGAACGATTTTGAAATAGTGTAAATGACTCTCTAACTTCCACTAGCCATGTAAAGGAAACTAATCATAATGCGCTAACGCTAAGCACGACAGTGAAAGACTCATTATTGTATTTAGACATTTCAGTGCTTGAAAAATATACCCCCGACCTTGTAACACTATATTAGAAGCAGAGAAATAGACAGGCATATTTCACCTGGAAATATCGTGTCACAATGGATATCTAATTAACAGTACTAAATATTTTAGTTTAATTTTGATACTATTTCCTTATATTCCTTTTTATTTCATTAAGATATAAAATGTAAGATTATAACGAAGTTAATTACACTTGTAATATGTATGATAGCGAGTGATGCATTGGAAAAAACGCGTAGCTGAAAATTTGCTGTTGATAATGAGTTGGTTGGAGTAGCGCCTCAGTCATGATTATTTCACTTATATAATGACGGTCAGTTCTGAGATGGTAGAGAAACCCGGTGTGTCTTGAGAAGACTAATGACCTTTGGAAACCAGATTTAAAAGACTTTCTCATGTTAGGTCTGCCTGAGTGAAATTTAAACCTAGATTGGGAGAACTGCTGTAAGACGTGAGCTCAAACTTTAGTAGACCGTATTCTGTTACGCTCATATATATATATATATATATATATATATATATATATATATATATATATATATATATATATATATATAATCAAACATAGTACAAAACCTTTGTCCCATCATGTTTTACTTCATTGGTTTCTTTTCACACACTTTAGGTTTATTTCCTGATTTCTTTGATCCGTGTAATCAAAACCTCATATCACTGTTCAATATATTTGTACGATAAACAACCGAGCAAACAAAAGTAGCCCGTTTTGTTTTTCATTGTAATAAACATTGATTAATGAATTATGCGCGAGGCTATCGAGTGCATAAATAGCATATGCTGTTTTTGTTTTCATTTCTACGTGCAGAAAAGCCATGCGCCATTTTAAACACCTACATACAAAAAGATTATTTGCGTTTTTAAATTGTAGAAACTGCAGGTTCTATATTATTTTCAAACTGCTTATTGCTCAAAAGCAATATGCTATCTAAAACTGATGCTTGAAAAAAAACGAAATGTGCTATTTACAACCTGCAACGTAAAGAAATGCAACATGCTATCTTAAGCTGCTGTTTAAGGAACGACATGTGCTGTTTACAAACAGCTACCGTAATGTCATACGCCATTTTAAACTGCTACATGCAGAAAAAGCTTGTGTCGTTAAGCTGCTATGTACAGTAATTTTATACGCTGTTTAATTTTCTTCGTACATAAATATCATATGCTATCTTAAACTGCTAAGTGCAGAAAATTTATGTGTTATGCTAAAATTTCCACACATTGGAATTTGATATGCTATTCTAAATTGTTACGTGATTTCATGCGTTATGTTTAAATGCCAGGTAAATATTTTATATAACTTTTTTTACTACTATAGGAATATCAAATAGCAAATATGCCATGATTGTCTTATTATGTTCATACATAGTATAATTTTAACGTAACACATATAGTATTACATAATTATATACACTATAAGAGTTAGAGTCTCCAAATTTGTCAACCTCAAGGTTTTCGCCAATTACAAATTTGTCTTGGTAAAATTTATAATACAACAAACAATACCAAAAGAGTTCGTACTAGATGTAAAGATAATAACGTGTTACAATGTAGAAACAGAAATGTCGAAAGGGTATGTTTAGAAAACCAGAATATCTAGATAAAACATCAACAATTGAAAGTAAAGTTGACAAAATATTTTACATAATAATGCTTTAAGTAGGAATCGAAAGGCACTGTGTTTCGAAGACCATTTGGATTCCTATTGACACTCAGCAAAACAATGCCTAGAAAGTATTTACATCGGTTTGTAGCATAAAACAAAGATGATTGAAAATCAGTAAATAGTTATGGATAAGACGCTGAGATATTAACGAGGAAGTCACTTACAAAGTGCAATGACATGTTGTCTCGATTGTTCAAAGCTGCGTTGGTTTAATGAAATGGTTAGTGAAAATTCAAAATGTTATTAAAGGGATTTGACTTTAATTGTTTCTTTTTAACATTAACGATTTTATCATTTAACCTTTGAACAAAGATTTTAAAAATATCGACTAATACAAATTTTCATTAACTGGCTAAGATAAAGAAGCGTTGAACGATGTGTAGAATTGTAGAAACGTGAAATATAGATTTGTATAAAACATAATAATAATAATACTAGTAGTAATAATAATAATAATAATAGTAATAAAATAAGAAAAAGAAAATGATAAAGAACAAGAAGAGCAACAACAATTTATTATTATTATTATTATTATTATTAACTGGCAGTTTTATACTAACAAACCCTCATTCCAACTCCAAAAGCTCTAAATAGACCTTAAAAAAAGAATGGTGTTATATGTTTTTAGCCGTTTATAAGCCATGCTGAAGAAAATATTTTTACTTAAAAACAAAAGGAAAAAGTCTGGAGGCTAAATGTTTTGTTATAAAAAATTGATGAAATTATTTATCACCAACAGCTATACTGAGAAATACCAATTTGACTACAAAACGACTCAAGTAACACTATATCTCATTTAGTATACAAGAAGTTCGATGAACTGCAATGTAACATTTGGTTCTTGTATCGCAAGGTCAAGGTCAAGTAAACAGCAATGCCTAAAAACAAGATGTCTGTGAACTGTACGCAACATTGCTTTTTTTACAAGCATGCCATATTTATTTATTTCCTTCCGAAATAAAAGAAATCATCATACATTATTTACAATTTTTGACGAAAAAAGTCTGTGGTCCAAAATACCAAAGACACCAGAAAATAAATGTTACAATCTTAGATGATAAAAAAGAAGTTATTTCTTCAATTTTGACCAAAAATTAAATTTTTTTTTAAACTTTATAAAATAAAATAAAATAAAATAAAATAAACTTTTGTTTAAAAATTAGAAAAACATAAGAAATTTCTTTTTGTGAATCGTATGATAAGTGGCAAGACCATTAATTGGTGGTATTTATTATTACTTATAAGCCTTGTTTTTGTGTGTTATTTATTGGTGGCTTTAACTATTGCAAAATTCTCTCTCGATGTTTCTAATCCTTCTCTATGACTTTTCATTCAAAATAAAATGTTTTACGGATTCAATATTGAAAATATTGATATAATGAAAAGTGATCATGTCGACAGCGAAACAGGGAAACTTAAATGTTATAAAATAAGCAGAACGGAATAATTAATTAAGGTAATTCAAAACCTTTAGTTTTACAAGAAAATGCCTTTCGGTATAAATTGTACGATCTTTTCTCTAGACAATATTTAACAAAACTAAACTAACAAGAATTCTAGTTATATCTGCATGATACATAAACTACCTAAATGTAACCCAAAATTAGTTCTATTTGTACATTAAGTCACAAAAAACCATTAATTACAGTTATAAACTAGTTTGACTATTTATAAGCTAACTGTTTGACTATTTATGAGCTAACTGTTTGACTATTTATGAGCTAACTGCTTGACTATTTATAAGCTAACTGTTTGACTATTTATAAGCTAACTGTTTGACTATTTATAAGCTAACTGCTTGACTATTTATAAGCTAACTGTTTAACTATTTATAAGCTAACTGCTTGACTATTTATAAGCTAACTGTTTAACTATTTATAAGCTAGTTTGACTATTTATAAGCTAACTGTTTGACTGTTTGACTATTTATGAAGCTAACTGCTTTGACTATTTATAAGCTAACTGCTTGACTATTTATAAGCTAACTGTTTGACTATTTATAAGCTAACTGTTTGACTATTTATAAGCTAACTGCTTTGACTATTTATAAGCTAACTGCTTTAACTATTTATAAGCTAACTGTTTGACTATTTATAAGCTAACTGTTGACTATTTATAAGCTAAACTGCTTGACTATTTATGAGCTAACTGTTTGAACTATTTATAAGCTAACTGCTTGACTATTTATAAGCTAACTGTTTGACTATTTATAAGCTAACTGCTTGACTATTTATAAGCTAACTGTTTGACTATTTATAAGCTAACTGTTTGACTATTTATGAGCTAACTGCTTTGACTATTTATAAGCTAACTGTTTGACTATTTATAAGCTAACTGTTTGACTATTTATAAGCTAACTGCTTTGACTATTTATAAGCTAACTGTTTGACTAATTTCTAAGCTAACTGTTTGACTATTTATAAGCTAACTGTTTGACTATTTATAAGCTAACTGTTTGACTATTTATAAGCTAACTGCTTGACTATTTATAAGCTAACTGTTTAACTATTTATAAGCTAACTGTTTGGCTATTTATAAGCTAACTGTTTGACTATTTATAAGCTAACTGTTTGACTATTTATAAGCTAACTGTTTGACTATTTATAAGCTAACTGTTTGACTATTTATAAGCTAACTGCTTGACTATTTATAAGCTAACTGTTTAACTATTTATAAGCTAACTGCTTGACTATTTATAAGCTAACTGTTTAACTATTTATAAGCTAACTGTTTGACTATTTATAAGCTAACTGTTTAACTATTTATAAGCTAACTGTTTGACTATTTATAAGCTAACTGTTTGACTATTTATATGTGTTTGTACTTCTTTTTTTCGTTAGGACTCACAACCTCGAGTTTAAATTGTTTCATTATTTCGGTATATATTCACTTTCAATTAATCGTATTGATTATTATTTTATTAAGAACATTAGTATGAGTGGCGGTGAAATTGAAACTGAATCGATTTTGTTCCGAGAATATTTCTATAAAACATTGATTATTAATTAAAACAACAATTAACTCGTCTTGTAAGATAAAGCTGCTTCATTTGGTACTACAGAAAACGGCATCCAGTAAGACATGGCTTCTTTATTTCAATCCATGGTTACTGTTACCAAATCTGAACTTTCAGATTATTTATTTATTTATTTATTTATTTATTTATTTATTTATTTATTTATTACATGTTTTCATATTTTGATAAACTTGATTAGAATTTCAATAGCTTTATTTATTATCTCCAAATTAAAATGTTATGTAATGTAGGGCACAACATTAATACATTTTATATCAATTAATTTTAATATTTCAGGCAAATTGTTTTTATTGATTTGTTGCATTAAAATTAAAAAAAGACCAATGACTGCCTTTGTTGCATAACTGTGACACATAGAGGTATTTATGATCATAACTACGGTATTACATATGATCCATTACTGTCAAATGACTCACCTGTTGTTATAATTATCAAACTGTCTACACAAACCACACCAATACGCAAGTGTTTTTTATTTTTTTTTTCAAATTTTTCTTAAAACAAAATTAAATTTAAAACAAAAACTACAAAATGGTCCTACCAATATATAACTGATAAAATCGAACAGAATTCGTTCCGCTCGTTTTCCAGAACTATTACGTGTTCAATTTAACTCATATAATTTGTGACACGTAAGACAAAAAATAAAAATCATTTGCAATTTAATCGATTTTTAGATTGTTGTTAAAACCATGAAAGTTTGTGATTTAAAAGATGATATATGCTAATTGCAATCATAGTTTTTTGTTTCAACAATTGATAATTCATTTTGACGGTATGGACGAGATATAGTACCTCCCGTCATCTTCTGATAAGTGATTGTAGTAGTATTGAACTGCAAGCTCAAAGTCGAAAATTTTTATATAAGGTAACGAGTGTTTTCAATCAAATCCGCAATTTTTGACGCTTTGTTTCAGAACGTCATCAAAGCAAAAAAGTAATTTTTCGCTTGACGCTTATGATATTTCGTATTTAAAAGGCAATGCTTGAACATATACTGGAGATATATATATAAACTCTGACAAGTATCGTATGACATGTTAACCATACAAAGTGTTCCATCACGTCATAAAGCGCTGTTTCTTGCTTGTGCTGAGATTTTCAAATTCACGCTGGGACAATGACAAGACTTATGGACCCTAATGAATTATATGTTAAAGACGACATTAATTGAGAGATACTAATTGACTCAACTGAACACCTAGCGTTTAAGGTAATGTCTGCTGTCAAAAAACAACCATAATGTGTTATCGAGTTAACTGAACGCATACGCAGTCAGTCTACATACTTATTAAGGGTAGATATTTCTGATGCTTAATCAAGTGGATTTGAAGTAGTAAAACAAGACAGTTCTGATAAATAATTGACAAGACTCTAGCTTTTTAAAAAATGGTTAATAGATTACTTTTATTAGAGACAAAGTTAACATTTATGTAGAATTCCTAAGTTCGTAATGTTATTGCGTCAGAGAAAGAAATGACCTCGTTACGAACCATTATTAGGAATGACGTAGATAATTCTACGTGACAATGACATCATTTTAGAATCTTTTTCTCATTTTATTCGTTTTTATCAATATTATTAATCCTTTCCTGATTAACATATGTGTCAATTAATTCTTATCCTTTTTCTTTAATCAATGTCACAGTTACTTTCCATATGTTTCACGCCCTAATAAAGCTATCTAACCACGTGATTGGACAGTTAACCTCTAAATCAACGCGCACAAACATACACACACACACACACACACACACACACACACACAGATATATATATATATATATGCAGAAAGAACACTTAAATACGTAATGAACAAAATTGACCGACTATTGTACATGCTTTCGAAATTACGGACAAAGCAAATCGAATTGTTAAAGTTAAGACTGGAATTTATACAATGCCGATATCAGATTTAGCTATCTTATTTAAAAGTCATTTATCATAAGGGTTTTCAAATATTTGGATTTAAAACAATGATGATACTCGACATACATACTAATAAATGATTAATATTAGGACCAAATTTGAATGATATCAATGGAATCAGTCTTTTTTTTTTTTTTTTTTTTTTTTTTTTTTTTTTTTTTTTTTTTTGTAAATGTAAGGGATTTCAATCAATTCGAGTGTCCAAGAATGGGAATCTGATGTTGCCTGGAATTCTACAGAGTTTAAATAAAGTTCACAATAAAACAATATATTTGTGATTTAACAGCTGTTGATAAATGACCGTCTTGTAGTAAAAGAAAAATCGAAGAAGGAAATGGATAATTCCTGCCAAAGTTATGAAGAAAAAAACACTCGTTTATAAAAGTTATTACTCGAGAGGCGTTTGAAAATGTTATAGACGTGTTGTTGCGGTGTTGCTTACTCCACTTTATGATTGCGTTTCACGCATGTTTTACAGGATACAGCTAGTATGTGCACTTTGCCGTAACCAAACTGATTGGTATAATACTGAAACAAATATCGTCAAACGATTATAAATGATCCAGAAATAAATTGTCACTAAGACAAAATTTTGCTTTATGTTTTGGTCGAAGGTTTTGTTTTCGTCGTATAACATTCCAGTGATAATGAAAAAAGATGACGTACATCTTATGCTAAAACCCGTCTTTGATATTTGATAAATTAATAAGAAGTTAAACATTTACACATTTCAAAATAGATGTAGCTCTGTTCGATTCAGAAGCGAAATGGCCGAGTGGTCAAGGCGTTAACTATGAAACTCAAGGTTTATCACTGCTGTGTATTCGAGCCGGTTTGTAGGTCTTTGCCCGTTTTCCCCAAATCCGAAATGAGTGATCTACACTTTTAATTGGCGATATACATTGCGGAAAAGTGTACTAGCATTCTAAAGGTCGCCAAATGATACATACTTCCAGATCAAAAACTTGCACACCACGCGAACGAGAGACTAATAAGAAAAAATGTTCTGAATTAACTGGAAAATTACTGATCGCTAAGACATTATTCAACCAAGAAACCCTGCTCAGTTAAAGTTAAATAGATAAGAACATCATGCTGTAAATGCCGCTGACTTTTCACCTCTGCCATGGTCAACAGAATAATTGCCAAATGATTAAAATAAAAACAATCTTTCTTAGATTTTCTTGTTTAAAAGATAGAAGTACTATTCATCGCGGTCGGTTCAAAGTTATCAAAGCAATTTGTTTATACAATGATGATATAATAGTATTCAACCTAGGTGTCATGGAAGTCAAACAATTGCATTGATTTAGCAATAAATTTGTCAAACAGCAGTTTTTAAATGAGAATTGTTTTAAACTGGAATGTCTGTAAAAGATAAATATAAAATATTATGTAACAGAAGTAATTAATCTACACAGAATGCAGGACTTTAGATAATAGACACTATCTTAAAGCATATCATGAAGGTCAAAATGCAAAAGCCTTAAGAGATCTCAATGTGCAATCTTAAAGAATGCACCGCAGGTCAAAATGCAACTTTATTATCACACATAGTATTATCAGGTATAATTAAACATTCCAATGCCTTTACAAATAATGCATATTTCCAATATCATTAATTAAACAATGACGTTTTATTTGAAGTATCGATCATTACTTCTCTTGATCAATCTAATATAGTTTTGGTATATTTGTATGCTTTTTTAATAATTTATTGATTTATTCTTAATTAATGAAGAAATAAGATAAGGCTTTGTTTTTAATTTGAAGACGTTTGCTGTAGAGACAACCCTGTAGACGAATTTAAACATAATGATTAATGTCACTTTAGATACTTTTCTACAGCTTACTTCACGTACCATTAAACAAAATAATTTTGACTTTACGCGATTTTCTAAAGTCACTGATTAATAAAAATGTTCTTTGCTACACGTGAAAAAACGATGTTTCTCATTTTTATGGGGACATAAATTTTGCAAATATCGTGGGATACGACATTTTATTATCGCTGTCATCTGCTTTTGTAAAATTTTTGTTTTCGAAATGGAATTAACATCAAATCATGGCATCTACCTTTTTAAAAAAACAAAATCCAATAGCTATAATTTCTGCCATAATAATTGGGTGTTTAAAATCTGAAACAATACAATTTGAATGCATATTGAAGACTTTGCATATACTGCAAGCTCTTATCTCCTGCTTTCATAAACATTAAATCAATGAATGATCTTAAACAACGCAAATGATCAGAAACCAAAAGTTATTTCAGCCAAATGACTACCATGTAGGCGAACAAAATATTTATTAACATTCTGGTGTTGATATAATGCTTTTGCCAGTGTAGAAAATGACACCTCAGATTATTATTATTGTTATTGTTGTTATTATTATTATTATTATCATTATTATTAATTGCAAATATTTTCTAATATGCTCATGTATTTTTTCCTTGTTTTATTATACATTTCGATATTTAAAAAAAAAAATTTATTCATGTACTTTTGCAGTTTCTTATTGAGGAGTCAATTGGAATTCCGTATATCCGACACTATATATATATATATATATATATATATATATATATATATATAATTATTAAAAACAAATAAAAAATAAAATGCCAATATAAATGCTGTTTGTGGTACCTTAATTGCATACATTTGTACATATAATATTGCATTAGTGATTCTTCACAAAATGACAGCGGAGATAATCTGAGGTTGGTTGAATGCCATTTACATTGCATCTGAATTTTTTTCAGCCATATGCAACATAAATTGTTTATATTATATGAAAAAAGGTTATTTAAAAACAAGCTTTTTTAGGGGAGTTTTGTACAAGTATTTTAATAGAGACAGATCTAAAGATTAAAAAAAAACTTTTCTCACTTGCCATCGCCCAAGTTTGAACCAGCATCTGCTTAATTTGAAGGTTCTTACCTTAACCACTCGACCACCGCGGATCTGAGCGTATAAAATGACGATAATGGTATTTTGTATATCATAAAGCAAATCAAACTTTTTTTTTTTCAGTGTCAGATTTCATATCAATATGGCGACGAAATTGAGTTTCACACAAACAGCTTCACCTGTTACAATGAAAGGTTAGCTACAGGTTGGAATGTGTCTGTATAACGCACAGACAAAACTAATTTCTCATGCGTTTTATCATTTTA
This sequence comes from Tegillarca granosa, assembly GCA_029721355.1. NCBI lineage: Eukaryota > Metazoa > Mollusca > Bivalvia > Arcoida > Arcidae > Tegillarca > Tegillarca granosa. The sequence continues at coordinate 52,138,480 of CM056595.1, read as the reverse complement.
AACTGATATTTTCACATAATGATTGATTATCTTAAATCGCTATAACATAAAAGTATTGATTCTGTCGTAAGAATAATTGGCTTTGTGTATGATCATAGTTTTAAAGCTTGGGAAAAAGACCTTACGTAACTTTATATCTGAATATCTGTGACTATAAATCAATTGTCGGCTTGGAGTAAATGTGATATTTACATTTCTATAATTTCATTATCACTGTTGTAATATCTAATCTGAATGAGCTGCAACGATTTTCTGTACACCTGAAGTCAGGGGTATAATTATTTAATGTTTAGTCATTTAGTGTAGGTCTGTAGAATAAGAACAGACAAAGTCAAACAAAACGACGTTAGGACATTTATCTGTTTAAAGGGCAGCAATAAATATAATGATGGAAAAAAGCAACATCTAGCTAAAGATGAACTTGACAATATGAATTAAAACTAAAACACAAAACAAAACATGTACTTCATAATAGCTGCTACAACCAACAAAACAAATAATAAGAATATAAACTTTGCAATTATCAAAACATGAAACAATTAAAACATGTACTTGAGAAATAACCGATACAACCAAAACAGCAAACGACAAAAACATGTACTTGAGAAATAACCGATACAACCAAAACAACAAACGACAAAAACATGTACTTGGGAAATAACCGATACAACCAAAACAACAAACGACAAAAACATGTACTTGAGAAATAACCGATACAACCAAAACAACAAACAACAAAAACATGTACTTGAGAAATAACCGATACAACCAAAACAACAAACGACAACAAAAAATTAAATTCCAAATAATATATAAACTTAACACAACAAATATGTTCTTTGCCACAAACAAACCAAATATGTACTCGACAATTTTCAAAACAGCAAAACAAAAACGAACTTGGCAATAACTGATACAACTAAAACACCAAACAACAAAAACAACGACCGATAAAACTAAAACATCAAACAGCAAAACAATTACTTAGCAACAGCTAATACAACGAAAACACCAAACAACAAAAACAACGGCCAATAAGACCAAAACAGCAAACAGCAAAACCATGTACTTAGCAACACCTGATACAACTAAAACAACAAAAAAAACGACCGATAAAACTAAAACATCAATATGGCAAAACCATGTACTTCGCAACAACTAATACAACTAAAACACCAAACAACAAAAACAACGGCCAATAAAACCAAAACAGCAAACAGCCAAATCCATGTGCTTCGCAACAACTAATACAACTAAAACACCAAAGACCGAAAACAACGGCCAATAAAACCAAAACAGCAAAAACTATGTACTTAGCAACAACTAATACAACTAAAACACAAAACAACAAAAAAAAAAACAACAACGGCCAATAAAACCAAAACAGCAAACAGCAAAACAATGTACTTAGCTACAACTAATACAACTTAAACACCAAACAACAAAAAAACCAACGCCAAATAAAACCAAAACAGCAAACAGCAAAACCAAGTTCTTAGCAACAACTAATACAACTAAATCACCAAACAACAACAAAAACAACGGCCAATAAAACCAAAACAGCAAACAGCCAAATCCATGTGCTTCGCAACAACTAATACAACTAAAACACCAAAGACCGAAAACAACGGCCAATAAAACCAAAACAGCAAAAACTATGTACTTAGCAACAACTAATACAACTAAAACACAAAACAACAAAAAAAAAACAACGGCCAATAAAACCAAAACAGCAAACAGCAAAACAATGTACTTAGCTACAACTAATACAACTAAAACACCAAACAACAAAAAAACCAACGCCAAATAAAACCAAAACAGCAAACAGCAAAACAAAGTTCTTAGCAACAACTAATACAACTAAATCACCAAACAACAAAAAAACAACGGCCAATAAAACCAAAACAGCAAACAGCAAAACCATGTACTTAGCTACAACTGATACAACTAAAACACCAAACAACAAAAACAACAACCGATAAAACTTAAACATCAATACAGCAAAACCATGTACTTAGCAACAACTGATACAACTAAAACACCAAACAACAAAAAAAAAACGGCCAATTAAACCAAAACAGCAAACAGCAAAACCATGTACTTAGCAACAACTAATACAACTAAAACACCAAACAACAAAAACAACGACCGATAAAACTTAAACATCAATACAGCAAAACCATGTACTTAGCAACAACTGATACAACTAAAACACCAAACAACAAAAACAACGACCGATAAAACTAAAACATCAATACAGCAAAACCATGTACTTCGCAACAACTAATACAACTAAAACACCAAACAACAAAAACAACGGCCAATAAAACCAAAATAGCAAACAGCCAAAACCATGTACTTCGCAACAACTAATACAACTAAAACACCAAAGACCAAAAACAACGGCCAATAAAACGAAAACAGCAAACAGCAAAAACTATGTACTTAGCAACAACTAATACAACTAAAACACAAAACAACAAAAAAAACAACGGCCAATAAAACCAAAACAGCAAACAGCAAAACCATGTACTTAGCAAGAACTAATACAACTAAAACACCAAACAACAAAAAAACAACGGCCAATAAAACCAAAACAGCAAACAGCAAAACCATGTACTTAGCAACAACTAATACAACTAAAACACCAAACAATAAAAACAACGGACAATAAAACCAAAACAGCAAACAGCCAAAACCATGTACTTAGCAACAACTTATACAACTAAAACACCAAAAACAACGACCGATAAAACTAAAACATCAATACAGCAAAACCATGTACTTCGCAACAACTAATACAACTAAAACACCAAACAACAAAAACAACGGCCAATTAAACCAAAACAGCAAACAGCCAAAACCATGTACTTCGCAACAACTAATACAACTAAAACACCAAAGACCAAAAACAACGGCCAATAAAACCAAAACAGCAAACAGCAAAAACTATGTACTTAGCAACAACTAATACAACTAAAACACAAAACAACAAAAAAAAAAAACAACGGCCAATAAAACCAAAACAGCAAACAGCAAAACCATGTACTTAGCAAGAACTAATACAACTAAAACACCAAACAACAAAAAAACAACGGCCAATAAAACCAAAACAGCAAAACCATGTACTTAGCAACAACTAATACAACTAAAACACCAAACAACAAAAACAACGACCGATAAAACTAAAACATCAATACAGCAAAACCATGTACTTAGCAACAGCTTATACAACTAAAACACCAAACAATAAAAACAACGGACAATAAAACCAAAACAGCAAACAGCCAAAACCATGTACTTAGCAACAACTAATACAACTAAAACACCAAAAACAACGACCGATAAAACTAAAACATCAATATGGCAAAACCATGTACTTAGCAACAACTGATACAACTAAAAACACCAAACAACAAAAACAACGACCGATAAAACCAAAACATCAAAACAGCAAAACCATGTACTTCGCAACAACTAATACAACTAAAACACCAAGCAACAAAAACAACTACCGATAAAACCAAAACATCAATACAGCAAAACCATGTACTTAGCAACAACTGATACAACTAAAACACCAAACAACAAAAACAACAACCGACAATTTTCAATACATCAAAACAAAAACGTACTTAGCAACAACTGATACAACTAAAACACCAAACAACAAAAACAACGACCGATAAAACTAAAACATCAAACAGCAAAACCATGTACTTCGCAACAACTAATACAACTAAAACACCAAAGACCAAAATCAACGGCTAATAAAACCAAAACAGCAAACAGCCAAAACCATGTACTTCGCAACAACTATTACAACTAAAACACCAAAGACCAAAAACAACGGCCAATAAAACCAAAACAGCAAACAGCCCAAACCATGTACTTAGCAACAACTAATACAACTAAAACACAAAACAACAAAAAAAAACAATGGCCAATAAAACCAAAACAGCAAACAGCAAAACCATGTACTTAGCAACAACTAATACAACTAAAACACCAAACAACAAAAACAACGACCGATAAAACTAAAACATCAATACAGCAAAACCATGTACTTAGCAACAACTGATACAACTAAAACACCAAGCAACAAAAACAACTACCGATAAAACTAAAACATCAATACAGCAAAACCATGTACTTAGCAACAACTGATACAACTAAAACACCAAACAACAAAAACAACGACCGATAAAACTAAAACATCAAACAGCCAAAACCATGTACTTGGCAATAAACGATATAAAAACACTTTATTTCAAACAAGAAACCGAAATAGGACAAGATGAAGTAATAAACTCACGACTTTTAAACGTTTAATTAACATTTTGGCAAGTGATGTTTAGTTGAGTTGTTATTGTATCATTTAAACCATCATGTTTGGATTTGCTGTTTCTCTTAAGTCTCCTGTTTCTTTCAACACTGACCAGCAGACCATTGTTTCTTTTGGAATTCTGATTTTTTATCAAAGCGTTTTACACAAAGTAAACATACACGATGAAAATTACTTAACATGAAATTACAAAAAATATAGAAAATCAAACCAAATACTCAAAGTCTAGATTGTTTAACAATATATCATCGCTTTATTTACGCTTCTAAAATAAAACTTTTAAAATCAACTTTTTCAGATATTCCATTTTTATCTCCTTTTTATCTCATTCTGACATGCAATAGACATTTTAAAATTATCGAATCAAAATTTAAAAAAAAAAAAGAAAAATTCAAATCTATTCACTTACTTTAAATGTAAATCAATTCTTGTAACAATGACCTTAAACATAGGTTATACCTATCAAGAACAGAAAAAAGGATATTTCTGCATCGATACATTATATTATAACTATTCATGATGGGTTTAGTTAAGTCTAAATAAGCAATAGCTCGGGGACATTGGAATATCAGTTAATACATCGTGGGAAATTTGAATACTCTTGTTGTATTTGTTAGAAAGTCCCATACATGTAAAGGATGTCTTAAAAACTAGTAGTCTAGGTGTGTTATCATAAAATAATAACTTCTTAACTGGAAGTTATTATTATTATTATTATTATTGTTAATCTTATTATCATCATCATCATCATTTATCATTATTATTATTAATCTTGTTATTATTATCATCATCATCATCATTATCATCGTTTATTATTATTATTATTATTATTATTATTAATTCTACCTTTTGTCGTGATCGTTACTGGTAAAATAGCAAAATGCAGTTTTTCAGAGTTCTGAATTACAGATCACCATTAGCCATTTCATTCCTTATTGCTTTGGATATAGTTCTGATCAACTTTACTTTGACGTATCTATAATATTGAAACCTTATGTTATCAAATTTCATTTTTCCAATAAAGATTATTTTATCAAATCTCTACTGGATAATTTAAAATCATTCTTTTTTCAGATCTTGAACTCTTGCACTTTTTCAGACCTTTTTACACATCATTTGATATAATCAGCGCCATTCCGATAGAAATCAGCTACCACTACTTTCCTAGCTGCTGGAAATCGTCACAAGGACAGTCAGCCAGTGTCCTTGAGGGAGAAAACTGTCCAACGCATCCGTCATTAAGACATTAATATCTGAATTATCAGATGATAGCACTGATTAAAATGACATATAAATAATGTAGCTATCTGGCAGTGATTAATAAGTGAATGGAATAAATTTTTTTTACAGAAAAGGGAATAAAAGGTCGAGATAAAAATACAGACAGGAAATTAATGACGCATGACCTACACGTGTGGTTAAGTAATTTCTTAAAATTAAAATGGTAATTGAAACTAGTAATTGGTCAGTGAAATGGCTATCTCTCCTGTGTTTATATATACACGTCGTTAATATTTGCGAGTTTCAACTATGTGATGTTTATATGTGCAAAAATTTCGATATTTGGGGACCCTCCAAAAGAGCTGGATATTTACATTTGTATTTTCTTATCTTCTCTTGTTTAAATGTTTGTTTTATCATGATTGCTTGTATTGTGGTGTTCTCTTGGTTGCATTGGCTGATGATGCCAAATACGAGATTTCAGTTGCGATTTTTTTTTCTATTTGGACAAACAGTTCGGACAACTATTTCTTGAAATGTAAACTACATTAGAGAGGAAGTTTAGATATTGTTATGTATAAATATCGGTAACTGGAAGGTCTAGTGCATGCCTGCGGAAAAAAGCGCTCCTTCCGTCTAAGTTCGAAACCTTTTTGGACATTTCTAGTAAAAGTAACTTTGTCAGTTCGCTTGAAGAAGACCGTGATTTATATCCGGGCACTCCGAAACTACTCAAAATAAACGGTTGAAAAATCTTGATTTGAAGCAAAACTACATTTCACTTATTTCCCCTATATAAAGAAATAATCGAAATGGATTCGCAACATTTTTCTAAATGTGATTTGTCTGTGACAAAGGGTGCTAAATAGGCAAATATTTATGCAAAAATATACTCTTAGTCTGTTATGGATACATAGCGCGTGTTTGATGATTGAGAATATTTGGGTCTGCAAATGATAACTGTTAATGTATTTGGGTAAAAGAATAAAATAAACCCTTTTCTATATATAACGTACATGTATTTTTAGAATAAATATATACATGTGACTTTCCATAAAATGGAAAATACAATAATAAAACCAAACTGAAGAATTCTGAAAATGTACTATTCAAAATTCAAGAGCAAGTTTTAATTTCATTGAAATAATAACTAAAATATTTCTGAACTATGTTTGCCTTTGAATCAATAAGGAAAAATGAAACAAAATTATTAACTGCACAAAATTCCATATTTGCACCTAAGATACGCATTCCTTCAATTGTTGCATTGAGATTTAAATCACAAAACTGTGAATTGTAATGATTGACAAAAATAAGTACATTGATTCAGAAAATGTAACCCGGCGTATGATTGGCTTATTTTATCCGCACCCATTATAATAAACATCGATTGAAACAGCATATGAAATGCAGATAATTAATTTTTCAAGGAGATTTTTCATCATATTTCTATTCATCTTATTATTTATAACATTCCACGTTATTGTCTATGTTTTAAACCACCCACAGTTATTAAATATCGATGAAATTAGATTCAATGTAAATGTTCATTTCACATCCTCAAGGGGTCAATTCCACGATATTCTCAAACCAATGTTCTCTTTATCAAAACCACTTTTTATGTAGTTTTAAATCTTTTCATGAGAGTCTATGCATATTTAAAATATCTTTAGTAGATACCATAGCTTTGTAGATAAGAAATCCCTTTTTCTGTTTGGAATGATCGAAAGCCACCTTTCCTTTTTATTATTTTTTTTCTAACAACTTTTCCATTGCCAGAATCGGTTAGCTAAATCTTGGGGGTGACAATATCTAGCCCCTCGTACGCGACATTTCGTCAAGTTGATTGGTTTTGTCAAAGTTAGTTAATCTCGTTGCCAGTTACCATCACAACTGCAATGGATAAATCAGCAAAGCGTGAACAACAAAATATATACCCAGCTAATACAGTTTTAACGAAAATCTCTCATCATTTTCCCCAGCTATTTCTTATAAAGCATAGCTGTGTAAATTTCCATACGCAGGTTTGTGTAAAAACAAAAGTCATTAGCAACGATGGGATAGAAAATTATTAATTTTGAAAGATTGGTCATTTCAGCAATTCACGAAGAGACAATTATTTAGACAATTTTTTAATCTCGAACATTACTCTAAAAGCAAGTTCGTATGTGGTGCGTGAGTTGGTACCTTGGGCCATTCTACCTTCCCCGTTGCATATAAATATTGAAAGAGAATGACTCTTTTGTTCTTAGTCCTTGCAATGTAACGGAATTCAAAAGAAAACCTTTTCATCTTATTTTTTCTAAAAAATTCATCAGAAACTTTTATGACTAAGAAAATAAATATTTATAGTAAAGCTAATAAAAATTTAATCAGCATAATATAATTGTTTTTTCTTTGATTGTTATGCAATTAGTTATCATCGTTTTAAACATACAGTAGAACTTCGATAACTCGAAGTGCTCGGGACTGGGCTGGGAACTTCGAGTTATCGGGGTGTTCGAGTTATCGAAGTTGAAGAATGATGTCCACGTATGGTGTCACCTTAATATATGTTTCCGCTATAGAAATCTTGATGTTTTAAACAGTTACCTGTACTCGAATGTAAAAAAAAGTAAAAGATAATTTTTAAAAAAAATATAATAAATAATTTTTAAAGAATTGATATTGACGGTAAAAGCGTGCGAAACGTGTTATTTTATTTTAAGATCATGATATATACGAACAACGAAATCGGAAATCAGATATATGTACATATTTATCAAATGTTAATTTTTACATTCGTTAGACAATACGAACAGAGAGTAAATGAAATTATAAAGCAGTGCAATAAGTCATTTAAGATTTTAATGGAGTCGTGAGTACAACTGAGTTAGTCGTTTTAATTAAGCTTAGAGAACTTAAGTCAAAAGTAATCGACCGCGGCATATTAATTGGTTTCTTTTATTAGAGTAGGGGATTAGCGTTCATGTTAGGCTTAATTGTCCGTGACGGTACTGAATATTAATCCGTTAATTGATACTAATTAATACGGTAGATAACAAGAACTACTCGGTTCATTTCTCTACTATAACGGTAGCCTAATTACCGATGTGTGATTTCTCCATTGATCATACATTGTTACAAAAAATTCGAGTTTTTGAAGTTTATTTTAATAGATTTTTAAACTACAGACCAAATTTTTACTTCGAGTTATCGGCGGTATTCGAATTACAGAAGTTTGAATTATCGAAGTTTTCTTAATAAAGTTTATATAGAAAACCGATCGGGACAAAATAAAGACTTCGAGTTATCCGTGGTATTCGAGATATCGAAGTTTGAGTTATCGAAGTTCTACTGTATATACATTATTCGATATGTCATATACCACTTTTTGAATTTAATCATAAAAATACATTCAAAAAGTGGTATATTGTCATATAGTAAAATAAAGGGAATACAATCGTCGATGACTGCCACAAAAATTAAATCAGTACAACCATTACTTGGCTTTTCGTTTTTTATATCACTAAGGAGGCCGCCAAGGACAAGTGGTTTATTCGCAAGTCTTCATAACCAAAAGTGTCATATTGTTGTGAGCTCGATACCGTTTCACCGAGAGAAAGAAAGGGTTTTCCTATCTTTTTTTGATCGGTACTTGTATACAGCTTGAGCAGTTTGTTGTGTTTAACAACGACATTGCATACAAGGGTACTAGCACTTTAAAGTTCGACATTAGCGGGCACTAGTAGGGTAAGTACGGTATTATATAAGGCCGACATTAGCGCGCAGTAGTACGGCAAGTACGGTATTATATAAGGCTCTAAGCTTTCAATAGAATTATTTGTTAGTGTCAATAGACATGGGCAAATTGCTCAATTTGTTTTCTTACTCTTGTAATTGTGAAAATTATGTGAAACATTATCACAGAAATACTATATACAAGTCATTGTTGCAGATGAAGAATTTTGAAACACTATGTTAGATTAATGGCCACCACCACTGTATCTTTTACACATATTGTGGTTGGTTGGTATAAAGCATCTCTCCGCTTAGCTTCAAATTTCACAATCCTAGTATGAGAAAGTTTCGACTGTTGATTGTTTTTCTCCTAGCATTTCGAATTTCTCAACCTTTCCAGGAATGAAAGCCTCGATGTTTCATAAAGCATTTTGGTAGGGCAAAAAACATTATTACTGCAATTTACTGAATTGCAATTGGACTACAAATGAAAATCTTAAGCAATAGATTATTTGTCGGATATCCAAGTCAAAAAGTTTTTTTAAAAAAAAATAATTAAATATTATATTTGTTTTTAAGCTACTTTCTGTGATCTGGTGCAATAAATGTAATCTAAGTATTTTGTAAACCAATAATACGGCAAAACTGAAGTATTTACAATGTAAGGCAAATTATGACGTATTAAGGTTTTTACGCATAGAGAAAGATGAAAGGCGTGACTGCAACATGGTTTCCTAAGTAAATAAAAAAGGAACACTTGTATATGTGTTGTCATGGGAACAAAAACGGAGAAACATTCAATTTTTAAAATATTTTTGGTTAAAATGCCTGCAAAAATTATAACTGATATTTATGAAATTTTTGTGCTCGTGATAAATTATGCAAATGAACTGGGACGTTTTAATAATATTTAACTTTTATTTAATTCTGTTAATACTCTATTAATTTTGTTGATTAGAAAAATGAGAATTAAAATCCAAGTTTTTTAAATTACGAACGGTCGAAATATATTAAATCTATTTTTTAAATGCTAAATAATTATAAATTCTTACATTATTTAACATTAATGAATCATTTTACGTTATCTAATAAAAAGAAAAATTATAGTACTAGTTGTACAATACAATATCGCGTATATTCTCATTTGATTATATTAACAGTACTTTTCCCAATTTCCAGATCAACCCGGCAAAATTACAACCATGCTATTGCAAATATTTATACAAATAAAAAAGCTAATTTACTCACCTTTTTGTAGCAGGAGTCATAAATCCGTGAAATACTATAATAAAAGCGTCTAACCGAGGCTGTACCTTGATTAATTTATACAATAAATCTATTACTGCAATATGCTTAATGAAGTTTTGTAGAGCCGCCAGGCAGGTAAAAAGGTAAACTAGCTCCAGGTGTGTTAATTAAATCAAATGTACCTGATGAAGGACAAAATAAAATCAATTACATTTATTGAATCCAACATGTTATTAAATATGTTAATGTTTATCGATGAATTCGAGTCAGGTTTGATTCTTGTTGAAGAAATCACAAAATCACTTTTTTGTAATAAGTAAGATGGTAATGTAATACGTAGGATGGCTCGGGTTCTAAAAGATCACAGGTTATGCAATCCGTAGGATAGTTAGATTCCACAAAATCATCGGTTATGCAATAAGTAGGATGGTTAGGTTTGTAAAATCAGATTTTGTGCAATAATAAGTAGGAAAGTTAGGGTTCAACAAGATCATCGGTTATGCAATAAGTAGGATGGATAGGTTTTGAACGATCACAGGTTATGCAATAAGTATTATAGTTAAGGTTCTAAAAGATCACAGGTTATGCAATAAAGTAGGACAATTAGGGTTCTTAAAGATCACAGGTTATGAAATAAGTAGGATAGTTAAGGTACTAAAAGATCAAAGGTTATGCAATAAATAGGATAAATAGGGTTCTACAAGATCGCTGGTTGTGCAATAAGTAGGATGAATAGGGTTCTATAAGATCGCCGGGTGTGCAAAAAGTAGGGTGAATAGGGTTCTACAAGATCGCCGGGTGTGCAAAAAGTAGTATGAATAGGGTTCTACAAGATCGCCGGTTTTGCAATTAGAAGAATGAATAGGTTTTGAAAAATCACAGGTTATGCAAAAAGTAGGATGGTAAGGGTTCTACAAAGATCACAAGTTATGCAAAAGTAGGATGAATAGGGTTTTAAAAGATCACAGGTTATGCAATAAGTAGGATAGTGAGGGTTCTAAAAGATCACAGGTTATGCAATAAGTAGGATAGTTAGGGTTCTAAAAGATCACAGGTTATGCAAAAAGTAAGAAAGTTAGGGTTCTAAAAGATCACAGATTGTGCAATAAGAAGAATAATTAGGGTTCTAAAAGATCACAGGTTATGCAATAAGTAGGATAGTTAGGGTTCTAAAAGATCACAGGTTATGCAATAAGTAAGAAAGTTAGGGTTCTAAAAGATCACAGATTGTGCAATAACTACGATAATTAGGGTTCTAAAAGATCACAGGTTATGCAATAAGTAGGATAGTTAGGGTTTTAAAAGATCACAGGTTATGCAATAAGTAGGATAGTTAGGGTTCTAAAAGATCACAGGTTATGCAATAAGTAGGAAAGTTAGGGTTCTAAAAGATCAAAGGTTGTGCAATAAGTAGGATAGTTAGGGTTCTTAAAGATCACAGGTTATGCAATAAGTAGGATAGTTAGGATTCATAAAGATCACCGATTGTGCAATAAGTACGATAGTTAGGGTTCTAAAAGATCAAAGATTGTGCAATAAGTAGGATAGTTAGGGTTCTAAAAGATCACAGGTTATGCAATAAGTAGGATAGTTAGGGTTCTAAAAGATCAAAGGTTGTGCAATAAGTAGGATGGTTAGGGTTCTAAAAGATCACAGGTTATGCAATCAATTGGATAGTTAGGATTCATAAAGATCACAGATTGTGCAATAAGTAGGATAGTTAGGGTTCTAAAAGATCACAGGTTGTGCAATAAGTAGGATAGTTAGGGTTCTAAAAGATCACAGGTTATGCAAAAAGTAGGATGGTTAGGGTTCTAAAAGATCAAAGGTTGTGCAATAAGTAGGATAGTTAGGATTCATAAAGATCACAGGTTGTGCAATAAGTTGGATTGTAAAAGTTCTAAAAGATCACAGGTTATGCAATAAGTAGGACGGATAGGGTTCTAAAAGATCACAGGTTGTGCAATTAGTAGGATAGTTAGGGTCCTAAAAGATCACAGGTTGTGCAATAAGTAGGATAGTTAGGGTTCTAAAAGATCAAAGGTTGTGCAATAAGTAGGATAGTTAGGGTTCTAAAAGATCACAGGTTGTGCAATAAGTAGGATAGTTAGGGTTCTAAAAGATCAAAGGTTATGCAATAAGTAGGATGGTTAGGGTTCTAAAAGATCAAAGGTTGTGCAATAAGTAGGATAGTTAGGATTCATAAAGATCACAGGTTGTGCAATAAGTTGGATTGTAAAGGTTCTAAAAGATCACAGGTTATGCAATAAGTAGGATAGTTAGGGTTCTAAAAGATCAAAGGTTGTGCAATAAATAGGATAGTTAGGGTTCTAAAAGATCACAGGTTATGCAATAAGTAGGATGGATAGGGTTCTAAAAGATCACAGGTTGTGCAATAAGTAGGATAGTTAGGGTTCTAAAGATCACAGGTTATGCAATAAGTAGGATAGTTAGGGTTCTTAAAGATCACCGGCCCCTGTTTCACAATTTCTTGCGATTGTGAATGATTGTATCACTCAACTAAGTGTACACTCAACTCAAATTCGGGAATATTTCGATGTCAATTTCTTAAGTCATTACACAGTTAAAATTGAGTATCTTATGTTATATCTAAATTGTTTTGTGTAGAATTGTTGAATAAAACAAAACATTGCATCATAAAACTTAAATTTTTTAAGATATTGATGAGAGAAAAATTGGAAAATTTGAGTTGAGTGTACACTCAGTTGTGTGAATGCTTGTGAAACTGGGGCCGGTTGTGCAATAAGTAGGATGGATAGTGTTCTACAAGATCACCGGTGAGTAAGATGAATCAGGGCTCTACAGAATCAACTGTTGTACAATAAGTGTACAGTATAAGTACAATAAAAAGAATAAAAAGGTTTTTTTTACAAGTTAATGAGGTATAGTTTTTTAATTTCCGCAAACACGTCGACAAGTAGAATTTAATGCCCGGATTCTCGCTTCTCTCTAATCATAAATAAACAAACATAGCTGCCAAACATCGTGTCCGAAAACGTACGACGAAAAACTAACAATAGACAGAATTCAAAAAGAAAAAAATCGAAACTTTCTTTTCTAGTGCGTATGAACTTCACGCAATGAAATAAATACCGGGTCCTCTGGAAATTTAAAAATATTTATTGCTAAGAAAAGTCATTGTTAAACTTGTTATACGATAAACAACGTCAAGATATATTGGATATTTGCTAAGATGTAACAGGCTGGTCGTCTTTTTTGTTGCAACACGTTTCGTCCCCAGCATCAAGGCAATGTCCTCGTCATGTTGACTTATATATCTCCTCTGAATTATAATTTACATTTTCATGTTTATTCAATGTTATCAGTTCGAGATATTTAAGTCTATTTACTTTAGAAAAGTGTTTCGTATTGTATGAATCATTTATGTCGCAGATGTTGTATTTTACTATAAAAACATTCACCAAGTGCACTTTTATATTATGTGTGAATAAATATAAATGAAGAGAAGACTTAGAACGTTGGATTTAGTAATAATTGGCGTTTGTATCGCATGACCTTGGCGTCAACAATTTTTCGTAATCTTTTATGTGAGGAAAATTGATGCTATTTAAAGTTTTTTATGTGAGGAAAATTGATGCTATTTAAAGACTGTCGTCTTTTCTTCATCACAGAATACTTTCCCTCTTACTAATTGTTCTTAAGGTTATCGCTGTGGGTTCGAACCCGCAAGAAGAAAGGTTTTTCTTTGTCGTGGACACTTACTGGTTTGTTCAGTACCATTATTGACTGAGTCGTTTGCGAGACATTTATTTGAGACATTGTGGGTGAGTGTACTAGCAATTGAATGGTTACCATAAGTGCAGTAGTAAAATGCAGATCATAAACACTTGCGCACTCACACACCACATGAACTCGTTTTAAGATTAATCCTCAAAATTGATAAAAATTGTCTCGTCTCGAATTGCTTAAGAACAAAATATTACCAACCAACCATACCATCCTACTGATTCACATTCTGGACTTCTACTCCTGAGAAGATTCTATCCTAACTGAATGATTCCGAAGATCACCAGATTAGATTTCTTAAATTTGTGTCTCTTTTTAACTCCAAAGTATTCACGCAATCACGCAAACTCTCAATTCTACTAATAAATTATTAAAACTACTTTACAATATATAACTTTTGTTTGTGTTAAATTACTTTTAATTAACTTTTGAAAAATAAAAAAAGTTATTTCTGAGAAATCAATTCTAGAATTGACAGAATATATATATATATATATATATATATATATATATATATATATATATATATATATATATATATATATATATATATATATAGATAGATAGATAGATAGATATATATATATATATATATATATATATATATATATATATATATATATATTCATTCGCCAATGAGTTCTCTGTATTTTAAATTCCATTGTTTTAGAACTTTAGATTTAGTTCTGTATGTAGATTCTTCGGGAGCCGCTAGGTATAACATACTTAGAATAAATCAGAACATTAAAAAGTGACTCTTTTATAAATCAATAGTCTTAATTTGTGCATATCGTGTGTTGTCTTGTTTATTATTGTTATTTTATCACTTTTTCTTCTGTTCTTCTTAGTTTTGACTTTTGTTCAGCATTGGTCTTTGCTGTTGTTTAATAACTTAGGTACATCTATGGCTAAGATAACAAACAGAACCATAGGATATTTTTTGGTTCGTTATTTTTTATTTATGACCCCGCCAAAGGGAAACAAGTTTATATGGATAAAGCAGGTTTTCAGCTAAAGTGACATTCTTCATAAGCCACACTTAAAAAAAAGAAGAAGAAGAGAACAGAAAATGATAAAGAGGAAAAATAGACTGAATAAAATTAGTATATTGTGTTAAAAATGATGTATTATTGCTAATTGCAAGAAATGCAAAATGTTCTGTATCCATCTTCAATATAAGTTAAGTACTGCTTTACTTATAAAAAGTATTAAATGGGTTTTCTTTTATCATGAAGACACACATGGAGATTTAGGGTTTGCAGTACCAATCTTACGTATATCTCTTAAAAAAAAAAAAAAAAAAAAAAAAAAAAAAAAAAAAAAAAAAAAAACAAGTACTAATGCATCATGTAAACAAAAAATAATCCGGCAGATAGAATATCCGTAGAAAACTTACATTTATACTAATTATTTATTGTTATGCAAGTCAAAGTCAATTTAAAATATCAATATTAATTTATACTCTCTCTCTCTCTCTCTCTCTCTCTCTCTCTCTATGGCAACAGAACAGGTTGCTGATAATTAAGTCGAGTAAAATCTTCTTCACACACATAATTAGCAATATGTTTGACACACATTGTCTAAATTGAAAGTCAATTCAAGTAAAGATGGGATACATTAAGTATAATGAAGGATTGATTAGACCAATAAATCGTGTGGACATTCATTACCGAAGCGGAATGGGACTTGTTTCAGCGTCATTTACCTACTACAATAAACATATTTGTTCCATCAATATTGTAGTTTTCTAGTTCAAGTCCAGGTATAGTCCGGTTTTTGTTAGCATTATTGATTCTAAGATAAAGCTTCTCTAATCGTATCAAACCATGGAGGATTATTTACATTAAGTGACGGTCTATCAACTAGTGATTGAAGGCTGGAGGGGACAGATGGAGGGGATAGTCCGTGTGTGTGTGTGTGTGTGTGTGTGTGTGTGTGTGTGTGTGTGTGTTTACTCCAAAGCCAAATAAAATAAGTCTATAAAACATTAATTTGTGGACTATCAAAATATATAGTTGACTTCTAGCAGAAAGTGATTAATGACACTCTCGCATTATTTAGCATGTGTAATAAATTTGAATTTTTATCAAATACTTCTTAATCTCTTTTGGTCAAAAATTTATAATTCTGCACGTGACGGTACAATAAACAGTTAAAACAACAATGGAACTACCACTTCCGTGTTTTAGTTAATCGTTAATAATGCGGACTCAAGAACAATTTACACATTTTAGTTCGAATTATTTTTTGAAGGTTAATTTTAGTTGTAATGTCGACTTCAATTATTTAAATACTGATATTTTTTAATTTCATTTTTAAGCCACTAGTATTCTTTTTTTCAAAAATCGCCAAGTTCCAGGAAACGACTACGATTAATCCATACAAGACTTTTGTAAAAAAGGGAAAATAAAATGATTAAAAGAGAAATGCATCATTTAAAGCGATATCATTCTTCTCAATATGCAAAATGTTAACAAACAGGGATAGGAGACAAAGAAAAAATAATACAGCTGGGATAAACAAGGAAGCAACAAGTAGAGAGAAATAATACATAAACACGTTGGATACAACATAGAGTATGAAGACAAAGAGTTATTGGGTAAAACCAAAATTGTAGTTTAAAAAAAAAACCAATAACTTTAAATTAGAAGAACACGTAGAAAACAATAGTTTAGATGTCCCTCCAAGTCAGTGTAGATCATTTTGTTTGGATTCGCGCGTTATTTATTTTCGCGGCAATGATAATAAATAAGATTTATGAAGATAACCTTAATACTATATAAAAATATCTAATTAAAAATATCGTAAATCAGATTCAGTGTTCACAACAAGAAAAAAATCTATAATTAAACCATTGTTCATGTAATTTTCTCCGGGGAACAGTGTTGTGCGTGTCAAGAATTAGGTTTGATGGGTTGAATGAGTGCGCTGTTACATCCCTTATAGCATCAATTCTGGTAATTTAATTTCCTATATGTTATGTCAAGCCTTTCATTAAAAAAATTCCAATAAATTAATCATATCTGTATATTAATTTGTTTTATTTGTAAGATATTTGAATGGTTTAAAGTTTCAACCTTTGTGTAAATTAATTAAAAACACACACAATTTAAAGATGATTATTAATTATGATGCTCATCATTAACCGTTTCTGACATTCCATTCTTTCTGAGTCGAGTTACGAGTTTTTTGTCAATTAAGTGATAGAACGGTACTGGTTTTTTGTTATTGTTACAACTGTTACTATACAACTTTGTTCATGCGAATTAAGGGTTGTTTTAAATGATGATATTTAGTTGTTCGATATCTTATCCATTTTTACATTTACTTCATTTATTATCTCTTAGATAAATGAACAAAAATAAATAGCAAGAGCCATCTAGATAACTCTTGTATCAATTCTATGTTTTATTTTTTTTTCTACCTTTTACCTAATAATGTAATCATTCCTATTACTATGTCCATTCCTAAATTGTCTCATTTAAACTTTCTATTTTATGCAGGTTCATAAAATCAAAATAAATAGATATTGATTACACTATCAGATTTATTAAAGATGTAAATATATACCTTTATTTAACAAAATCACTCAACCGTTCCGTTAACTGAAAAACTTACAAGACCTAGTTCGAAAAAAACATCGATATCTCGGCGTATAATTATTTAAAAAAGTATAATTACCCACATTTCATAGTATTGGTTTTTTTCTGTTTGCTATTTTTGATTTGATATCGATCACCATCTTTTTGTAGTATTCACTGTCGTGGGGAACGTGTCAAAAATAATTGATGACTTCTAAACAAAATTAATTCTTTTTTGTTTATCTTGAGATAATGACCCGGGGATGTTTCACACTCCTGTAAGGCTTTTTGGTTTTTTTTTTAGCTTATATGTTATTGATTTGAGAGAAGAAATAAATGATCCAGAATTTAATTTGATACATTTGTTTTTAACGGGTTATCCGACAGAGAAACCGTGACCGGCCATCTTTGTCAGTTATTATTAAGGGAACAAGATAGCGTTGTTTTACGTGTTGCGTGTTAAAAAGAATACAAAAAGGATTTTGTTATCCATTACATGTTTAACTGTTAGTTGTCAGATTTCAATTTCAACTACCGCTAAAATGACAGATCTGTAATATGCTTTTGTTTCGTTTTTCTCTTTTTCTTTCTTTACTTTTTCCGTCTTTTATTCATTATTTATGGAATTTATATCATTTTTAATTACTTTTTAATTATTTTTTTTTATTATTTGCCTTGTGTATTTTTATGTTTGTTTTGTTTGTTTTCGTTTTTTTGTTTGTTGTTGTTGTTGTTGTTGTTGTTGTTGTGTTCTTCATGTTATTCGGCTGTAAATTTCCATATTCTATTTTTAACTTGTCTATAGAAATAGACATGACTTCTTGTAAGTTTAAAGGGAATCTAAAAGAAAACAAAGAAACCGTAAAAACTGGATTTACCAGTATACCTCGTGATTCCACCAAAAGTTTTTGTAGAACAATATTTGCATTGGATATGAAATCACATCGATGTTTTCCCGTAAAAAAGACATAATTCCGGGAATTTTGGCGTAAAAATTTTCGAAAACATCCCAAAAATGTTAAGGGATATTAATCATGTGATTTGTTGGAAATCTAATTTACCCAGGAATGTGACGTCATAAACGAGACATCACCGTCGGTTGTGTCAAATTATCAATTAAAAGTAACGTTGAATAAAGTTTCTAATCACACCTGTTATTCTTGAAACCGCTAATCGAGTATCCACTATACAGCCATTTAACCCCTAATCAAAATAGACAATAAAAGTGTTGTTTACTAGAAAGCAAAACTCACGCTAAATACTTACTGAGACCAGGAGAGAGCTGCTATCTTCTTGTAAACAGATCTTAATGCATGAAACAACGGCAGTTACACACACGCACACATACAGTCATCGAAGAAAGTAGTTATTTATTGGTACAAAACGTATGTAGGTACAATCAGTAACAGTACCTCAGTTTTTACGAACAAAAGCCTTGGTCAGAAACACAACATCATGTAAATAACTTAAATGATAATTTTCCATTTATTTTAAAAGAAAAATTATCATACTTTTATGCCATGAACAAAAACATCTAAAAAAATTGAAAAACGGCTAAATACATATTAAAAAGAATAAACATCCTAAATGCTAAAACGCTCTTGCGATAACATATTGTAACGTGTAGGTCTTTTTATCTTACATTTTGATATGTAAACGATTATTTTATAGAGATGGACAGTGTCAGTATTTTCTGTCCAATCTAAACAATTTTAAAAGTAAAAAGCTTATATATTTGTCACGACAAAAACTTGCATCCAGGACATTTGATGTATTCCAATCTGGAAATGTTACTAGAAGTATATTCATTATATTTATCAATTATAAACTGGAGTCTTTCCATGTTATTTCGGCTAAATGAATTTTTAAAAGGTACCATTAGTTTAAACATATTTTATTTTGTCAAAAGAGTTATATAATTACAATATCTTGAAACAAATGACAAATGCAAATGACAAAAAAGGATTCAGTAACAAGTGTGTTACCACTTATGTAAACTGTTTCCTAAAGATAGAGATAAGTTACAATAATAACACGCCATTTATAAAATATATATAAGTTAAGGGAATTCCACAAACAAACAATAATATATGTAGTACCAAATACTAGTTAACTGTATGTTACAAGTCAAGCAGTAGTATCAAAACGTTTACTTTGATGTATGAATTTTTGTGTTGTTTTGAATATAGTTTTATTTTGTGTTGTTGAAAGAGAAATATCACCATAAAGTAACAGTTCAGCAGTTAGGGTATGGGGTAGGGTGAAAAGAGTTGTATTTCGAATGTGAGAGTAACGATTGCATTGTAAAAAATAAGTGTGTTGAAGTTTCAATTTCCCCACAGATACATAGAGGATTATCTACCAAGTCCTTATTGTAAAGATCGTATCTTAAAGAACTGCAGTTAGTGCGTAGTCTGGTGTGGTAAATTTGATGTTTTCGAATGCCGGTGTTATAATATGACGGGGGCTTGGTAAGGTCGGAATTAAGGAGTCTCTTAAAAGTTGCTGTAGAAGGGTTTAGTTTAAGTTCGGATGGCAGAGAGTTCCATTCTCTTATTGTGGAAGGGAAAAAATCATTGTAATAAGAGCTAGAGTGACAAAGAATAGTAGGAATTAGGTCTTGCTGTCTTGTTCGTCTGTCATGTCTCGTGGGAATAATGTCTCGCAGGTATAGTGGTGTCGAATTGTGTATCATTTTGTGTAGTTGAACCAGTCGATGTTTTTGTCGTCTGCGGGAGAGTGGTTCCCAACCAGTTTCTAAGTAAAGTGTATTTCTTGAACATAATTTTGTTGTACCCGTTACTATCCTAGCTGTTTCGAGATTTATTTTTTCGAGTTCTTCTTGTAGGTAGAGAGGAAGGTTGTCCCACACAATGTCTGCATATTCGAGGATAGGGTGAATGAAGGAAACATAGAGCTTTTCTAAGGTTGTCCTGTTCAAGTTGAATTTGAATTTTCGCAACATATTAACTCTCATAGTGCTTTTAGCCAAGATATAATCAATGTGAGCTTTCCAGGAACCGTCTGATGAGAATACTACTCCTAGATGTTTGTGTGTGGTTGTTTCTGTAATGTTGACATTGTTCAAGAATAGGGGTGGATGTTGAATCTTTGTGAGCTTGCGAGAAATGACCATATTTTCAGTTTTATGAGGTTAAATGAGACTAACCATTTTTGGACCATTAATTAAGGTACCATTAAGGTTAACAGTTTTACCTATAAAAATGTCAGCAAAAGTAACATATAAAATTTGCCGAAATAGTGAAAAAAAGACAGAACTATATATATATATATATATATATATATATATATATAACAACAACAAATCAGGTGGAACAACGGCCAGCAGTTCTGTCTTTAAAAGATAGTTTGAAGCATTTGTCTATCTATATTTATTTGTGTTGCAAAGTATCATAGTATAATAATTATAAGCGAAATAAATAAATAAATAAATAAATAAATAAATAAATAAATAAATAAATAAAGTTATTTCGTTTCAATATCTTGATATATATATCTTAATATGATAGGTTTACTGTGAATGTTACCGAACGTGTGTGCTGCTTTTATAGGTTCTGACCTTGACTTCCAAACTCAGGTAGACTGTTGCTACTGTTTGATTTAATGTTGCTGTAATAACAATGTATTATGACTTAGAAAGAAAAATTGTAAAGACAGAATATAAAAGAAAAATTGCGATTTGTTAGTGAGAATTATTTTATTGTTAAAATAACTACTTAAGACGTTAAATCAAGGCCATGTACAGGTCACAGAGATCGTTTGATACAGCCCCTCCTGTGTCGTGCATTATATCGATTATATCTCGTCCAATCAAATTACGGTACTGACACAGGTGTATAACTGTCTATTCTAAATAGAATGTCATGATGAAAATTATATTCTATAGTACAATATTTCTATTAAACAGTTAGTCTGGTGCACTATGTAAATAAACACTTGTAGCTCACATGCACAAAAGCTTATTATGAAAACAAAACATTGTGCAGATGTAGGATGTTTGATCAGGCGTTTCGTTAAATAAAGAGTAGATCTTATTATTTTTTTTTTTTTGCAGACTTTTATTTGCAATGTTTTTTTTCTAAGACAACAAGATGACAAGGATTGATTTCAATCTTCACAAATTCAGGTTTATTCTGAATAAAAAGTAAAACATGAACTGAAAAACAGCTTTGGTCTCATACATAATGTAACCTGGTGATTGGCACTTTCATCAATAATTCATAGTTAGGGAAATTTTCTAAGTCTCGTTTTTCCAACCACAATGATAGGGACATCATGCTATTCGATGATTAATGCTTATGGATATAGACTTTTAGATTTATACTAACAAAGTAAAAACTACGCATTATGCGTCAGAGTAGGATTTACATATATAATTGAGCTGAGTTATTGTGTTTTACGCCCCATTCGAGAATTTTTCACTTATATCGAGGCGAGGTTCTGGGATGGTGGAGGAAACCGGAGTGCCCGGAGTAAACCACCAACCTTTTGACAAGCGAACTGACAAAGTTTCTCACACCAATATAATTGAGCTGAGTTATTGTGTTTTACGCCCCAGTCGAGAATTTTTCACTTATATCGAGGCGAAGTTCTGTGATGGTGGAGGAAACCGGAGTGCCCGGAGTAAACCACCGACCTTTTGACAAGCGAACTGACAAAGTTTCTCACAACAGGATCTGTCAGAGTTTAACTCGAACCTATTGCATGTATAATGGATTTATGGAATGCAAGTGGTGTATAAAAATTATGGAGAGTAATGATAACACAAAGAATGTATGTGTCCAGGAATTTATAATAATGTATATAATCAATATTAAAGATTTAGTAAATGATCAGTATGTTTGAAATAGAACACATGACCATAAAAGGATTAAAATAGATTCTCAAGTGATGTTTGGTAGATCACCATTTATTATGATATGAAACAAAAATGTTTAAGATTGTGATCGCTGTTCCTTTCCCCTTTAAATTATCATTTATTTATTTACTGTTTTTATCACAATAATTGTTTAAATTTCGCGATTCTTAACAAAAATGATATACTATTGATTAAGATTCTGTTTACGCTTGACACACTAACGTATTTAAGTACATATGATTGTACCTTCAACTTCATCAAGTACCTTCCCCTATCTTGATCAGGAAATGTTAATAACAAATTTGCAACAGTGTTATTAATTAGATAATTAGTTGAATAACTAGTTTTTATTCTCATTACTGGTTCCTTCTGTCATATACCACTTTTTTAATTTAATCATAAAAATACATTCAAAAAGTGGTATATGACAATATATATGTCATATACCACTCTTTGAATGTATTTTTATGAATAAATTCAAAAAGCGGTGACACTTCTATTAATTTTGTTAAAGCCAATGGTAAAAGGGAGACGATTCATGCATTCACTTATCCTATTGGTAATATTTGTCTTCAAGAGTATTGTCCCTTTAAATAAAAGATCTATATATACTTCACACGTTTCAATGTTATCTTAAAACGTTAAAAGTACTGATAAAGGAAAAGGTGATCTTGGCAGAATTTTGTGTAATATTTGTTTTGTTGGTCAGTCGACTAGCATTGTGCTCCAAACGTCTGTTGGTAATGTTGTTCAATGTCGAATTAGCCATTTTTGAGTTAATCGCGACGAGAACGTGTTTATTAATCACCGATAATAATCTAAGATAAATTTTGTGTGTGCGTGAGATGTGTAAATGTGTTTTATGGTCTGCCTTCTACTAAAGCGCACTTAGGGCGACTTTAACGTGCTAGCTCACAGATTCAGTATGCTGCAGATAAACATACCACTTCTCAAGTATGTATCATGCACATGACTGGGGTTTGAACCCACGTCCTCCCGTTCTCGAGACAGACGCTTTAACTTTAAGCCACCGAGTCGGTTTGTCACTTCAAAGGTTTGGGTTAGATATACATTATAAGCATTAGACTACATCCGACCTTTACAGCAAACCTCCTCTGCGTTTCAATCTTATCTCCAGTTTCTAATAAAGTTGTGTATAGCTTTAAGACGTGTAATTTATGCCATTTCCTTTACAAACTTGTAGTCTAAGGACGTCTAGTTGTTGAAAAATTAACTTAAACACGAATTATCAAAGATAAAAGATTTCATGTTGACAGCCGAAATGCACATCTCCAATTAATCACACATCACTCACTTGATAAGCTACTAATTCAATCATATGTAATGATTCTGATCCATCCATTTTCAGACAATTCTTGTTTAAATATTCGTTTATTTTTCAATATAATTATACATTATAGTTTTACAACACCAGAATTACCATAATACAAAAAACTATCTCAAGCAAAAAACTATCTCAAACAAAAAACTATCTCAAACAAAAAACTATTACAAAATATATTCTTGAAGATCAATAAATTAGTGATAGACGCCAAAAAGAGTCAGGTTGGTTTCATCACTAGAATGGTGTACATTATATTCAGCATCTTTCTTGAAATGTAGTTGAAAAATGTAGCATTTAATATATTAAGTGTATAATTCACCACCTATTTACCGTATCTCTTTGTTACTTTATGTGAAACATTGCTGCTAAATCTATGCTAATTACTTTTTCATATATGAGAGATCAACCAGTTCAAATTAATTCTGCATTCACTGGTAAGCATTTAAAACAAGAGAAAATTTAGATGTACTTTAGTAATGTAACGAGATCACTGTTGTAATGCTGGATGACATTGCCAGGTTGAACTAAAACCACTACTCCTTATACCAAATTAACAAAATGACAAATAATTCTGTCATGTGCTACTTTTGAATGTACTATTTCATAAAAATTCAAAACTAGCAAGCAAACTGTTTAGCATTCAAACAAATTGTTGACTAACAAATTACGTGCATGCCGGTTTTTCCTGAATGGGTTTTAATCAAAATCATCAACTTACGACAAAAATAAATTTATCCGATATTTCAGAAATATTAAAAATACAGTACTCACCCAAAAAGCTGACAATAATTCATATTACATGCCATGATTGAAGCAGTGAAGCTATTGACTAACCAAGCATACTGTTTTCTTGCATGAATCTGATATTTTCTATACGTCCATTCAGAATTTCTTTGAGACAGTCTATCTCTGACGCTAATCGCGCCACACGTCTTCAGCCAATCATTACATACTGACCAGACGATATATGCAGACAGTCAATTCCCATTTGGTTGCTTTCTATCGATTTTACTGTCAAAAGAAATGCTTTTTTGGATGAAAAATTCGTATTTATCAGTTACGTAATGTAATATTATGTCCAAAGACCCGGGCATTATTAGAATATAAGGATTTTGGTTGACAGTGATTATTTTGTTTGTTACAAACACCGTCTCAAAAACAAACATTAACACTTTAATATTGGATACTTGTTAATGGGATATCTTAGATGTGATTCGTTTTTTTTTCTTTTCTTTTTTTTTAGCACAAGTAATTACAGAACGACAAATTACTGACCAGTTGGTAGGAAATTCAAAATTCTGCACACGACACATCGTTATTAGGTCTAGAACAATCTAGGGTTTAATGAATTTACACAATGTTTTCAATAGTGTAAAAGGTCTATGTGACCAAGTGATCTAAAGGACATGCTTACGAACCACGAACCACAGCTCCTCACTGCCTAGGTTCGAATCCTACTCGGGCTGATCCTAGTATGAGAAAGTTTGTCAGTCGATTGTCGAAGGTCGGTGGGTTTTCTTCGGGCAATCTGGGTTTCTCCACCATCCCAGAACCGAGCGCCTCGTTGTCAGTGAAATAATGTTGACTGGGGTGTAAAACACCATTACTCGAATCGAATCAATAGTATTTTATTTGATACTACAAGGGGTTTGAGTGATAGTCGAGAGTCGGAGCCTGTTAATTATTTTATTGGAGGCAGTATATCTTATAAGAATGTTTAAAATTGTACATTTAAAAAGTGTTATAAGGTAATATATCACCACCCTGGCAAACAGTACTTTCTGTCAATGCTTTGACAATTCTAATTGGTAAAAACGAAATTTTGTCTCCACAGTAAGGTTTTTCTATTTCGAAAATTTGATATGATAAATATGATTGTCTGCGATTTAAAATTGAAAAATATAATCCACTAGTATATTATTTACTTAATGGATTGGTGGGCGTCAATGCCATACCTTGTGGCCTTTCCTTTACATGTGGGTATTTACAGTGCACTACATGTTACATAGTTATAGTTTGGTGAAAATCAACTATCCTTGTCAAAACTGTGACTTTCTACATATAGCACATATAGTTGCCAGTCTTTTTCTCAAAACCACCAGGATCACAGTGCCTCTCACCGCCTGGGTTTAAATCCACCCGGGACAAATCGTAGTGCGAGAAAGTTTGTCAGTTCTCTTGCCGAAGGTCGGTTGTTTACTCCGGGCACTCCGGTTTCCTCCACCATCCAAGAACTGACCGCCTCGAAATAAGTGAAATAACCTTGACTGTGGCGTAAAACACCATAACTCTACTCTCCACTCAAACCCACCACCTTCGAATTTCAAAATTCTACAGGGCATTATTAGTTAATATAGTTTTAAAATTGACCATGTAATATTTATTTTTCGCCAATGACATTAGTTACTTCGGGAAATGAAAATCAACAGTTTTTCGTATTTTTCCATTCAATGGACATATTGAATAAATGAAAATAGTGAAGAATGCTAAAGCAACCACCTGTCCACCAATGCCAGTGTTTTAAATTACCTTACTTAACTAAATATATTGCAACCTAAAAGACCCAAGACCCGTCTATAAAGTCCATGATTTAGGTCCCCTTTTCCATACGAATCAAAACTTTGATTTAAGTATGTTAATTTTACAAATAATCAGATTAATTAAAAAAGGCTTCCAATGAAATTATTACCATTTAAGTGAATTTTTAATGAAATGCAGTTTGCACATATAGTAATGACTCAATGTTCAAAATTCCCCTGGTGCCCAATTAATTTCTATCCAGTCAGATATCCGTAAGTACAAACGTTGACGCTGTTCTTTGTTAGGTATTAGTGCTCGAAGCCCGGTTGGTTCTGTTTGATTTATTATGAAGTTTGATACCCAATGAATATAATGTTCAAAATCGTCTTTCTTCTCTGAAAATTTTATTCCAAATGTTGAAACGCTATCTTTTAAAAGATCACAGTCCTCCACCTGTATATTCTGATTATTGACATAGCTGCAGAGAATTTTAAAAGCAACCATGTTTTTTACACTTTGACAATAATCAAGAGCATTTCGGTTTTGTAAATCTGTGATTGTAGGATCAGCGCCCATTTTCAGCATAATTAATATTTGTGTAGTCACATACTTGTTTTCTACCGGCTTATTTGTGAAAACATAGCCCTGTGAAGAAGCAGCAGAAGGGAGATTCAAAACGAGACTGTGGAGAGGTGTTCTACCGTAGTTATTTTTCATATCTAATTTGGCTCCGACGTCTAATAACGTTTTCATGGCGTACCATCCATCAGTCAGTGATGTGTTAGATGAATCACATATGTTTGTTTCTCGATGTATATCAATGATAAAGTTTTCGTTGGTTTTCATCAACTGAAAAATGTTTTTCAACTGCTGCTTTTCTTTTATACTCCATGTATCGTCGGCGTTCTCAGGATCGACTTCGTAGTGGGATACCAAGAGGTGCAAAGGTGTGTCTCCATTGCTGTCTTGCTCATTTATATCTAAACCTTTTGCCGTCAAAAATTTAATTAATTTTTTATTTTTATTAATAGCAGCAAAATGAAGAGCAGTTTGGTCCTGAATACTCTTGGCATGTATATTTGCACCATGCCTAGAAAGCCATTTTACTACGTTCATATGATTCGATCGGGCAGCAAGAAGAAATGGAGTCATCCCAAAACTACTTTCCTTGGTATTGATATCTGCCCCTGCAGCCAAAAGAATTTTACAAACAGAAACGTGATTGGATAAACAAGCCCAGGTAAATGACGTAATCCCTAGGGTGTCTGACAAGTTGACGGATGCACCGTGACTCAAAAGGTATTTCACAATCTTTTCATGTCCGGCTTGGGATGCAAACATCAGTGGCGTAGATCCCAGGAAAAAGCCAATGAACTCCTTTGGAAAAGTTGATCTCGTTTGGATTAACTTTGGTCCATCCAGTATCCGTTTATTAACGTCAGTAATGCACTTCATGTGTCTTTTAACTTCCTCTAAATTACCTTCATGACATAATCTATGTATTTCTGGTACAAGTAGCACTTGATCTTCCCAGTCTAAAATAGAATTAAGACAGGCCTTAAAATGACCACACTATATAATAAATATCTAGTTAAAGTTCCTATTGTAATAGTATAAATTTCCTGAATAAAATATTTAAATTTTTGTCATATTTATACTTTATTCAGAAAATTCAAAACTTTATAATATGATACAGTGCCCCACTGAAAGATTTTTTTTCAAAAGCATTAAAAATCGAAATTGTAATAAATCTTAAAGATCACTCGGAGAGGGCTGTAAACAGCTGATAACCCCATCTTGTTTCGAAGATGGTCGCCACTAAACATTGCTTTCTTAATCCGTCGTTAAAATGTATTTCTTCTTATGTCCGAATATTGGTATTCATGGGATTTAATGGGGTTGAGGTTACCAAAGGTGTGCAACCAAGTGATTCATCCAAGTTACCTGAATCACTAACACACCTTAGCTCAGTACTCTGAAAAAGAACGGGGTGCAGTTGAAATAAACATGGTAAACGTTAATTGTTCGAGTTAACAGATCTTAAATCTGAAAAAAAATTCGCAGAAAAGAAGAAACATTATTGATGTGAATGCAGACAATATTATATCATTGTGTTGTCACAGATGTAGTGGTATATGTGACCATAGTCGATTGCACTCGGGGGGGGGGGGGGGGGGCACATATATCGAATGACAGGTTTAATGACGAGTGCTTTATAAAAAGGAGTTGTATACAAGTGGCTCATATAAATTCTGAATTTGCAGAATATATATATATATATATATATATATATATATATATATATATATATATATATATATATATATATATATATATATCATCCCTGATACTTTCTTTTTTTCAATTTGCATAAATCCTGACAAGCTCGTTTATAGTCAGGTATGGTAACTGTTCTTTAAAAGACCTATCAGCTTATTACAGAGAGAGAGAGAGAAAGAGAGAGAGAGAGAGAGAGAGAGAGAGAGAGAGAGAGAGAGAGAGAGAGAGAGAGAGAGCACGTTTGTCAAGACGGACATACGACATTGCTTTTGTCATACTTTTTGTGCACTTGGAGTTCTCTCCCTGGTAATATTTCAGCCAGTAGATGTCGTTACTAAGCATAAAAGCCCTGGTTTCTTTCACTAACAGTTCTTTTAAGCTTGGTCGTTCCAATAATACTTGTGCCATTTCTAAAAACTTTTGAAAGAAAAATACAATGTACATGGAGTATTATTACATAAAATTCATTTGTGTAATCCAAATAGAAAGTTTTCTATATGGATGGAGACTGTTGCTCACATTTAGTCTCCTTGGCCTTCTGGTGCCTCTAATGTTTAATTTTACCTACATCTATTTACGTTTATGTACCTTATGAATTTAAAATGGTATTTCCAGAATTAACAGTTTATAAAATTTTACAAAATCAGCATTTCATAACTAAAAATTATAAAATAGGCTCTATATTTGTAAATGTAATAGCCTTATGACATCGATAGTATCGCAAAAAAGCAAAAGTACTCATTTAGCAATGGGTTTATTAATTTAAAGTTATGGAAACACAACACTATTCTCGCAAAAGTTATTTCAAGAACAGCTATTCAATGTATCACTGCTTTCACTTGACCAAACTTTTCGATTTTGTTTGGTTTCTGGTATCGAAAATATAGATACTGCAAATCGGGAAATTTTCGAGTCCATTAATTTTCGCGAGAATCGTCATTTCAAGATATTAGCATCATTTTACTTTTGAGTCATCGAATGATTGTAGGTACAAAATATTAAGCCAAAATATCAGTGAAAGTTTTATTTTCATGCCTTGTTGCTCACGCAAATTTACGCAAAAATGAAACGTAAATGAAAATTCGCCGATTTACAGTACGTGCAAAAAATTAGGTAACAAAAACACTGAAGTTTTGGACTCCACCAGACTCCAGTATAAATGTTTTGGAAGCAAGTCATTATAACAACAATCGCTTATGTTCCTGTTACCTGAACTTGATAAAAATGTTTTAAATGCAAAGCCAGTGCCAAACGACAAACATCGATGTCAGGAACTCAACCCACCTCCATTACACATCTCAGGTAACAGGTCGTTATACCATGTCACTTATCGTGGTGTTAGTTGAACTTAACAGTCTATTGCAGAGACAAACCGGCCTCAATCTCATTCTTTTGAGCAATAAGTTTATACTTAGTATATTGTTATTAACTGTACATAGCCAGCCATCTTTCTCTAGATGTCATTGAAACATCACACAAAAGTTCAAAAGTCATACATATATACATGCACATAAGACTTTAACAGATTTAAAAAAAATAATTTAAAAAAGAATCTTCTTTGAAACAAAGCTGTGAGTTCATTTTATTAATTTTACTTACGTTTCTGTTAACACCAGGCCGTCCGTGTCTCAGTTTGTTTTTAATTTACATTTTATCCTGGTTTAAATGACCTTGAAACATTAAATACTTACATATAGACTGTCATCAAATTACTGCTGAAAATGATACATTATCTAATATAAATTTGTAAAATTACATAAAATACATTAAAAGTGATTTAACATTTGATGTCTAGATTTAAAACACAAATTCATATGTTATATATTTATTGAAATACAGACAGGTTAAAAAGACAGGTAGAAATTGTTGGTCCGAGAAATAACACCTGATTTTCCAGTTGGACTGGTACACCTGTCAAAGTATGTGACTTTACTGGTTTAAAACTGCTGAGATGTTCTAGATTTTAAATAAGGAAACAATTTGTTGGAAATAAAAAGTCATTAATTGTATACCTTTAAGGTAATGGAGTAAGTTGACAATAAGTATGTATGACTTTGATAGGTAAATTTGATTTAAGTAGATAGGTTTTTTAATTTATTTTTTATTATTTATTTTTTTTGTATTAATAACGCCTTCCAATATGTAATTATTATTTTACTTCATGTAATGTTCATTTGTCATATATTTTATAAGTCCCCAGCGATCTGTGGGCGACCAGCTGTCTCCACCGACCTGAAAAATCTTGCTGACAAAGTGGCCGTCATCACCGAACTGTAACAAGCAGCTGCTAAGCTTGCAGCGTCAACAAGTGAAAATTCTGTCTGACCACTCATATACGGAATACACAACACCTGTCTTACTCCAATGTGTCTTAGGGAATTTAAAATTTAAAAAATATTATTTAAAATTTAATACTACACAAAGAAAGAACTTTGGCGGGCTCTCATTTATTTTATTTATCCGTCGTTTCTTTTTCGGAAGTAAGTATCAAAGGTGTCAGCTGAGTAAATTATAAATTCAACATAATTATAAAATAACGTAGCTAACAGTTAACAACACATTACGAGAGATTTGTGTGTTGTTTATTACTAACAATGACTTTGGACTGACATTGTTCATAACGACAAAATAGTGGTCAAAGGTTTCGTTCGAGAATATTTATGTATTTATTTATCTAAATGTATTGAAAAAGGCTTTAAAAAAACTTACGACGTGAGTACATCGGCAATTTGAAATAAATTACAGTTCCTTACTATTTAAGTTGTTAAAGTTTACAAAGGTTAACGTTTGAGTGTTTCTGATAAACATTTAACTTTACTATTACATTAATAAAACGTGAAAGCCTTAGGACCAAACAAGAAAAGATTCATGATAGCCAAATACAGGGATGTTACCGGGGCCCCGTGGTCTGAAACGCGCACTTACAGACCTTAGGGTCTGTCGCCACCTAGTTCGAATCCAAATCGGACAGATCCTTGTGTGAGAAAGTTTGTCAATTCGCTTGGCAAAATTCGGTGGTTTTCTTTGAGCCCTCCGGTTTCCTCAACCATTCTAGAAATGGGAACACAACAAGGTGTAACATAACCAAGCACCCTTTATTTACAAAACATTAGTAATGTGATAGAGTGTGTATTTGAGGAAAATGTTTTGACAGTTTAAGAGACATTTGTGACTGATCTGAGATGGTGGAAATACGTATTGCATGTATAAAATTTTGAATATTTCTTTTGATAAAAATTCACAATTCAACACATGGCAGTACGATTACCAGCAGGGGATTGTGAAAAAAAAAACTAGAAATGTATATAGTGTATAAAATGGAAAAAAAGAGGAAGTGGCGGAGAAGTAAAATACATTTATATTAAACAAAAAATTGCTTTTAACATTACGTGACTATAAATCCTATCAATGCGTAATTCGGTCATACAAAATACGTCATTAGAAATTAAACTGTAATTTTATTTTAATAAATTAAAGCCCCTTCTTTATTAGGTTTATAATCCGATTATGGTTTACATAAATTTGACTTTTGTCTAACTGAACGTGCCAATAACTGAAAAGTTATCTTAAGATGTAATTAAATTCTTAAAGAGATTTAACATATCGTAATATCACATCAAACTCAGTAATTTAATACATGCGCAAAAAATGAATCCAAAACTATAATCAGTCCGTATTATTCGTAACACTAGGTCAAGAGACAAAAACACTGTCCTTTCCTGTGTCAAAAAATTTATAACATTGATGTTGATTGTACACCAGCGTTTTACTCAAATCTAGTGTCATATTATAAATTTTTGAATTTTCTGAAAGAAATATTCAAAAATTCATAACATGACACTAGCACAAAGGGGTAAAGAGCAACAATTAAAGTTCATTATATGATAATGAACAATATAAAGTATGCCAGTTATACACTGTAGAATCATTTATATTCATCGAGTTAAAATTTCGTGGTTTTGAGTTTAAAAAGATCTGTTGTAGAAAATTTCGTAGACTTGAATTTTATGAAAATGAATATCATTGTGGGGTATTATAAAATTCGTTGACATTGAATTTCGTGGTTTTCATGTACCCATGAAAAAGACAAAATTTGACCCCAAACGAACATTTGTTTGTGATTTTACATAAATATATACTAGTATTACAAACACACACACACACACACACACACACATATATATACGTATGTATGTATATTGTTATTAATTGTTATCAATAAAGTACTAAAGCGCCGATAAATTGCAGCACTTAGATTTTAGTATTGAGTGTGTCAAGAGCCACCAATTTGTATGTATCATTCACCTGCAACAAACTTTTGGTTCAAATAATATGCTTACCACTTATACATAACGTTTTTATTTCCCCTTTATATCACCTATGATCAATTTTAAATTGGTTAATCCCGATTAACACTTACTTGTATATTGATTACCTACAATATGTGATTTAAATGGTTAAAATATAAGTAATTATGACAAGAAATAAAATGGAGTCAAGAAATGCTTTAAGAACCAGGGCTGGAGAATAGCTAAGTTAACCAACAGATGTATATTTCATTTTGGATGGTAATTATGTTTATATTCATTTCTCATGTTCGTTTCACTTGTATTACTTCTATTATCACCCGCACTACACTTGTTACATGTGTTGATATTTATCTAGGTTAAAATGAAATATTTAAAATAAAAATAAAATGACATTTCATTAATATTACCACCTTATACATACAATGTTAATTGTTTTAAAGTGCAAAATGTTTCTTTTCCATTAAAAGAGACCCATTTTCTTAAAAATTTTGATGTAAATATCCAGTATCTAATATCAAGAGAGGAAAAACACTGGACAGATTAATGTAAGAAATATTTATGTTTACTATACCAAAGCTTGTTATTATATTCATACACTAGTTCAGCTTTTTCGGTATTATAAACATTTGATTATGTAGGACCATTGGTTTAGAAGTAGTGGAATTTTTTAGGAACCTAAAAAGTAATGCATGTATATCATTCAATACCATTTTGTCATAGTTTCCGGCACCGCAATTTGAAAACAGATGTAACAATACGACATTACCAGGCTGTTTAGTTGTTAAAGGCACGTGTTTGCCTCTTGGATGCCATCGTCGGTAACCCGCGGGTGATTCACATGGATTCTCTCTTTGAGGAAGCTTGTGGATTCAAAACCGTGGATGTTATTAATGCAGAGTTTGAATGGGTATATAAAATGCGTTGGTTTGTTTAATGCTGTGGAATTTAAACAAAACTGCTTCTGCTTTGTCAGCCATACCCTATATATAGCTTTGCCAGCCATACCCAATATATAGCTTTGCCAGCCATACCCCATATATATATCACAGGTAAATTAATAGGAAAGAATGGTAAAAATTTGATTCCGTGTCAACTTTTATAATGTTTATTATGATTTGTAAGTAAATGTTTATATTATTATTATTATTATTATTATTATTACCATTTTTACATAAATTGTATTGCTCTTTTCAGATTTTATAATGGATTGATGGATAAATTAAAAGCCGCATTTTAAGTATTCCACGAGATTTTTAAAATGGCTCAAGACAACACATTTCCTACCCTACAGGACAAAAGACTTACATTTGTAAAGAACCAAATATCTCGAACCAGAAAGTTAACAAATATGTTCAATACAAAGCTAAAAAACAAATACAATCATTACAATAAGACAATGGAAAAACATAAAAAGACATATGATTTCAAAGCATGGCAAAAAACAATACCGTTAAAACATTCCTTAACGCATATAAAGGGGACGCAAAAATTCTTAAGGAAGTGTCGAGAGCAGACGTTTATAGAAAATGATGAAGATCGTACATATGGAATGTATGATGGTATATCACTGAGAGAAATGCAACCTGAAATAGAATCAATTATAGCGGACGCACATCCTACTGCTAGAAGAATGAAAAAAGTCCACAAACTTTTGGACGATGGCAAACGAGATGGACGTATCCTTGATATGAATGCAGCTCGAAACAATTTGATTGCGATTATGAATCGACCAAGTTACCCGCCTAAAAGAGAGACAATGTTAGGCTTAGATTCTGAAAGTTCTTCGCCAAACCTCTCGACACGACCAATCAGTGTTAATTCAACACCAGATCCTATTTCAAGAACAGGCATCGGTTTGTTGCCACCAATACAAATAACAAAGGAAAATACAAAAAGGTCTCTATTTCGGCGTATGCGGTCAGACACTTTGCCAAATATTTTACCAACAGCAAAAAAGTCAAACACGATTTCTTTTGAACCCAAACTAAACATGCGTCGTTTGTCAGAATTCCGGAGATACTAACTATCGTTTGTCAGAATCTAGAATGCACTGACTATCTTTCATTTGTCGTAATCCAAGAAATATTGGTTATCGTTTGCCAGAATCCAGAAATTACTGACTATCGTTTGTTAGAATCCAGGAGATACTGACTATCGTTTGTCAGAATCCAGGAGATACTGACTACCGTTTGTCAGAATCCAGAAGATATTGACTATCGTTTGCCAGAACCCAAAAGATATTGGCTATCGTTTTTTAGGAGACTATTGTTTCGATAAACGATAGTCAGTATCTCCTAAAATTCTGACAAACAATAGTCAATATCTTCAGAAATCCAACAAACGATAATCAGTATTTCCTGGATTCTGACAAACGAAAACCAATATCTTTTGGGTTTTGGTAAACGACAGTTAGTATCTTCTGACAATTTATCATTTGTCGAAATTAAGGAGAAACTGACTATTTTCTGTCAGAATTTCCTATTTTTAGTATAATTATACATGATTCTACTACAGCATTTCTTCTTGTTTAATGGTACTTTTTAACAAGAATGGTTAAAAACAAAAAATACATGCGACATTTGTTGTTTAGTGTATTATTGTCAAGACAATCCATACTTGTACTAAAGGAATTTTATTAATATGACGTGCATGTCCATTAATGCATGTATTATCTTTGCGTAATTTTGGAATGTATAACCTAACTCCATCGTCGTCTGCCATGAATCTGTTTTACTATATCGCTATAACGTTTGACGTGCTTCATACAAATATGATGTTGTAACCTTCAGCTTATGCTACTGTGTCATACAGACCAAGAATCCCACGAATCGCCATGATTTGATACATTTTTAGATGATTCGTTACCAGTTCGTAAAGTTCGTATCTGATCCGTAGTCAGTTCTTGCATTTCTTGAGCAATCGGGAAATAGTGGTAAAAGTTTCGAGCTGTTTAAAATTTTGGCCACGAATTCCTGATTCCAAAAATCCGTAATTCGTTCGTAACAAATTCGTAGTGTATTCTCAGTTATCTTAACTGAATCTTTATTCAAATCGTAGCGTTCTCAGATATTCTTAACTCAATCGGGAATTCGTGAATTCGTGGCTTGACCAGGAATCTGCTACGAATTTCTCATGAATCCCACGAATAGCTATCTGGAGGAAAATTCTACAATTTGCCAAGAATAGTCACGGATTCAATTTGTTCGTACATGATTCGCACACGCATTTGGCATATTCTTAACTATTTCACAACTGATTCCTAACGTTCGTGAAGCATTCGTAATAGATTTTTGTAAATCGTTGAGAATTCTGGACATGTTTTCGTGCAATTGCAGCCGAATTCAGACGAATCCCACGAATATCCGTAACTCTATCGTAACTGAATCGTACAGCGTCACGAATTAGATATGAAAATTGGCAAAAGTCTACGAATAATCACGAATCCAAAAATGTATCAACTCGTGGCGATTCGTGGAATTCATGGTCTGTATGTAATAGTAGCATTACAAGCTCCGCCTTAGAGTTACCTTATTAAAGTAAGGTGCTTTCTAATTTATATATTTGCTCGTGATTGAACCGTCTCGATTCCTTATGCATATACATGTATCATGAAATTAGAGTATTTGTTAGCAAAACTTAAGTTTTTACTAATAACCTCTTGTAGACTGTATATGGCAATTACGTTTGTATATTTCTAGTTAAACGGCGTTTCAGGACTGGCTAACTTGAACCACATTACTACTTAATCATTCCCGTTTTTAAAATTGTTGTCTTATAAAAATGCACATCTTGTATTTGATTGTCATAAAGAATTTTATTAATGTATTTTACGTTCAAATTTTAATAAATGCTTTATAACATAATTTTAGTTTTCTTATTTTGTTCGTTTTGTAAAGCCACGTGCACATTGTCCTGGCTATTGTCAAGTTATAAAATTTCATGTTTTACTTTCTAATTAACTGTTAAAAGATCTGTTTAAAGATCTCATATAAAATGTTAAAGTTTTAAGCCTATGTGTTCAGTATTACTTTATAGAAAGAATTGCTGTTTACTTCTCTAAATGCTTTGTTTTAAAGGCTTCTATTGCAAATCTTTGATCAAGTCTGTTTATAGATTGAATCTCAAGAAAATAAGTTACATCAGTAAAAAAAATTATTTCTGAAATCTCAAATAATGACAATGATGACAAAATACAACAGTAGCTGTAACAAATCTTTCTGGTTTGTAGGGTATGATACGATGGCCTATATCAGCCGTCAAGTTTCATTTATTGTAGAGGAGAAGTGTATTTTGTCATTGTCAAGTTTCTATTGTCAGTTTACACATTTCTTCAACGTTATTCTTACCAATTTAGAAAGTTCTCAACAAAGTCAAATTCCTTTGTTGATATTGTATTTTGTCAATGTCAAGTTTCTATTGACGGTTGACACATTTTTTCAACGTTATTCTTACCAATTTAGAAAGTTGACAACAAAGTTCTCACTTTTCTTATTGTCGCATTCCTTTGTTGATATTGTATTTTGTCAATGTCAAGTTTCTATTGACGGTTTACACATTTCTTCAACGTTATTCTTACCAATTTAGAAAGTTGACAACAAAATTTTCACTTTTCTTATAGTTGCATTCCTTTGTTGATATTGTATTTTGTCAATGTCAAGTTTCTATTGACGGTTTACACATTTCTTCAACGTTATTCTTACCAATTTAGAAAGTTGACAACAAAATTTTCACTTTTCTTATTGTCGCATTCCTTTGTTGATATTGTATTTTGTCAATGTCAAGTTTCTATTGACGGTTTACACATTTCTTCAACGTTATTCTTACCAATTTAGAAAGTTGACAACAAAGTTGTCACTTTTCTTATTGTCGCATTCCTTTGTTGATATTGTATTTTTTACAAGTTTTGCTACTAGATAACTCTCTTCCTAAAGGAATGTGACAATAGGAAAAGTGACATTTTTTTTGTCAAATTTCTAAAATGGTAAGAATAACGTTGGAAAAATATGTAAAATGACAAAAGAAACTTGAAAATGACAAAATACAATTCTCCTCTACAATAAATGAAACTTGACGGCTGATATCGGCCATCGTAGTATGATGTAACGATGATTTTTTATTAAATAGCACTTGTCTCGTTGACTGAGGAACGCATAATCTAATTCAGATGACGAAGTTTTTGGTTGATTGTTGTTTTACGCAACAACCGCCACAACTGCAATTTTCAACTAGACAATTTTTATTAATCTCAATTTTTAATCTTGACACAAGTTAGCGTGGTGCGTGAGTATGAAAGTGTTTTTAATTTGCACTGCACTAGTTCACCTTTTTGGCGACCTTTCCAGTGCTTAGTACCAAGTTGATAAACGTCGCAAATCCTCGGTCCATTGTACTGGCACCGGGCAAACCATGTAGTAAGGGCCTACGCGTACGGCAAGGAAAAATCCTTTTCACTTTCGGTCGACCAGGCCCCAGTTTCACAATCATACACTCAATTCAGGGTACACTCAACTCAAATATCTCATTTTTCTCTTAACAATATATTTTTAAATCTAAGTTTTATGAGACAATGTTTTTGTTTTGCTCACCAAAATCTACACAAAGCAATTTAAAAATATCATTAGATATTAAATTTTAACTGTGTTATGTTTTTAAAATTGACATTGAAATATTTCCTAATTTGAGTGAAGTGTACACTCAACTGAGTGAACAATTGTGAAACTTGTTAAACTTGGGCCATTATCGAACCAATGGCAGTGAGATTTCTTGCGTTTTAACGGTAACGCCTTATCTCATCAGTCACCGTGTTCCCAAATATAGGGTTTTATGGGTCTATCAGCTAATCGCAGTTTCATAAAATACTAATATAAATGTAATATTTGTAATCGGATGTCAATACAATGTGTTAAAATAATACAACAACAGCTGATAAACAGCACGTAAAAGGATTGAAGCGTAAGAGCAGTAAGAAACAGCATTGTAGGAAATAACAAAGAAAATTGTTTGCAAAATGCAATAGACAATATAATAAGTACATACACTTTACAACTTCATCAAGTTAAGAACTGCCATGGTGCAAAACTTATTAAGTCAAATTTTATTTATAAGTAGCTAATATGCATGAAGTAACTGCAGTACAAAAAATTATCACCAAATGATTAACCATTCCAGTATACTTGTCATGTCCTTGACCTTTGAACATATGACCTTGAAAAATAAATCAAAATGATTATAAATCAATAGCTACAATATTCAATTATACATGCCTTTACAAAAAGTTAATAGTTTTCAAGATAATTAACATTTTCAGTCGACTTTTGCAGCTGAAACCTTGACCTTTGAACATATGACATTGAACCATATAGAAAAATGATGGGTGTATCATACCTACAACATTCTAATAAACATGCCTATACAAAAAGTTAATAGTTTTCAAGATCAAGATAATTAACAATTTTAGTCTTATTATGCTGCTATGACCTTGACTTTTAAACATATGACCTTAAACCATATACCAAAATGATCGTCATGTCAATACCTACAATATTCTGATATAAAAGCTTCTGCAATAAGTTAAGAGTTTTTAAGGTAATTATCAATTTGGGTTTTCTTATGTAGCTTGACCTTGACCTTTGAACATATGACCTTCAACCATAAATCAAAATGATTGTCATGTCAATACTTACAATAATCTAATATACATGCCTATACAAAAAGTTAAGTTTTCAAGATAATTAACAATTTAAACCTACTTATGCAGCTATTACCTTGCCCTTGAACATATGACCTTGAACCATAAATCAAAATGATCGTCATGTCAATATCTACAATATTCTGATATAAAAGCTCCTGCAATAAGTTAATAGTTTTCAAGGTAATTATCAATTTGGGTTTACTTATGCAGTTTTGACCTTGACCTTTGAACATATGTCCTTGAACCATAAATCAAAATGATTGTCATGTCAATACCTACAATATTCTAATATACCTGCCTTACAAAAAGTTAATAATTTTCAAGATATAGTGACAAATATATAATCTTTAGCAATTTCCCCACTCAGTGCCTTACAATTTCCACATTTTGAGCCCCATGGCTACCATTTGTGCAAATCTGAAAATAGATGACCTAAGGATGTTATAAATGAAATAACTAAGGTATATCTCTTGTAGATTCAGAGAAGAAGATTTTTAAAGTTTTTCACTATTTCCCCCCTTGTGGGGCCCAAAGGAGACATAACTCCTTCATTTGTGCAAATCTGAAAGGGCTTCACCTAGGCATGATGGTAGCCAAGTTTCATTAAATTTGGCCTAGTGGTTTTGGAGGAGAAGATTAAAATGTAAAAAAGTAACGACGGACGACGAACGACAGACGAAGATGGATAGCAATAGCTCATCTGAACAATTCATTGTTTGTCGGGAGCTTAGCCCCCTTCCCCGTCCCCCCCCCCCAAACTGGGCTCTGACCCTGATCTGCTGAGGGCAAGGACTTCTCGCCGCAGAGGGCTTGAGTCTGCGACGCTAGCAATATCTCGTGATAAAATTCTCAACCCCCTTCTGTCATAAAATTTTGGATTCGTCCCTGATTTACACTATTACACCAAA
This sequence comes from Tegillarca granosa, assembly GCA_029721355.1. NCBI lineage: Eukaryota > Metazoa > Mollusca > Bivalvia > Arcoida > Arcidae > Tegillarca > Tegillarca granosa. The sequence continues at coordinate 52,097,664 of CM056595.1, read as the reverse complement.
GAGTCAAAAGTTTATCTAAGGAGGCATGCCGAGATATTACACTTTCCTAGACAGAACATCAATAACACAATAACTAACTCATATATATATGAGAGCTTATTTTAATGTAATTTATAACACCAAAAACAAATACAGCTTAATGACAAAGATCACGTAAAATGTATATTATCCTGTAAAGCGATTTATTATTTATATCCAATGTGTTACTAAACATAATGATCATGACATAAAAAATTTAATCCTTGTTCACTAGTACAAGTAGTACTACTAGTATATAAATAACGTACGGTGTTTAAATGTACTGTAGCTCTACCTGGCCCATGTACCGAACGGCAAACATTGTTTTTTTTTAACTTTAAATTTACTAAAAGAAATTGAAACAAGAGGTCCATTGACCTTAATGTTCACCTGGGGATTGCCCCAAACCTTCTACAGAAATGCAATGGACAATTTCAGACTTTGCTGAAACTATCAACCCCAACCCCAACCCCTGCTCCCTTTAGTATTGATCCCACTGCCAAAAATTTTCCTTAGAATCTTAATACCTAAGGTCTAGTCGCAATATATTTATAAATAACTAAAATAGTTTATAGTATTTGAAATAATTAACCATTTTAGTACTCTTTTGCAGCTATGGCGTTGACCTTTGAACCCATGTAAGTATACCATATATCAAAATCATAGTCATATCAATATCTACGATATTTTAACACGCATGCTTACACAAAAAGTTTATTTTGTTAGATAATTTACCATTTCAGTGTTTTTTTGTCGCTTTGACCCCGACCTTTGAACCCATGGCATATATATATATATATATATATATATATATATATATATATATATATATATATATATCTGCAACTGGGTAACATAAGAATGCAACACATGAAGTGTCTAAGGTATAAATCCATTTCTTAACAGAACCACAAATGGACATAACTCACCAATTTTTGGAAATCGAAAAGACAACCCATGCATGATAATCGTCAAGTTTCATCAAAGCCCAGAAATTTTGCAGGATATGTTTAAAATGTATAGTTTTTGCACGGACTAAGGTAGATAGTAATAACTTATTTGAGCTTTCAGCTCAGGTGAGCTAAAACTAAAACCAATTTTCAATTAGATATTTTTCATTTGGTAATTTTGAAATAAAAATCGTTTTGCGGTTTGATGCACTTAACTTCTCAAGACAACTGTGATGTGCGTATGAAATATATATTTTTGGAGCAATATTACATATAAAGTCGAATTGAAAGCATTTTAATATATATTTATATTTTGTATAATCAAGCCATTAGGGGCTAAACTTGTCTAAAATCGATCACAAAATTAGCAAGTATCATACAAAGCACAATATTTAGTCACAAAAATACTTTTGTGATAATATGAACTTCTGTTAACACAATAAGTCGCAGTTACTAGCTTGTGTCAAAAGTAACAGAAACATAACCAGTTCCAATGTAACAGAAATGGTAGCAAGTAATTCATACCTAAAATCAAATTTAATTTATCATGTTAATATTCATATCCAATGACATATAACCATACGTGTAAATATCATGAAAACTCTAGACCACAGTACACCGATTATGATTTACTACTAAAACAATGATAATATAATTTGTACTTGTTTTAAAATTATTATGAAAAGTATACACGTGCAGTTAACATACGTAGTTAATTAATTTGGTTAAGAATTCAAAGCTGTAACTACTAATGAGTCAGACAAGGCAGTTGCATCGTAGGGGATTGTGACAAGTAGTTTTCATTACATAGTATGATTGTTCGTCAAAAGGTTTGTGAACCGGATTATACTCATACGTTCGATTAAGCCCCTATAATGCTTTACGTTAGTACAAACCATCACGAAATTTCCAGTTTTTTTTCCCAATTTTAAAATTTAAGGGGAAACAAGCATAAAAATTCTCATAAAACACGGAGTTTAATCATACGACAATTTACAGATATGTGCACCAAGTCCTGTCGCAATGAAGATGTGATCTCTTTGTGAATCAATTCCAACACTGACAGGATATTCTACATAAGTTTGGTCGATCATGGTTTTACATTTACCGTCAGGAGAAAAAACAAAGATTTTTTTACTATTCCATCCACACACAAACACATTTTCTCTTCCATCTACTGCTATGCCTAATGGAGATTTCAATCGTGGATCTTTGTATCTTGTAAGAGTCGCTCCAGTTAAGTCGCTGCATACAACATCATCTCCATCACCAAAATAGACCTTTGCAGTCTTTGACACTGACACATATGGGCCTGAAAGACCTTTCCTTATCGATAGCATTTGCAAAAGTTGGCCATCGAAAGAAAACTCAGCTATTCCATTCATATGACCAACTATTAAACTCGCTTTTGTTGGAGCCAATCCACATGGCTCATAAATACATTCAATTTCACCATCTCTTCGAAATCCTTTCTGTGTAACTCTGTACTTATGCAGAATCGTTCCGCCTTGTACGGAAACAGCAATTTGAGATGGTCCAATACAACATACATCCCGCAAAGCACTAGACAAAACCGACTCATATAAAAGCTTTCCAGTTTTGCCAAACATTTGCAACCTATTTAGTGAAGAGTTGCACAAAACTAATCTTCCATCAGAAAGAAACGTTCCACCTGAAAATTGTTCCTCGTTACCAAAACTGCAAACCCTAGAAATTGTCAACTTTTGACTGGTAAGGGGGTCATTTCTAGTAGTTTCCTTTGTAAATGCAAGACTACCTACGTCATCATACATGATCTCCATGATGTTGACAATTTCCGCGATGTTGTCGGATAAATCGCTGGTCCTCTTTACATCTACTTCTGCTACTGACGCCACAGACTTCGGAATCGATGCTACCGTATCATTAACATTTATCGTGTATTTAATGCAGGTTGTTCCATATAGATCTTTCTTTAGCTGTTCTAATTGTTCACGGAGTTGCATTTTCAGCTTTTCCTTGATTATGAAGAGCTGTTTTGGTGATCCCCTATGACGTACAGTTTGTAACAACTTCTTCCCTTTTTTGACCTGGTTCAAGAATGTTTCAATTCTCTCTTTTTGTTCTCTGAGCTTTGAATTCTGAATCTCATGCTTTTTATCAAATTTTAATAAGAAGTTAGTCTTCAGCTGATCAAGTTTGTCTTTTGCTTTTTGGACAACTGATGTAACTTTCTTTGATATTTCACTCCAATCGTGATCCAGTACTTTGATATTTTCTTCTATTTGCACTTTCAACTCTTGTGTTTTCTCATCCATTTTGTTTAGGTACTTCGTGAAATTTTCTTCCGGTTCTAAATTTTTCGGATTTATCACTATTTCTTCAAATGTTGAGACATGCTCACATTTTCTATGTTGAGTAGCTAAGCAAATCACGCAGCACATTTTTCCATGATCGTGGCAGTATACCTCCAGTGTTTTGCCTTCATGTTGCATGCAACATACATCAACATCAAAATCAATTGTGTGTTCTTGAGTCACATTTTTAATAGGCATCGTTGTATGATTAATGCATGATTTAAATCGATTATGAGAGGCAATGCAGCTTTCACACATGGCATCTAAGCATACTGTGCACCAGGTGATTGCAGGTTTTTTTTTATTCTCCACATTGCACGGACCACAAAACTTTCCATCTTCTTCCGAACCACTTGAAACTTCTGACTGGTTATCTGGAAATGTTTCGGTATTTTTTTCTTTTGGAAAACTGACATCTGAAATCTTTATTGGCTTTCGACAAACGGGACACAGAAAATAAATTTATTAATGTTACTTAAACTCGTCGTTTATTTATTTATAAACTTCTTCTTCTGTTATTTATAGTAACTTAAAAAGTTCCGCACGGGTGATCCCCGTGAATGTAATACATATAGTCATTCGAAGGCTCTGTCTCTAACGCAGTAGACGTGTTTTCAGTTGTATATTTCTCGCTATCATGTCGGACGAAGAAAATGCCAACCACAATGAGGAAAGTCCTATGGATACTGGTGGTCGTTCCACTAATTTTGAACTGTCTGACGCAGTCGGGCTGTTTAAAGACATCATTCGGAAAGAATTCGACAGTTTTTCCATTCAACTCAAACAGGAACAAGAAGCACGTGCAGAGACCATTAAGAAAAGTTTGAAGGACAGCAGCCTCTTAAAACTTAAGGGCCAAGGTAACCAAACACAATTTGATTTCAATAACGAGATTTTGGAAGCATTGGATAAGCTCGAACGTCGAGCTTTCGACTCCAGGGACAGTCAGTCTGTGACCATTATTTCAGACACGAGAACCAAAATCAATCTTCGGAATAAACACATCCGCATTGCAGATTCATCCCCTGCAGGCTGGCAAACGGTGAATGAATACAAAAACAGCGACATAGCGGATAACTCCGATGACGAAAAGAAAATCAGAAGCGCCGAAACACGGGCACTCAGACAGAAAAACAACAAAAAACGCCCTCATCCATACAATACTAACAGATTCGCCGCTACTTCAGCTGCCGTCGGATCTCCAGCTCAGCCTAACTACTCCAACGGCGGACAACAGCCTTTTCTTGGCAAAGGACCTCAGTTGTCTCGCTACCAGCAGACACCAAGACGTCAACCACAACCATACGACGTGTGTTACAACTGTTTCCAAACAGGACACTGGAAAATCCGATGCCCTGCACTCAACACAGCGACCACAAGCAAGTAAAGAACCTGCCAGAGTTAATGATAAGTATATTTATACTTTATTTGAGTATTGTGATAGAGAATTTGACGTAGAATTAATAGATCAAATTAGATTTTTTGACAAGCTAGATTTTAGTAACATTAAAGGCATTAAGCACAGTTTAAGGAATCATTTAGATTTCTGGAAAGAAATCGATGCTTATCCTTCAATTTTAAGTATAGTTGAACATGGCTATCAAATACCATTTAAATCGGATCCTCCTATGTATTTACCAAACAACAAATCAGCTTTAAATAACGCACAATTCGTAGCTAAATCTATCTCGGATCTTATTAGTTCTGGGTGCGTCGTACAGGTTCCTTTCAGACCATATATTGTTAGTCCTCTCAGTGTCGCTCAGAATAGAACAAAGCTAAGGCTAATTTTAGATTTAAGTCAACTTAATCATTACGTAAAAAGAGATAAGATTAAGTTTGAGGACTGGAAGATGGCTCTTAATTATTTTGATAAAAACTGTTTTGCCATCAAATTCGACCTGAAATCAGGTTACCATCATATAGATATTTCTTCTAAATATCAGTCGTTTTTGGGATTTTCGTGGGACAATAAATATTACTGCTATACTGTTCTACCATTCGGAATAACCTCTGCCCCTTATATATTCACAAAGACGTTAAGACCAATTTTGAAATATTTAAGACTAAACAACATCAAAATTGTCTTGTATTTAGACGATGGTCTATGTTTTGCTTCGACTTTTTGTCAGTGCCAGAATAACTCCAAATTTATTCAAGAAACCCTTTCTAGAGCAGGTTTTCTCGTTAATGTGGAAAAATCTATTTTCGAACCCGTTCAAGAATTAGAGTGGTTAGGTATTGTATGGAATTCTTTACAATTTTCCATATCTATTTCCGACACAAGAATCAACGATACAATTAGTTGTATTACAGGAGTTGTCTCCCGTTTACCACGTATCACCGCTAGAGAATTGGCAAGAGTAGCAGGTAAGGTTATATCTATGACCCCAGTTATGGGAAACGTCTGTAACCTCATGACGAGGTTTTGTTATATGAAAATTGTGCAAAGGCGTAGTTGGGATTCTCAGTTATGTTTTTCAAACTTCAATCTTGTTCATAACGAATTGCTTTTTTGGTTGCAACATATTAAAACCAGAAACGCTAGGTTTTTATCTAATGTTGTACGTAAAAATGTTATCATTTTTTCCGATGCTAGTAACGTCGCTGCAGGTGCTTATACTTTGGAGGTTAATAGCAAAGTGTATCATAACATGTGGCAGTCCGAAGAATCTAATACGAGTTCTACTTGGAGGGAAATGAAAGCCATAGAGCAGGCTTTATTGTCTTTTAAAAATGTGTTTAAAAATACAGATCTTAAATGGTTTACAGATAGTCAAAATTGTGTCAAAATAGTAAATTCGGGTAGTATGAAACCTGACTTACACAGTCTCGCACTGAATATATTTTCAGTCTGTTTAAAGTACGGTATCTGTATTGACATTCAATGGGTTCCCAGATCTCAAAACATGAAAGCCGATTACTTGAGTAAAATCATAGATTATGACGATTGGGGCGTTTCTTCTGAATTTTTCCAATTCGTCAGTTCTTTATTCGGCCCATATACCATAGACAGATTTGCAAATTCTAATAACAAGAAAACAGTTAGATTTAATTCCCTATTTTGGAATCCAGGCTCTGAGGCCGTAGATTGCTTTACACAGAACTGGGCCGGTCATAACAATTGGTTAGTTCCACCCATACATTTAGTTATTCCAGCTATTAGACATTTGGTTCAATGCAAGGCTAAGGGCACTTTAGTTATCCCAAAATGGCCTTCTTCGCCATTCTGGCCTTTCATCTTTAAGCACGGTTTATCCTATCATGCTTATGTCTCGGACGTTATAGAGTTCAAAAACCCACACGGTATATATGTTCAAGGAATGAATAAAAAGTGTTTATTCGGATCTTCTGAGTTCAATGTACCTGTTATGGTGGTAAAACTTGACGCCTGTTAGTCGTCATAATTCATACGCTGTTCAACACATGTGATGTGTATTTGATATTATCTTAGCTAGTGTTTAATTATGTGTGTCACAGTTTTATATAGTTTTAACGTTTTGAGTTGGTATAATAGTGGTGTATTGCAGTTGTATATGCATATAGGCCCTGGTACACCTTTTGATAGAATTAATTTGTTAATGCATTATTTAATACAATAGCGTGCGTGCATTTCAGAGTTTAATTACGTTTTCTGTTTTGTTTCTATAGAACACTGGTGTATTGCAGTCGGATGCTACACTATAGATTGAAGTCATATTGTATATGTCAGAATATTGCGTATTATAGAAGTTTTGCATATTGTTGGTGTATTGCAGACGTTTTGTAGATCCTGGTACACTATTTTGTTTTGTAAATAGCTGGTGTATTGCAGATGTACGGCAGGTCCTGGTACACCTTGCCAAATGGCTACCGTAATACAAACTTACTTCGATGTAATTTTACATTTTTCAGATTTATTTTCGGTCGGGAGATGGACTAAAGATACTCTTACTAGCAAAGACTCCAATTTACAGCAACTCTACGATCTATTACCTACATACTGCCTTAATTCAAAAGCTAAGAACACATATAAACAATACAGGTATGCTTTTAATTCATTTTGTGGATGGTGCAAATCATTCACTCCCAGTGTTTGTTGTATGCCAGCTTCTGAAACTGACGTTTCTCTGTATCTAGTACATTTAGCACAGACTTCCCGGTCTTCATCTAAGATAAAGACACATGTTCACGCCATCAGTTGGGCGCATTCACTTGCTGGCTATACAGACCCGTGTGGGTCGTCATTAGTACAAAGTGTGAAAGAAGGTGCACTGAGAGATACAGGTCGTCCAGTGGTTAAAAAGGAGCCTATATCTCCTCAGAATTTAGCTTCCCTTGTAGATTTGTATGGATCAAACTTGAGTTCTTTATTTGATATTAGAATTTCTTGTATGTGTTTGCTCGCTTTTGCAGGTTTTTTGCGTTTTTCAGAACTAGCTCAATTAAAAATGAGTCATGTTCGAATCTTTACTACACATATGATTCTTTATATAGACGGTAGTAAAACTGATGTGTATAATAAAGGTAACGAGGTATATATTTCCAAAACCAACACAAAAACCTGTCCCGTCTCTATGTTAGAGCGCTATATAAAGCTCAGTAATATCAAAGCTTCATCTTGTGAATATTTATTCAGAGGTTTATCTTATTGTAAGAAGTCCAATACATATAAGCTTAAAAAGCCCAACAAACCTCTTTCTTATACAAGAACTAGGGAAATTATTTTGTCAGCTTTTCAGTCTATTGGTTTAGATAAAACCAAGTTCGGTCTCCACAGCTTAAGGTCAGGGGGCGCCACAGCAGCCGCTGTTTCAGGCGTCAATGACAGAGTGTTTAAAAAACATGGTCGATGGAGCACAGACAAAGCTAAGGATGGATACGTGAGAGAAAATATAGAAGAAAAATTGTCAGTTTCTAAAAATCTTGGTATCTGAGTGATCAGTTAATATTCCTTCTTAATTTTCGTCTCTTTCTTTATCTTCGACGTAACTGCACTCACAGAGCGCTTCACATCCTATATCTAGTTATAGTTTTATTTATAAATAATTTATGTTCGTTTGAGTGGAACGAATTAGAACATAATGACCTACATTGTTTCGGAAGTTTACACTGTGTAACGATGTACGCTTTTAAACATGGAAAGCAAAATTTGTGGTGACATGGTAAATATTTTGGATTCGTAAATTGTTCGAAACAAATTGAACAAATAAGATCCTCTTTTTGTACAGGTTTTTATGCCATCTCCAAGTATGCGCAGTAGTGGTGAAGAGTCTACTTTCATTTTGATCGGAAATCACTTTTATAATTTCTAAATCGGCAACAATACCGTACCTGTAATACGAATGTGCTGTACAATGGATATTCGGCATTTTGATAATTTATCTTTTTATTGTTACCTAAGTAATTTATAACACACTAGTCTACTAGATTTTATTTATCATAAATATATTCAGCTATATTTAAACCACTTCACACACACACACACACACACACACACACACATATATATATCATACCTTCATCATTCTGTCTAATGTTAGAAATATAAAAAAAAAACAAGTTCAAATCCCCAGCTTCAAGAGAGTCTGGGTGCCGCTGGGTAGAAATCTAGTGGAGGTACCATTATTCTGAAGTCCATTCATTATTATATGTCTACGAATACTGATTGAAATTTCAATAAAAATAAGGTAAAATTGGATAAGCGAATATTTGATTAAAATTCAGCATGTACATTTTGTTAATATTGACATTTCGAGAGAGAATCGTATTTTTACTCTGTATTCAAGGAATAAAAAGTGTGTGTGTGTGTGTGTGTGTGTGTGTGTGTGTGTGTGTGTGTGTGTGTGTGTGTGTGTGTTTCCCTATTATTCGGCAATTGTCTTGTTTTAAGAAATTTAGAAATGTCAGCAGTTTGTGTCCATTTAGGTCCCCCAAATAAGATCTTTTTTCTTCATAAACCAACATATGGTGTGTCTGTTGTGATACATTATTTGGATCTTGTATTATAATTATCCTTGAGTTTTTTATTTTGTGAAATTCTGCTAAAATTATGCTTAATTTTTACCTAAAATTTTAAATATATAAATATGTATATATATATTTTAAAAAAAATAGTTTATTGCAATATCTGAGCGATTAATTGGCAAGAAAATGACAGAGTTATCCCTCTTTACGAATCGGACGAAGGTCTTTTTTAGTTATTGATACTAGTATATTGTATGTATATTTTTCAATCAGACGCCAGAATTAAAGGTCACGGTATGACCTCATTTGACAATCTATAAAAATTTCTTTGTTAAAAGATTATAACAGGGGTTTTCAATTTTTTATTTCAATTTCAATTCAATTTATTTAAAATAATACAACTCAGCCACTCTGAGTAAAGAATACATTACATTTTTTTGAACAACGGCAAAAGCCCAGGTATAGATGGTTTATCTGCTGAGATATTCAAATGTGTATCTGACCTTATAGCACCATACTTAGTCAATGTTTTTAATCATGTGTTTGAAACTAGTATTTATCCGGATATGTGGTCTGAAGGTATGATTGTTGCTGTACCTAAAAAAGGTAATACATCTGATGTTAATGATTTTAGAGGCATCACACTCATACTTGTTATTGCCAAAATGTTTTCATTGATATTGAATAATAGGTTGATGAAATGGACTGATATTCGCAATAAAATAGTAAACAACCAGTTTGGATTTTTACCTAAAAAAGTCAACAGTTTAATGTACAGTATAACCTGCTGTAGAGTCCACCTCTATATAAAGTCCACAACCAGTCTGAAGTATCCCAAATGGATTTTACTATATAATGAACCTCTTTATAAAGCCCACCTGTCTAATGTGAATAAAGTCCACCCTTTTCAGTCCCAAATGACTCCAGAACCTGTCCATAAAGTCCACTTCTTTAATCTAATTTTTTATTAAATTTTATAATTTCCCAAATTTTGTGCAGTAAATATCAGCCACATTTCTTTGATATTGTGCTGTATGGAGATTGGCAATAACAATTTTAATATAAATCATTGATCACACTTAATACAATGTAGTAACTTACATAGTTTTAAAATCTTCTGTAGTAAAGACTACAGTAACGACTGATATTACGTAAAATTTTGAAGAAAAAATATATGAAGTCATACTTATCATGTCAACAACTGAAGCCATCAGATATAAAGGTAGAAATACCCATTGTTATCTATTATGTTTTATATATGATTGTTTAATTTGTGACACCTTTGCTGCTACTTATGACAACAAGGCACAATTAGTCAAGTGTATATAATAGGTAATTTTACCATTTAATCTTTTCTGATGTACAGTTTATCAAATTTAAATACAGTTTGGTTTTTTTAAATAATTATTTCTGAATAATATGGTTTTTTTAATTAAATGAAAATAACTTTATTAATGTATATATTAATAAGTTTTTAATAGGTGCTACATATTTTCACTTTTTAAACTATTTAAAACATTGTAAGTTTACTTGTACATAAAGGGACCCTCTATATAAAGACCACCTGTCTATTAGGTCCACTTTTGCTCAGTCCCCTGGGTGGACTTTCTACACAGGTTGTACTGTATATTTATTTTACATGCAATAATTGCCAAGGCCTGAAGTAAAAAAGGGAAGGTTTATTGTGTTTTTATAGATTTTAAAAAGGCTTTCGATAAAATTCCTAGAAATATATTGTGGTACAAATTACTTTTTTCTGGTATAAGTTCTAAAATTGTTGATATCTTAAAATCAATGTATAGTAATGTCAAATCTTGTGTAAAATACAATGGTAACACGTCTGAGTATTTTAATTCAAATTGTGGAGTAAAACAGGGTGAACCTTTATCACCTTTACTATTTTTATTAATTGAATTGAATTGAACATTTTTTGGCCTGTGACACAAGGTGCTTGCTAGCATCAATAAAATAAATCATTATACTTAAAAACTATACCTAGAAATATAACAATTTATAAAAGTTTACCTTCACAATAAAAACAATACAAAAATGTTTTTCCCTTTTACAAAATATAATAATTTTATGTTTTAAAGTATTAATTTCTAATTTCTTTTTCTCGGAATATCTTTCAAAACCGGTTAAGGTCTAGATAGGCGAAGGCAAATTAGTGGTTTATTTGGGATTTTTTCAGTACTACGATTCAAAACATTTCTATATATCAATTTATTTATTTATGTTTTAGATTTTTTACATTTTATATTTGCCATATTTATAGTTAAATTTTCAGCACTGGTTTTCAACACGAGGCCAATATCAAAGATCAGGCCCTAGTTTCACAATATTTCACCCAATCATTTGAGTGTACACTCAACTCAAATACTCCTATATTCCTCTTATCAATATTTTAAAAATTCTGAGTTTCATGAAACAATGTTTTGTTGGTTTTTTTTTTTAAATAAACCAACACTAAACATTTTAAACTATAACATTAGATATTAAATTTTAATCTTAAGTGTTATGGCTTAAAAATTGACAATGAAATATTACCTTATTTGAGTTGAGTTTACACTCAATTAAGTGAATGACTATGAAATTATGAAATTGATACCAGGTCTTAACTGTTTTGGGGAATTTACTTTATGCAATGAATCAGATTTCTTATTTCCGGGTCATTAAGAAATGACCTCTGAGTTGACGCCGTGCACCGTCTGGGAGCACAATGTTTCTTCAGGTTGTTTCTCAATTTCCCGAATACAAAAAGAATGAGAAATTTTATTTCAATTGACAATGTATATCATTATTTTTTTAATGCTAATTTTAAAAATAAAATGCGGGACATTACATTCACTGGATTACATGCCATTCTTTTTACCGCGAACACCCGCTTGACTAAGCATGATTTCCATTAATTACGTCACGGACGTTCAAGTTTAATTAATTGCTGGCGCAAATTTGCCCGAGTAAATAACCTGGATGTCTTTTTTAAATTTATTTTATTTGTTTTATTTTTATTTAATATCATTTAAATTTATTTTATTTATTCATTGAATAATTATTTATTTTATTTTATTTTTATTCATTTTTAATTTATTTATTTATTATTATTTTATTTTATTTTATTTTATTTTATTTATTGACCAATTCGAAAACATGACAGGGGAAGTAACTCTGACGATTGAAAACGAGGCTGGGGGGGCAAATCGAAATCCAATCTCATTTAGCCTATGTACTTGTTGGCTATGAGTCTGGGTTATTATTATTATTATTATTTTTTAATTTTTATTTTAATTATTATTATTATCATTTATCATTATTATTATTTTTTGTGACCAGTTGTGTATCTTGTAGAGTTTGAAATCTAAATACAACTTCTTCATTCCACGTGGAAAAATATACGTTAATCGGCTGAAAAAAAACTGGACATTCTTTTTATTATCTACATCTAAAATCGGAAAAAAAGACTTGAAGTTGCCGACTAGAAGGAATTAAATTCCCACTGCGGTCCACCGCAAAGAACATTTCTGCCGTGGTGGAATATGAAATCGTCTACCGCGATGTTTATTGAAAACCAAATACATTTAAACTGGATCATGTGTGCTTGACCATTTGAAGATGTATCAAGATCAATTAAAAATAAAATGTAAATCCCGGTTTTAAGAAGAATCGTATTAATCGAATATCATATTTACTAATTCAAAAAAAAAAAAAAAATTATATTTTTCTGTTAGTTGTAATTTAATACACGATGTATTTCTCTTGCATTTCAATATACCACACATCACAGTAATGATAAATAAGCGTTTAGCTTAAAAATACATTTTTGCGAATCTTTCCAACTTTATCAGTGAAGAGTTATAATTAAGTGAATCGAGCCATAATTCTTTTTTTATTTTGTTAATTTTTTTCATACTGGATTTACCACCGTAGGCAAATATGTTAATTAACTTCTCCATATTTTCTCCCTTTTACTCCTGTCTAACATGTATTGGTGAACAGTATCGTACATATGCATACATATTTTCGCCGTAAACTCATTAAAAATCATTCTAGAGCCATATTTTTTTTAATTTGTTCATTTTTAAACTGCGTCTACTGAACCCTACTGTAGGCAAAATATGTTAATCAACTTTTCTTTTATTTCTCTCGTTTACTCCCGTTTACTCTTCATACCTACCGAAATTGTAGTGTTCCATGCTGTTCATATCAAATAGACATTTCAATTTATTTTAATAAAGATTGACAATCTTCATACTTAAATTTGATATGTTATTCATGTATGATCATATTTAAAGTTTTCCACTGAAAGGATAATTTATAAAATAATTTCCCACGGAAAGGATAAATTATAAACATCATGTTGCAAATTTTATTTCTGAAACATCTATTGTTTTCCTTCAAAATTTCGAATGTATCTCAAACAAATTTAGAAAAATATGGATTTAATTGCAAATGTATACAGTGTAGCTATAAGCTTGATCTATTCTTTATTCATCTTTCTAGAAAATTTGACTGTTTGTTAAGATTTTTTTATTTTTCGGACTGTCTTTTTACATCTGATACCCATAAGAACAGTGTCTCACAAATTAAGATAGTTTGTTTCAGAATTTGAAATTTAGAGGCTGCGGTGGCCACGTGGTTAAGATGCAAGTCTACAAACCTAAGGTCTTTCACACACAAAAATAATAATTATAATTATAAAAAGTGCTCATAATAGAAATCGCTTTGATAAGAACATTTTGATAGGTGAAATAATGATAATCTATGCAACAACTCGTCGAAAAAAATTCTCATGAGAAAGTTTAATTTTGATATTTTCTTTATATTGAATGTATTTACATAATAATCTAACATGCGACTAATTAAAAGATTATCAATAATCTAAGTCGGTGGACATCCTGTTTATTAGGCACATTCCATCACCTGTAATCATCAGGATCTTACCTTGCAATTTGCTAAATTGATTGACAGGTATCCTTACAGCGATAAACTAGTAAATGCTGTTTGTAAATATTTTGAGATGTTGACAAAATGTGTGGGAAGAACGAATGTAAATTATATTATGTAATTTAAATAAATTAATTTGAGATTAATTTGAAACTATTAATCGAAAAACCGACTGGTTGGCGGAATAAAAATACTTTTGGTAAATTCAAATTGATTTAGATCTACATTTCCTTATCTGGCAATATTTTAATAAAATCATTTAAATTATTTAATAAATTTAATTTCCTTCACATCTCTAGTGCCATTTATACAACTGAAAAAAGTTTTAACTAATTTTGAACGCTTGCGGACCGACATGTCTTTTTTAAATATAAATTAATTTTTCATTTAAATGATTTCTCATTATTAATTTCAGTCATATTTAACAATTTTTTAAAAATATATAACTATAAATTTCATTAAAACTGACGAAAAACTAACGATATCGCAGTACACTAGATAAACAAAATTGCAATCGTAAACTTCGCTTTGCCCCCCCCCCCCCCCCCCCCCACGAGACTTAAACGAGATTTCAGACAAAGCGAGATTTCATGTTTTCGAATTCGTGAATTTATTCATTTATTTTTTTTTTGAGAATTTTGTCAGTCACATTTAGTTATTTTTAATCGTTACATCGTGGTATATTTCAAGAAAATAACATATAGGGATTTCAGTTTCAGAGTGTAAACGGTTTAATAATATATTTTATAACTTTTTAAAGCATTATGTTAATGTATCATTAATTTTGTCAGGTGAGCAACTGGTCCATTTCATGCATTTCAGTGGAATTGGCAGACCCCGAGTAGGTGTGTCAAATTCATGATTTTGATTGGATAAAATGTGTAGTGATGTCTAAAATGTGTATCTAATTGGGTCGCAAAAAGAAATTAACTTTAAGTGTAACGTTAAAACAATTACTTTTTAAGATTTTTTTTGTGTTTTACCTATAAATATCTACTGTATTTTTCAATAGATGATAAATTATTCGAATTTAAAAAAATCAATAGATAAATGAATAACAACAATAATAAAAATCTTGACGAACTGTCAGCTGGGGTTTATATGCTACCCAAGTACGTAGCTCCATAAACAAACAATACTATGACCCAGCTGAACAGCTGAAATCTTAAGTTTTATGTGCAAAATGCTTTTGAAACGATTGTCTTGTGCTTTTCTAACAAATCACACACAGAGAAAAGTTAACATTATTGCATCATGCTATCATGCTGATAATTTTAATGTATATGGCTACAAAGCTCGAAAACGAACACCGTCGCCGGCAAATGGTTAGATTTTACATGTTCACTATCGTAATGGGGTTTGTAACATTACCAAGCGGTCATGTTACTGTATAAAACATCTTCAATGAAAAGATCCGTTGTTTGCACCGTTTTGAGGATTGCTATTGTTTTTTAATCATCTTAGAGGCCTTTAACATGCATCTATTTACATTAAACATTTAAAACAGTAATAAGAAAATAATTTTATCAAATCCTCTCTAGTTTTTTTTTTTCTGAAAACTGTGGCTTTTAGGGTTTAACATAATGTCATGGACTGATTTTGTGTTGTTATTATTTTTATGACGGTTGCAACCAAGGTGGTGGAGTGGTTTCAATTGGGGTTAGAGTAAATAATGCCAAGGAGTGGATTTATGTGCAAGCATATTTCTTACACCTAAGAGTTTACTGTGTATGCTAAAAAACTGGAATTTAGATGTTTAAGTCAGAGTAGATATACACCTGTGAAAAAGAAATCAAGCTTAGTGGGCTTGATAGGTGACCTGGTAGCTCAGTTTGTGGAGTGTCCCATTAGTATTGGGAAGGTTTCTGGTCTACCTTTGGTCATTGCATTTTTTTTCCTTTCCTGTTACATTCGTGGGCTCCAACCCTGGGAAGTGGCCAACCAACATGTTGGTCTCCAGGTAGAACCTGGTAGTTTTGATTCAAAAAAGTTGATTCAAAAAAGGAAGTGAGGAATGTTGTGGATTGAGCTTGCTGGATGGTTGGGTAGCTCAGTTGCTAGAGCATCGAGGTAGTATTGGAATGGCCCCAGTTCAAGTACCCGTTTAGCTGTTGTATTTTTTTCCCTTTCCTGTTACAGTTGAAAAATTGAACAAAGTGATTTGACTTTGAATTTCATACATTGTCAAAGTGGTTCATGTAGATAGTTTTTGACACTAATTCTTTATGAAGAAAGTCTTTAAATTATTATATGATTGATTCCAAAGTGATTGTATGAAAATTGCTTATATTATGAATATTTTTTTTACTTTGTAAAATAAATTCTGAAAAATTTGAATGAGATTGCATAGGAATGTTAGATAAAGAAGAACAGAGCTTTATATTTTAACCTATGCTTATTGACTGAACTATTTCCAATATTTTCATGATACAAATTTAATTGCAAATAAATAACATTTTTTATTTAGAATGCACTTTGAACAACCAAAGACTACAAACATTGCACCTCAAACATTTATTTAATTATAATTAATGAAACATGGGTATAAGCACATGTAACTATAAGATACCTCCATCACATGGCTTGTGCGATTATCTTGCCATATAAACAGCTGTTGACACACCAATATGTAGTATATCCATTTTTATTTTTTATTTTTTTATTTATTTATTTTCTTTACAAACAATTGCATTTTGATTGACAAATTGCACCTCATGTAGTTGATGGATTCTTTAATAACTTTTAAGTAATTTCATCATGGTTACCTAATGAATACTTGATTCTGTGTACTATTATGTTCAAAATATCACTGGCAGACTTCATTTAAACTTATATTTAGTCTGGTAGATTTCAAGATTAATTTACTTTCATTGTGAATGATTAATTTTCATTGAAATTAATATGGAAAAACATTTCTTAATTCAGTTTTTACTTTTGTAAGTAATGTATATATATATTTTATTTTTATTCTTCTTTAAGCTCCAATTTCATTCTTAAAATGTTTTCTATCAAATTATGTTCATTAAAATGTATAGTTATATACTGGTAATTTATGTTTTCTTAGATGATGAGGGTCACAGTAACAGAATAAAACACAGCAACATCTACAGACTTGTTGAAGCTTACAGGAAACATGGACACAAGAAAGCTGACCTTGACCCTCTAGGACTTAAAAAACCAGAGTAAGATACATGTAATACAACTTTGTTGACCTTGACCCTTTAAGACTTAAAACAACAGAGTAAGATGTACATGTAATACATCTTTGCTGACCTTGACCCTCTAGGACTTAAAAAAACAGAGTAAGATACATGTAATACAGCTTTGTTGACCTTGAACCTTTAAGACTTAAAACAACAGAGTAAAATGTACATGTACTACGTATTTGCTGACCTTGACCCTTTAAGACTTAAAACAACAGAGTAAGATGTACATGTAATACATCTTTGTTGACCTTGACCCTTTAAGACTTAAAACAACAGAGTAAGATGTACATGTAATACAGCTTTTGTTTACTACTAATAGTAACACATTCACTGTGTAGACTAATATACCTAGAAATTGATGAAATAAACTTTTATATCATTTAAATTATAAAAGTCAAGTCCTTCTGCATCAGCATCTCCCTCCAAAGTTTTAGTCTGTTATGAAGTAAATGTGCATGCAAAATAAGCTGTTCTTCTGACAGTCCTTGTTTCCATATATTAGGATGCTGTAAACATCAACATGCTTTATTAAATTGTTCTGAAGAACTAGTAACAACAAGTATTATCTAATCTGACAAAGTGAAGATATTGGAGTAATTGGTTAATAGATGTACCAGTATGTGACTAGAAGGGGGCTGTTGCTAATTTTCATGTACATAACAAAGCAGTTTTCTTAAGTTCTAGTTTTGTTGATATTCAGTATTGTAGTTTTGTTGATATTCAGTATTGTAGTTTTGTTGATATTCATGCAGTATTGTAGTTTTTCTGATATTCGGTATTGTAGTTTTGTTGAGATTCATGCAGTTTTGTAGTTTTGTTGATATTCATGCAGTATTGTAGTTTTGTTGATGTTTATGCAGTATTGTAGTTTTGTTGATATTCATGCAGTATTGTAGTTTTGTTGATATTCAGTGTTGTAGTTTTGTTGATATTCAGTATTGTAGTTTTGTTGATATTCATGCAGTATTGTAGGTTTGTTGATATTCATGCAGTTTTGTAGTTTTGTTGATATTCATGCAGTATTGTAGTTTTGTTGATATTCATGCAGTATTGTAGTTTTGTTGATATTCAGTGTTGTAGTTTTGTTGATATTCAGTATTGTAGTTTTGTTGATATTCAGTTTTGTAGTTTTTTTGATATTCAGTTTTGTAGTTTTGTTGATATTCATGTAGTATTGTAGTTTTGTTGATATTCATGTAGTATTGTAGTTTTGTTGATATTCAGTTTTGTAGTTTTGTTGATATTCAGTAACTGCAGTTTTGTTGATATTCAGTGTTGTAGATTTGTTGATATTCATTACTGTAGTTTTCTATTCCATATATTATCAAAAAGAAAAGTCTTTTTATGTTGTTCCTTGTTACTGAATATGTAAATTACCAATTCATAAGAATTTAAGCCAGAAAAAACTGCTTTCAGAATAACTTGTTTCGATTTCATAGGTAGACGATTAGTAACATTGTCAAGGAATGCTTGTATGTTATGGTGAAACTTTTTTTCATTGAAACTATACTTGATAACAGTTGAAATTGTTGAATACGAATCTGATTAATCTAGTGTCTCAAGAAAATGGCATGTGGCATATAACAATATAGCCATTTTGCTTAATTCTTGTTTTTTTTAGTTCCATAAAAATCCATTCAGTTTGATAAGTGTCCCAAGAATTATTGCCATGGTGGTACCCTTTGATGAAACAAAATATTTAAAAAATCTCTTCAATGTTTTAAGTCTCCTAAGAATTATCTCCATGGCCTTGATGACAACAAAAAGTCTCGAAAATCCATTCATGTTTAAGTCTCTCAGAAATTATTGTTTCTGTTGCACTCCATTATAACAAAATGGTTTCTGTATTATTTCAGATATGTCCCTGAATTAGAAATTAATCGATATGGCTTAAATATTGATGACACAAACAACTATGACTTAACAGGGGTTTATAATGGAAGTTCCAATATAAGTATAAGTGAACTTGTGTCTCAACTGGAAGCTCTGTATTGTGGACATTTAGCAGTGGAATTTAGTCATTTAGAGGTAATTAATTATTATTATTACTATTATTATTATTACCGGGTATTGTAAATTTTATCAATGACGACATCATGTAAATTTTTTAAAGAAAGAAATTCACTCTCTGATATTCACAATAAATTTCTTAAATCATGAAAAATCGTAACATAACTTATATTTTAAGTTAACATTGATATTAAAAGTCTGTCTTAAGCTTAGAGAGCAGTATCAGAAATTAAGCTGAAGAACACGGACCAAACTTCTTAAAGAATTTACAGGAAAATGTACAAAATATAACAGGTCTGACTGAAAAGTTGGACTTGGTGAGCTTGTCTAAATCTGGAAGCATCCAGGAAAAATCTTGCACTTTTTGATGAATTATCCTTATATAATCATAAATAAGCACATTAAGTGCACAGTTTTCTTTATCTGCAATACATGTACTTATAAGTTGATTTCTTGAGTAAAAAAATTGTTGAATTCTGTCCTAATCTAATACATGTAACTTCATGAGTCTGTCTTGCTATGTCTGAAATCAACAATCATGATTTTAGTTTTCAACTTTTATTTTTATGTTCAGTCAGAAGAAGAAAGAGAATGGTTTAGTACAGTTTATGAGACAGAAAAAAATGTTGATTTGTCACCAGAGAGGAAAGTTTATTTGGCAAATCTTATGTTGAAATGTCAGGTGAGTAATAACAATTCATAGATAGTTAGCATAAGTAGTTTATGTGTCATAGCATAAGTGGTTTCTATGTCATAGCATAAGTGGTTTCTATGTCATAGCATAAGTAGTTTCTATGTCATAGCATAAGTGGTTTCTATGTCATAGCATAAGTGGTTTCTAAGCCATGGTGTTTGTAGATGTTATATTCTGCTGTAGATTGTTGATATTTTATTTCTTATACATGTTCTACATATTGAAATCTAAAAATTCATTACCTAATACTTTACATAATTCACTTTTTGGTGATTTAAGTTATATCATAACTCATCTGCTGCAAAAAACTGATATGTAGACATGTTCAACATTTGTTTGGTGACTTGTGTGACTATCCTGAACTAATGACTAGTTCAAACTGATGAAATGATTAAGTCACCTCAGCATTATTTTAGCCACCTTTATGATAGCTTGCTAAGTCTCCAAAACAAAACATAGTGGATATTTTATTGTTGTATACACCAGGTTCATATTTTTGTATCAGCTAATTTTGTCAGGATATTTGCAATAGTGGATTTAACTAAAAAACTAAATGACTCTACAGAATTGTTACCACCTTGAGTTGATGTTCATTCATAGTGTTTCAAATTTTCAAAATAGTTAGTTGCCATGGAACCTGACAAAATATTTAACTTTATTTTTCTTAAACACTCAACAGATTTTTTAAATTCATCATTGCTGTGTCAAGTAAATTTATTTTTTTTCTGTTGTATCCATAGTAACCAGGCATATAATTATTAAGACAAGGCCTCTCTGATTGGCTAAAAAAGTATAATATTAAAAATCTGGTATTTAAGGTTGAGCATTAAAACCTTGCATGTATACTTATACTAGCTGGAGTCTTTTAATTACCAACTACGTGTGACCTAATTTCATGGTTTAGTGAAAAAAAAGATTGGAAGACTTTTTTATAAGTTTAGTGATAGAGATTTTCTCGTTTATTAGCTCACCTGGCCAAAGGCCATGGCGAGCTTTTGCTATCACTTGGCGTCCGTCGTCGTCCTTTGTCCGTCCATAAACTTTTCACATTTTTAACATCTCCTCTGAAACCACTGGACCAATGTAAACCAAACTTTACAGGAATGATGTATGGCTGGTCCTTTACTAAGATTGTCGAAATTTTCCGGATCCACCAAAAAACATGTCTGCCAGCGCAGGACATAGATTAACATTGGACCCTATGGGAAAAGGCATATATTGGCTATCTCCTCTGAAGCAACTGAAGCAAATTGACTCAAACTTGGTAGGAATGATGTATGGATGGTCCTTTACTAAGTTAGGTGAAATTTTCCGGATCTGCCAAAAAACATCGCCGCCAGCACAGGACATATTTTAACATTGGACCCCATGGGAAAAGCATATATTGGCTATCTCCTCTGAAGCTACTGAAGGCAATTGTACCAAACTTTGTAGGAATGATGTATGGATGGTCCTTTACTAAGATCTATAGCCAAAATTTTCCGGATCCTCTAAAAAACATGGCCACCAGCACAGGACATAGTTTAACATTGGACCCTATGGGATAAGCATATTTTGACTATCTCCTCTGAAGCTACTGGTTTAAATTAAACCAAACTTTAAAGGAATCATTTAAACATCTTCTACTAAGATTACCTGGCCCAGGTAATCTTAGTAGTGAGTAATGAGCGATACAGGCTCAGCCTTCTGAGCCTCTGGTACTAATATTAATTTATTTGTGTAGAACAGTTTATTTGAATCTGTTTCTTGTTTCAGGCATATGATGTCTTCCTTGCTAATAAGTTTACAACAGTTAAAAGATATGGTGGAGAAGGTGGAGAGAGTATGATGTGTATATTTGATGAGATATTTCACCAGTCCTCATTATGTATGTCTGACTTTATTTCCTTATAAATCACTTATATCTAAATGGGAACTTGATAACTAATTGGTCTAAAGTGTACTCTTATGATTCAAGGTGTCTCTCACAGCCATTTAGGTTCAAATCCCACTTGGGCAGATTCTAGTGTGAGTAAGTTTGTCATTTGGATTGCCGAAAGTTGGTGTGTTTTCTTTGAGCATGGCAGTTTCATCCCTGAACTAACCGCCTTAAGTATAAAAATTATTGACTGGGGTGTAAAACACCCTTAATCAATTCATCTCCATCTCTAACTGACTTAGAATCAGATCTATGCAGTGTTTTCTCCAGCTTATTAAAACAGGGGGTCATCAATGACCCCCTTACATGAAAAGAGGGGGTCATTTTTCAAAATGAAGGGGTCATGATATTTTTAGAATAAAAATTACTTTTTTGATATTTTACAGTAAAGGGGATATTTTGTTAGAGGGTCTGTACTAATCTGTCTGTCAGTGTTTAAGTGTTTTATTCCAAATGCTACTTATATCTGTAATATTTTAAACAGTAAAATCGGGGCAGTATCCCAAAACAGAAATTACTGAATGTTCTACCATCAACCCAAGTCAACAGACCACTAGCATTCATTATTATTATCCATCCCTTTCGATATGCCTGTTTTACATATGATTTAATTATTTTCATAAATTATCAAAGGATATTTGTTTAACCAAATTTTATTAAAATCTCAATTTACATTAGCTTTTTTAAGTTGACTGTGAGTCGTCGGCAAGAAAGTTACTACCAGATGCCGCCTGGTCATGTTCAGAGCTCCGTGTAGAACTTTGACACAAGTCATTTAAAAATGATGTCAAACAAGAATGTTTAGATTTTTCTTTAAGTCCAGTGCAAAGAGCGCTTATATAACTTTATAAATTAAGCGTTCAATACAAACATTTGAAAGATTAAGAATATAGACAGGTTCCTATATCAATAATTAGCTTCCTGTAAAAATGCAAGAAACGCACGCTGGAGAAAACACTGATCTATGTCTGTTCCTATTTTCCTTTCCTCCATGGATAAGTGGTCTGAAGTGGCACTTACAAACCACAGTGTCTCTCACTGTCAAGGTAGATCCTACTGTGAAAAGTTGTCAGTTTGCTTGATGAAGGTCAGTGGTTTTCTCCTGGTACTCTAGTTTCCTCAACCATCCCAGAACTGACCACCTCGATATTAGTGAAAGAATCTTCACTGTGGGGTTAACCACCATTACACCACTACACTCAACTCATATTTAGTTTAATTCATCCTCAGTACTAGTACTGTTTTTTAGTTTAAGAACATTGTATGTACATGTACTTGTAGTCTGCACTTACATGGAATGAAATGTAGGCCATAACTACATTTACATTTTAAAATTACTTTACCTTTTGATCTCATTGACCTGTGATAGTTGATATGTACCTTAAAACTGAGGTCTGTTCAACAGTTTGTATGGATGCTTTTGCTTTGGCAAACATCCGTTCCATAGGTACTTTCAGCACAAGTGCAAGTGAGCAACTTCAATCACTATTGTAAGGTTGTTCACATTTGTTTCAAGATGACATTCCTAAAACAAAGTTTAAAAGAGTTGTTGGAATTAATTTTGAAATCAACACACATCTCTATTTATATTTCAGTACAAATGCTTGATGTTTTTTAAAATGGTGTTTTAATGATAGATTTAATCAAAACTTGCGTACAGATGCCTACTACTAGTACATGTATATATTTTTGCATTTGTTCTTGTGTCATTGTCCATGTCCAGATCTAAGGGAGATTACTGATAAATCTTCTAGATGATTATGATGACCTAGATGCAGTGTTAATGCTTGCTTTCATTCAATAGACACACAGGTTAATGCATGAGCACATAAGAAAGCACTTGGCAATGCATTATAGAACATGCCTCAGTTCGTATGAACAAAAAGTTACAGATGCTTAAATATTTTCAGTTTGGCGTTAGTGCAAAAGTGGTTATGAAGTTTGAGAAGTTGAATGTCCTTGATTTTCATGTCAACCATGAATATTTAGGACATTTTCAAAGAGTTTCTTCCCTTGAACACAACTTAGAAGCTTGAACCTTTATATCCAGATTTATATAACAGAATTTGACTAGATGTATTGATAAAATAGTACTTTAATTTTTCGATAGATTAGCTACTTTTTTATTTCAGATGGTTTGTCCGATATTGTTATGTGTATGCCACACAGGGGTAGACTGAACCTTTTAGCTTGCATGTTGAAGTTTCCGCCAGTAATAATGTTCCAAAAGGTAAATTTTGTATTACTACACTACAAAATATTGTCTTCATTATAATAATGTTTTTTATTATCATGTAAATAACCATTTCTGTCTAATGAGCCTCAGTGACCACGTTGTCTGACGTATGCGCTTGTAGATTAGTGCCTCTTACTACTTAGGTTTGAATCCCACCTGGGCAGATCCTAGTGTGAGAAAGTTTGTTATCTGGTTTGCCAAAAGTTGATGCCTTTCTCTGGACACTCAGTTTTTGTCTACCATCCCAGAACTGACCACCTCAGTACAAGTAAAACATTCCTGATTGGGTTGTAAATCACCCTTAAACAACTTAACTCCATCTATGTCTGACTTAGAATCAGATGTAATACCCTAATGTTTAAAATTTTTGATGGACTAGATGTCAGACGTCCATGTAAAATATACATGTATTTTTGTTTTGGCAGTTCTTGTTACTTTCTCCTGTCATACATTATTTAAGATTTAAACGTTTTAGATACAGTAATTATGATCCTATAACTGTCATAGCTATATTGGGCAAACTGGATAATGTGCATTAGAATTTACATTCAAAAATTTTAGTTTAAAAATCTCTGGCTAGTTGGTCAACAGAAATATGTGACACCACTAGGTGTAACAGCCAAGTTGTTGGACAACAATTATGACTTTACTACAAGTTTACATGACAATGTACTGTTTACATCACATATTTTGCTGGTTGCATGCTGCATGACAATCATAGTCTGATAATGTGATAAGTGTTTATTACAGGGGTAATGAAGAAAACATGCAGTAATCGTTAACATAAATAATTTTTTATGTATGGTACATTACAGATGAAAGGAAAATCAGAATTACCTCCAGATTCACAAGGATCAGGGGATGTTTTATCTCATTTATGTAAGTATATAACAATATATGGGAAACATTTTCGCAGGTTAACTATTTGGAATGTCTGGTCGTAGTTTTACAATCGTTCCTTAATCAAGATTTTCCTTAATTTAAATTTGGCAAATTTTACTCTGGATTTTGGATCTTTAAGTAAACATTGATAAAAAACTGTATACTGATTTTATAAGCTTGAATTTATCTTCAAAATAACACTTAAACAACTGTATATCTTTGCAATCAATAAAATAATTAAGATTTCAAATTTTCCAGATTTAAGTTAAGGAATGATTGTAAAACTGGGGCCTGTTATTTAATTGGTTAGAATGGTGGTTAACATCCTTGTCAGTACTGCGTTTCACTAATACCACAGCAGTTTTTTGGGGAGATGGAGAAAAACGCAAATGCCCAGAGAAAACTTATGACCTTTGTCAAGCCATTTGACAATTATGCATTTGAATTTATTTTACTCCGGTCTATCCAGCTGTCATTAAATTGGTACCATAAGAAATGCTTGCAATAGAATTTTGTTCTGTTTAAGAGGAATTTTGCTCTCAAACACTTAATGCCACCAGAGGCGTTTTCAAGTTACTGGTTGCTTTCCACTGTGCTCGGGCATACAATTTATATGTCTATTGAACGGAGATGAGTACTCACATCAAAAATAACTCATCATAATCATGTAGTTGTTTTTAAATAATCTCCCTTAGATTTGGACATCGACACTTGACAGGAGTTAAAATGTCAAAATATAAATTAAATCGGCGAAACTGTACATAAATTTTAACTAATCCTATCATTCAAATCCCTTCTAGAAAGATACCATACATTTGCTCTGAAATATAAATTGAAGTTCATGCTGGTTTCAGAATTTATTAAAGCTTTTCATGCAAACTTTGTCCGAGGGATGCCATCGTGAATCCTTAAAATATCGATAGCAGTCGCTCTCTTGCACTCGCGCATACTGTCATTCCTGAACTGCTTGAAGTCAATGCGCAAGTGTTCATAGTGTATCTTGAATGGGACTCAGGACTAAGATGAATACTCACTTGATGTATTTGACTGAAAAAAATAGTTTGCATGTCTTTTTTTGTAAATGAAAATATAGTCTTTAGTATTCTTTCATGGGCCTCTAGTATAATTTTAACCTTTTTGGATAATGACATTTTGCCAGTCAGGTGTAGTTATTCTATCATTCATTTTATTATCTCCTTTTTGTTTTTTCAGATACTTCTGTTGATTTAGACTATAACGATAATAAAATTCATGTATCATTGATTCCAAATCCATCACATCTAGAGGTAATATACATAGATAATATAATAGTACAGATAATAATTTTACTGTTATAGTATTATAGTATTGCATGCATTGACAGTAGAGAATTTTTATATTACATCCCTACTGTGAGCATCACCATTATCAGTTAGTGTTTGGTTAACTCTGCAGAGCTAATCTTTTTCACACTAAATTTATATCCTCTAGATATTTTACAAAAAGTACATGTACAAAGCCAATGTCATACCTTGTAACATAGTCATGTAAGCATGGGTATCAGAATTTATTGTTACTGTTATACAAAGTAATACCCAGTAATTAGCTTCTAGTAGCTATAATTTATTTTCCTTTGGCATATTGATACAAGTTAATTAAGATGCACATTTTTTGCTTGCCTGCAAAAAGTTCAAATGAGCTATTTTCATACTCCCATCAACAGTTCCAGTATCCAGTTTTAAGTTTATTTTGCAGCCTTTTATAACATGATGTGTCCATTACAAGCAGTAAAAAGGTAGCATAATTTTTTTTTTTTTTTTGTTATTTAAAGGCCAATAATCCAGTAGCTGTAGGAAAAGCTAGAGGAAAACTTCAAAGTAAAAACAGTGGAGAGTATAGTCCAGATAATGAAGATAAAGATGATGTTCTCTGTGTACAAGTACATGGTGATGCTTCATTTTCTGCTCAGGTATAACTTATAACTGCCCCTTTCCAAAACCTTCCTCCTGCCCATGTGCAATATGATATTCTGTATATAAAAATACATAGAAATATGTTGCCTATAAGCATACAAATGTAAAAAATATTATATCGTCCAAAATTTCTACTTAGGTATAATGACACTCATCATCCATCAAAATTGAAGTTCCTTGCAATTCCATTTCTACACAATTTACTATATCTAATTTAAATTAGTTATGTCACTATGTTAGCTTAGTTACTAGAGTGTCTGCATCCTGTGTGGGAGACCAGTGTTTGAATCCCTGCTGGTGTAGACATGGTGATGCTTCAATTAAAGTTCCTTAAAATTCCAGTTCTACACAATTTACCATAATTATTTAGTTATACCACTATGCTAGCTTAGTTACTAGAGTGTCTGCATCCTGTTTTGGTAACCAGGGTTTGAATTCCCGCTGGTTTAGACTTATAATGAAATATGGAATTGATACTGCATGCATAATCTCATGTGCTTACTTAGATATTTAAGCATATGATACTTTGTACTCTTCAAGTTTTATTTTTGTGATAAAAAAAACCACCAAATCATTATTGGTAGTAAAAATTGGGGTGATTCTTTAATTTTATTTTTAGGGAGTAATATCAGAAACATTTAGTTTTGCGGAATGTCCACATTTTAATGTAGGAGGTAGTGTACATGTAATTGTAAACAATCAGATTGGTTTTACTACAGAATCAAATCGTGGAAGGTAAGAATGGTTTATAATTGAGGTTATTAGTATTGTTAGTCATTTGCCGTAATTTCTGTTAAACATGAAATTTTTGCAAGAAAAGAAACTTGCATTTCATTACTACTATAAGGTAAGGTGACAGTCCTGTGTAAAAGACAATCTTCAAGTAGAGTAAGATATTAATCTATTCTTTGTGGATTTATACAAATATGCATTCTTTGTTAGATAAACGACTAAATTATTTTTATTTTATTGTTAATGACTTAACTGTTAACAGAATGCAGTAACTTAGACTAAAACAAAATGTCTACAAAAGTATAAAATAAATCATTACTAGTTGCGTAATTTATGAGAATTTTTTATACAGAGTTATCTTTCCTTTAAGAGTTACATTTCAAACAAAAGTTTACTGTCAATGTTAGCATTTTATGTTAACTTATTTCATAGAAAAATAAGGTATTTTCTGGAAGAACTCAACAACATATAATTTATAATTTAATATAAAGAATTTATTAAATACTTTCTGGACTCATACATAACTTAGAACAACCAGGGTGTTGTTCCATTTTGTTATTGATTGTTCATGGAAAAATGTTTAAAGATATGGTTTGAAAGATACATGATGGGCTTGATATGCAGGTGATCTGCATTGTACTTAATGCTTACTTGTTGCTCTAAGTTGCTATGGTAAATGTTTTAGCATTGGTAGAGATATCCTAACTACATATATATGTGGATTTTATTGTTCTGTATTTAATATTTTGATGTTAAAACAAGTTTTTTGTCTTTTCTTTAAAGGTCTTCAAGATATAGCAGTGATTTAGCAAAAATAAATGGATATCCAGTGGTACATGTTAATGCAGATAATCCTGAGGTAAGATATCCAATAGTACATGTTAATGTAGATAATCTCGAGGCAAGATATCCAGAAGTACATGTTAATGTAGATAATCCTGAGGTAAGATATCCAGTAGTGCATGTTATTGTAGATAATCCAGAGGTAAGATATCCAGTAGTACATGTTAATGTAGATAATCCCGAGGTAAGATATCCAGTGGTACATGTTAATGTAGATAATCCTGAGGTAAGATATCCAGTGGTACATGTTAATGTAGATAATCCTGAGGTAAGACATCCAGTAGCAATGTTAATGTAGATAACCATGAGGTAAGATATCCAGTGGTACATGTTAATGCAGTTAATTCTGAGGTAAGATATCCAGTAGTACATGTTAATGTAGGTAATCCTAAGGTAAGATATCCAAAAGTATGTGTTAATGTAGATAGTCCTGAGGTAAGATATCCAGTAGTACATGTTAATGTAGGTAATCCCGAGGTAAGATATCCAGTAGTACATGTTAATGTAGATTATCCCGAGGTAAGATATCCAGTAGTACATGTTAATGTAGATAATCCCGAGGTAAGATATCCAGTAGTACATGTTAATGTAGATAATCCCGAGGTTAGATATCCAGTAGTACATGTTAATGTAGATAATCCTTAGGTAAGATATCCAGTAATACATGTTAATGTAGATAATCCCGAGGTAAGATATCCAGTAGTACATGTTAATGTAGATAATCCAGAGGTAAGATATCCAGTAGTACATGTTAATGTAGATAATCCAGAGGTAAGATATCCAGTAGTACATGTTAATGTAGATAATCCC
Organism: Tegillarca granosa; assembly: GCA_029721355.1. Lineage (NCBI taxonomy): Eukaryota > Metazoa > Mollusca > Bivalvia > Arcoida > Arcidae > Tegillarca > Tegillarca granosa. The sequence goes on along the minus strand of CM056595.1, from coordinate 52,068,187 downwards.
GAGGTAAGATATCCAGTAGTACATGTTAATGTAGACAATCCTGAGGTAAGATATCCAGTAGTGCATGTTAATGTAGACAATCCTGAGGTAAGATATCCAGTAGTACATGTTAATGTAGACAATCCTGAGGTAAGATATCCAGTAGTGCATGTTAATGTAGACAATCCTGAGGTAAGATATCCAGTAGTACATGTTAATGTAGATAATCCAGAGGTAAGATATCCAGTAGTACATGTTATTGTAGATAATCCCGAGGTAAGATATCCAGTAGTACATGTTAATGTAGATAATTCCGAGGTAAGATATCCAGTAGTACATGTTAATGTAGATAATCCCGAGGTAAGATATCCAGTAGTACATGTTATTGTAGATAATCCTGAGGTAAGATATCCACTAGTACAGATAATATAGAGGTTATATATTTAGTGGTAATTGTTATTAATGTAGAAAATGCTAAGATTATATATCTAGTCATTAATGATTATGGAAATTATCAAGAGGTAAGATAATTTGTAAAATACTAGTTGATATAAATAAAAAATTTAAAATCATAACAAATTGTCTGTCCTTACTGGACAACTTCATCTTAAGGCAGAATTTGTTGTTTAAAACATTGTACTTTTTATTCACAAGTTTCAATTTTGGTTGCAGTTTAAAAACTTGAGTTAAAAACAAGTTGTAGCATTTTAATTTGTCAAAAGTTAAGCAATTCATAATTGCAAATCACTCTTTATAACCGGTAGATTTCATATAAATTAAACCATGTCTATAAATTATAAGAAAAATTGGCTCTAGTAACTACCTCTTTATTAAAACCACCTGTCCATTAAGACCAGTGTTTAAAAGTCCCTTAGCTTCAAATTTCAACCAAAATCTTAAAAGAAAGACCTATGTATAAAGTTTATTTATCTAAGGTCACATTAATGGTCTTTATATACAGCTTTTACTGTATTTTTAACACTGCTATTTATTTAAAAAAACTCAATTATTCGTTTTATTAGGATGTAGTGAAAGCTACAACACTAGCAATGAAATACAGACAAATGTTTAAGAAGGATGTTATTATTGACTTTATATGTTATCGACGATGGGGACATAATGAAATCGACGATCCAACTTTTACACAGCCCATCATGTACAATGTGATACAGAATAGGCGGAGTATACCAGATTTATACAAAGATAAAGTTGTTGTAAGTATCTTATAAAGTTGACTTCTAAAAATAAAAACTTGCGTAACTCATTGCTAAGCTTCCCCCCTAAGCTCACAGAAAGTTGTTCCTAATGAACTATAGTGACAGATTATTACTATATGTCTTTAACATTGTTATTATTTCTGACCTTATCCGAACTTTTACTGTTTTGTCCTTGAAGAAAGTCTCAGAACAACTGACTTGTCTCTGAAGAAACTGGGTCAGATTTTACCATTGTATTAGTTTTACTATCTTCACTGGAGCACTCTTCTTTGTTATTATCTTGTTTATGTTACTTTCAAATTTTGTAATTCTTTTGAATGGTGTTTATCTTTCTAATAAAATCAGTATCATATTAATTTATCTAGTTTTATAAGTTTAATCAACATTTTAAAACTGTTTAGAGTACTTCGCATTTGTTAAAGCCAGTTTTTAGGTCACCTAAAAAAAGGTCATGTAAGTTTATGGCACAACAGTAAGTGTTCATTGTTCACATCTTTTTTTACTTTTCCTTTTAAAAGTTAAGACAGATTTAAAAAAAACTTGGTCAGATGCATACATGTGCTGTTTCAATTCAGATATGTTTGCAGCATTTCCATGACTTCCAAAACCAGGTCATAATGTCTTATTGTTAATTTTGTGAAAACCAGTAGGAAGAATGTAATAATTTGTGTTAAATTTTGAAAAAGATTTCATATTATAACTTGTTGATTAGAACAGATAATGACATGAGGTTTTCAATACGACATTTTCTTTTGAAAACCTTCAAAATAAGGTCAAAGTCAAGAGAAAAAATTTTAATTTTGTATTCTTTTTTAATATACTTTGGATTAATTTAATAATGTAATGCTTACTTTATTTTTAATAATAATCATAAATGCAAGATCTAGCTCAGTACCAGGTGTAAAATTTAAAATACATGTACATGAAGGAGTTGTTGCCCCTTAGATATAAAAAAGTTTCTGTTTTTGACAAACAAAATGCATGTAAGATGTATTGCCTCTGAAATTTATTCTTTTCAGTGAAATTCATCCTTAGAATCAATTGACATTTTATTACTAAGTACAGAAATATCAGTGATTTTTAGGTGAGCAGTAAAGCCAATATGCCTCTTGTCTCTTTTAAGACATGATTGATATCTCAATTTTAATTGTATATATTGTAACTTTTGTTGTATACAGACTGAGGGGCTCTGCAAAGAAGAAGATTTAACAAATTATGTACAAGAATGGAACAAAGACTTGTCTAGTAATATGAGTATATCTGACACATTTATACCACAGGTATGGTGTTGATTTATTTATATTGTTATTTAAACTTACCTGAGTGAAGCACTGGTATAAAATTATGCCAGAAGTTACCTAAAATTAGAGTGTTGGACACAGCTTTAGGTTTCAGTGTTCACAAGTTCTTTGATAAGGTAGATATGCAGATCTGTTACACTGGACTAAAAACCCTTTGTCTGTTCTAAATAGGCTGAGGGACTCAGTAACTGAATGGCCTAGAGCACACAAATACAATGCACAACACCTCTTAGTGCCTAGGTTTAAATCCCGTTCAGGTAAATTCTTGTGTAGAAAGATTTTCTGTTCAGTTGCTAAAAGTCTGTAATTAATTTCAGGTACTTTGGATTTCTCTACCTTCAGGAACTGATCACTTTGATAACAGTGAAAGATTCTTGACTGGGGCATAAATCCCTCCACATTATCAGTACTTTACTTGGAACAGGTCACCAATCTGCATTTATCTCATTGTCCTCTGTTTTATTATTTAAGAGAATCATATTTCATTGATATAATGAAAAGTATCTATTTATCTTTGAATTTGTTCCTTTTTTTTTTTCAGGCATTTCATTTGAAAAAGCAGTGGTCAGATATGGTAGAATCACCTGATGTTGCTATGACAACATGGGATACAGGGATGCCAGTGATCATTCTTAAATATATTGGTGCTAGATCTGTCCAGACGCCTGAGAGTATGGTATGTAAGATAAACTGATATTTCAACATTGAAAAAAAAATTATCTGACTTTGTTCCTGGAATGATTTTGATAAAATTTTCATTATTAGAATTATTTGCAGATTATTTTCCTTGTATTGTTATTTTCTCTGATTTTTATTTTTTAGGAAACTCACAGCTTGAACACTGATGCTCCAATGAAATGAATTATAATACAAATGCTAAAAATGTGGCATAAATTGTTTAAACTTGTGTTTTGATTTTTTTTTTAAAAAGCAAACAAATTGATAACAAAATTGAAATTATCAGAAGAAAGTTTTTAAAACTGCCAGTTATAGAGAAAAATTCTTCAATATCAGTTCAGAAATTCATGTAAATAGATATAATATAGAAAATATACTAAAAATGGAAGGAATTAAAAAACAAGTGTCTAAAGTGTGCACTTACGGATCACAGCACCTCTTACCGCCTGGGTCCCACTCCAGACAGTTACTAGTGTGAGAAATATTATCAGTTCCCTTGCTGGTGGTTTTCTTCAGGCACTCTGATTTCCTCCACCATCCTAGAACTGACCACCTCAAAATAAGTGAAAGAATCTTGTCTGGGTTGTAAAACACCATTACTCCACTCCCCTCTTAACTGTTCAGAAACATGAAAAAATAGATCAACTATTGATTTTTATTTTTTACTGTAGCCTGAATATTGAACATAGAACACCTATCTAGATATATTGTCCAACAAGTGTACTTAGATATGTTTTATAGTTTACCAAAGTTAGCTTGTATCATAAAAGTTCATTAACCAGTCGTGATGTGAATTTAAAATAATCAGATCATACAAAGAGTAATTTTTATGATTTGTAAAATGCAAGCAGTGGCATTTACACAGCTGTCATCATCAAAATTAATTGTTGCAAACTTTTAGGTTAAATATTTAAAAGGAATTAAAAAAATTTCCAGAACTAAATGTAATAGAAAGATTAAACTTGACATATAGATTAATAGAACATTATACTATACTACAAGTATTGTTATAAAAATGAAAGATGGATGACCTTTGTTCAAGGTCAGTGAATTTTTTCAACCAAGACTGGATCTCTGATTAGTTTGTCCATATGTGATATTGATATCACATACGACCCATAAGTTACAATATGAGATAAGATATGATACTTTTGCTTTTATTTAGAAAAAACATGCAACAATACAAAAGACCCACATTGATCGTAGAATACAGAGAATAGAAGAAGGAAAGGATTTGGATTGGTCAACTGCTGAAGCACTCGCTTTTGGTTCCCTGCTATATCAAGGTAGTATTTTTTTGTTTTAATTGACCCACTTTTCCTTACCCCCAGTAAATTGATTGCTTTATTTCATCATTGTACAGTAAAACATAGATTTATTGCCAGCTTTTGTCTAGTCAATTTTGGTGTTATAAGGGAAAATAGCTTTATATCTAGTGAGGCTTATGAAAAACATACTAGTAAGATTTTTAAAATTGAAAATAGTGTTCTAATAAACAAGGTTGAACATTAATTGAGAGACATTAAAACAAGGATTTTATTGTATTTAAATTTGTAGCAGCAACTTCAGATGTACTTTAAGACCTTTACTTCGTTCACTAGTCATACTGCATGTTTTGCAGAAATATGAGTGTCTAATTGCAAGCTATGAATTTTATCATCTAAGAATTTTAAGCTTTGTTGTCATTGGTTTTATTTCTATCTAAAGTTTTATTATGATACTTAACCATTGAGATATCTTGAAGTGGGTAAGATAAATGGTGTTTTACTCCCGAGTCAAGATTCTTTCACTTATGTTGATGAGGACATTTCGGAGATGGTGAAGGATACTGGAGTGTGCAGAGAAAACCACCAACCTTTACATGCTTTAGACCACTCTGCCACCAAGGCTCCATTAAGACGCATAAAATGAGGTATAATTCTTGTGTTTGATTAGGTTACAATGTGAGAATCAGTGGTCAGGATGTTGGTAGAGGAACATTTAGTCATAGACATGCTATGATTGTGGACCAGGTTACTGATGATATCTGGATACCACTTAATGACTTGTTACCTGTACAGACCGGCTTTCTGGAGGTAAGAATTACTATATTTCACAAGTGAATCAAAAAACAGAATGACTATACTGACATGTATGTTGGCTGATTTGGTAGTGACACAAATTTTTATTTCATATGACCATTCATCTATTTTTTAAGCTGCTAAACATAGTGACTAGGTTTTATGTCATGTACATTATTTTCATGTACAAGTGTTTATTAATGATCTTTCTATTTCCTGATGAACTTGAGAACAAATTATAAAAGTAATTCTTCCAAACTGCTTAACTGTTTAGTACCATAAAATACTGGTCAAGTATAAGTTTTAGCACCATTCCATTTAGGTTTTTAAAAATTCTTGGGATAAAATTTCAACTGTTAGTGATGTTTTGTGTCAAAAATCATTTGAATAAAAATAATTTTTTATCAGAATTACACTGTTTAGGCCACCTGTTTCATGTTTCAGGCAATTTAAAATCATTAAGTTAAGAATGTTATTTAGATGACAAATTTTAGAACAACAATATGAACAAGTTTAGTTTTGACAGTGTATATGTTACAGGTTGCCAATAGTTCATTATCAGAAGAAGCTGTCCTAGGTTTTGAATATGGTATGAGCATAGAAAACCCAAATAATTTGATAATCTGGGAGGCTCAATTTGGAGATTTCTTTAATGGTGCACAGATTATGATAGATACATATATAACAAGTGGGGAAAGTAAGTAAAATCAGAAATATTTTCTGTAATAGTGGTACAGAGTAATGATGGTTTATGTCTCAGCCAAGACTCTTTCACTCTGGGATAGTTGAGGAAACTGAATTAGCTGGAAAATACCTTGACCTTTGACAGGTGAACTGACAAACTTTCTTACACAAGGATCTGTCTCAAATGGAATCAAAACCTAGGTGCCATGGTCAAACTCTAGTGCTTTAGAACACTTGATGACTAATGCACATTCTGAAATGATATGTACAGCTAAATTTCAATCACTTTACATGCATTATGCCTTGATTTTGAATATTGAGTTATCTTACAATTTCAGTTTTGGAATTCAAAACAACACTTGGTAAAACCATTTGGGAATATAATACTGATGCTTTAGTATGAAATAAAATAAGACTTTTTATTATTGCCAGACACAAGAATCAGCACATTCTTTCTTGGGTTACATTATTATCTTTAGGCATTGGTGCTACCTGTCCTTGTCATTCATATATCATCAGAATTGTTCATCATTTTTTCCAATCATGTCACCATCAAATTTGGGATGACAAGACATATAATTTTAAATAATTTTTGTGCAAAATACACATGTTCTGTTTTTGCTTTGGTACATGAAATCCCTTAAAATGAAACTTGGGTCCAAAATTTTTTATGAAAAATTCCCCCATTTAATTAAAATAATTTAGTTGTAAAAACTTTAGGTGTATGATAAATATTCAGTATATATTTTCAGGCAAATGGCTTTTACAAACTGGACTGGTGATGCTACTACCCCATGGCATGGATGGGGCTGGACCTGAACATTCCTCATGTCGTATGGAGAGGTTCCTTCAGGTAAATAACAAAAATTCATGAACAATGACATTTTCATCCAAGTTTAAGTACTGGTGGAAATACTAGATGATGTCAGTCACTAAAAATACATGAACAGTGAAAGCCAAGCATATTCAGACATAATACTAGTTTATGCAACTGTTTAGAAAGAAGTATTGTAATGTTTTTTTTATACCTAAGACAACATTCTTTCTCTAATAATGAAGTGGTCAGTTCCAAAGTTGTAAAGAAACTAGAGTGCCCAGATAAAACATTTCTTCGGCAAAAAGGCTTAAAAATTTTAACTTGCTGTAATCTAAAACCTTTGTTGACAATTTAGTCACCAAGGCCCATACTGGTGTTAAGAGAAGACATGTTTAATAAAGTTGCAAGTGTTTTAAAGTTGATTTGTAATCAAATTATTTAGTTTCATTTAGAGCTCCATATATCATTGCAAAAACTCTTCTATTTTTTAACATATAATACATATTTATTTCATGTTTTTAGCATAATGAAAATGACTGACTTAACACTGACTTTTAAGCACTTACTAGTATGGAAGACAAAGTTATATATTGTATCATTGTTTTACAGATGTGTGACAGTAAAGAAGATAGAGTAGATAGTGATAATGTCAATATTCAGATAGCCAATCCCACAACTCCAGCACAATACTTCCATTTGTTACGAAGACAGGTAACTAAATGATATTTATTTTGCTTGCCAAATCTAAACTTTCTTAAAAACACGATAATTTTCATTGTATTTTTTAAAGTTATAACTCTGTTGAAAAATATAAAAAATAAAAAAAAAGAATTGTTCATCTAGAGTAAAACCTTGTAGTGGGTCCTTCTATTACCTTTCCACCTCACTTAATGCCACAACATTTTGTTCCAAAGTTTGTTTTTTTTTTGTCTTTATAAGTCTCTATTGATATTGCTACACCCTTTATAACCCCACATACATGTAGTGGCAGTACTAAAGGTGATTTTACTATATTACATGTATATATGTATATTGGTGGTAGTATTAACAATTCTTTAATCTTTCAATGGAAAATGATATAACAATTTCTGTTAAAAACAATATTTACAATTCTTGCATACTGAATTTATTGATTTAGTAAAATATCTTACATTTGATACTAAAATCGAACAAGAATTTTTCTGATTCGACTATGCTGTATGTAAAAAAACTTTTTATCACAGCATTTAAACTATTTGCTTGGCTTGTAAATTTATCTACATGTTGACCATAACCAACAGGTGACAGATCTCACTGATATCCTAGGTTTAAGTTCTGTTTGGGCTGCTGCTGTTATTTTCAATCATGCTACATATTGGGGCTTGTTCAACCCTATCTAAGTGTCTGATGAACAAGTTGGTTTGGTGGCTTTGGTTTATGGTGGTTGAATCAAAAAAAAAAAAAATAAAAATAAAAAAAATTTTAAAAAAAGTTAAAAAAAGTTTTGAAGAAAATGATGGATTGGACTCAACAGGGGACCAACCTGTCAGTAGACACCCCACTAGTATTGTTAAGTCTTGGTTTGAGTCCTTTCATGGCTGATGTGTTCTTTACACCTTTATTTGCTTTTGTTTTATTTTAAAGATGATAAGAAATTACAGAAAACCATTAGTAATTGTTGCACCTAAAATTCTCCTTCGACTGCCAGCAGCAACATCAACATTGTCAGACATGGCTCCAGGTACTAGATTTATACCTGTTCTTGGTGACACAGAGGTCAAAGGTGAAAAGGTCAACAAGGTTATCTTCTGTTCTGGCAAACATTACTACACACTGAGTAAAGAAAGAGAAAATAGAAAACTGGATGATGTAGCAATAATAAGATTGGAAGTAAGTAGTTTATATTACATTTGTATAAACCCTGTGATAACAGCCATCTGTCTTCTAGGACCAGTGATACATTGTCCATCAACTTTACATACAAATTAAACTCAGCTCTCTATAATACTACTTTTCTTGGTTTGGCAGGTTGCTCTATGTATACAGATTTTCCTTTATTTTCAATTCTGTATACCCAGTACTTGTTTTTATATGTTTAAATTTTAGGTAATAAAGTTCGTTTAAATCTAACCTGCTCCTTTAGACTTGTATAATCTGTCTTTGTTGTTAATTAATTCTAAAGCAACAGATTACAGCACCTCTAACTGCCGAGGTTCAAACTCCACTCTGGCAAATCCTAGTGTGAGAAAATTTGTCAGTTCATTTGCCAAAGGTCTGTCATTTTCGTGGTAATGTGGTTTCCTCCACCATTCAAATGATTACTTCAGTTCTTCCATTTCACATAAAGTTGGTGATGTTTCGATTAAATGAAATATTCTTGACTTGGACATAAATCCTCATTTAATTAAATAAATCATATTCACAATTCAAGAACTGATCATTTAGATAGAAGTGACAGATTTTTCACTTAGACCGAAAGAAAAACAAAACAAAACAAAACAACAACAAAAAAAAAAAAAACAAAACAAAACAAAACACCACCATTTCTCTTCTCCGCTATTAATGTTACAATCAGTAGATTCCATACCAAATAAGAAAAAAGACTTAATATTCAAATGTCTCATATGAATTAAACTGAATAATATACAACCTTATGTCTGTGATTTCAGTATAGTGTAAATAAGTTACAATTAAATCAAGTAATGCGAAAGACTGTTTAGACAGGCAGTCTAACAAACAGCTCTTTATATGGTAGTTACTTTATTTGGAAAGAGTAGAGAAAATATCTTTTAATAAACACCAAACATATGCCAAGTTAAAGTAGTAGACACTTTTTTCAAAACGATATTCAAACTGTTATCAGATTTCATTTGATTGGATCAGAAGATTTATAAATTGTTGCAAAAGCAACCAATTTTTCTTTTAAATGAATAGTAAAAAAAATTATTCATGTATACCAAGTATATAGAGATGCTGTAAATTTAGAAGGATTATGGTATAAGATCTTGTATGTCTTTATTTTAATTTTCAGAGTTTATGTCCATTCCCTGCAGCTGAAATCCAGACAGAGTTGAAAAAATATTCCAATGCAAAAGGTAAAAATAAATTAAAACTTTTTTAAACCAGATAATCTTGTTACAGTAAGTCTTTCAAGATTTTGAAAAGTCTACCTGATTGTGTAGACTAGAAATTTCTGTAACAACAGTGGCCCTAGGTAGCTGAGTGGTCTAAAGCACACACTTACAGATCACAGTGCCTCTCAATGCCTAGGTTAAAATCCCTCTTAGGCAGATCCTAGTTAGAAAGTTTGTCAGTGAAAAGGTGGGTGGTTTTCTCTGGACACTTCAGTTTCAGATTGTCAGTGAAAAGGTGGGTGGTTTTCTTTGAACACTTCAGTTTCAGATTGTCAGTGAAAAGGTGGGTGGTTTTCTTTGAACACTTCAGTTTCCTCCGTCAGAACTGACCGCCTAGAATTAAGTGAAAGAATCTTGATTGGGGATAAAACATAATTACTTCACTCCACTCCACATAACTCCACACTTTAACTTCATTATTGTTATATTAACTTGCACACTTGTATTAAGATCAACCATCTGTCACAGTCATTTTTCTGGTTTTCTTGGGTGGCCTTCATATTTAGGTTTTACTGTGTTTATTTATTGTAGATTTTCTAATGTTATATTTATTTATTGTAGATTTTGTTTGGAGTCAGGAGGAACACAGAAACATGGGTGCCTGGACATTTATTGGGCCGAGATTCGAGAACTTAATAGGACGTAAGGTATGTGTAAAGATTTTTAAAGTCTTTTAAACATACAACTTATCTTATATGGCTATATCAGTGAAGTTCACGGTTTGAATTATCAGTTTATTGTAATTAAGTATACAGTAGTTACATGATATAATTTAAAATCTATGTGAAAATTTAATACACTGAATTACATGCTTTGGTGTTTTCTCATAAAGAATAATATTCTTGAAAGTTCAGATATGATTTTTTCCATAACCAGGGAAAAATATCTTTACAGAAATGTTAGCAAGTATGGAAAATTGGGAAATTTTCATTTTTTATTGATTTTATTTTACTGTCACTTTGAGTCGCAAAAATAAAATATACAAATGAATTGAAATGCTAATTACAAAAATAAAATCCTCCAGATGCATGTATTTCCTAGGTTTAATTTTGGAAAGTACATGTACATGCAATGTAGGTGAATTCTATTGTAAAATAGTTTCATATTGGGTAGTTATTTATTAATAATGCTGTTTTATGTTGTGTTTCTTTTGAAATGGTTATTTAATGAAAGAAAAGAACTGACTTTATATGAATGGGTCCATTTTGTCATCTGCTTTATTGATTTTGTTATGTGAACAGCCAGGCTCTTAATAATTCAGTCTTGACCATCTGAAATCTATAAGACAAAGCAAATTCATGTTTAAAAATTGACAAGTATTTTATTATTATTACTATGCATTGGCATATTAAGCAACTTATCATGTACAATCAAGTTGTTTACTGTTGCATTTACCAATCAGATCATGCATTTTTATAATTACCAAGAATGAACATATCAATTTTATTTTACAGTTGAGGTATGTTGGACGTGACCATCTTGGTGTACCGGCTACTGGTATTGGGGACATTCATAAATCAGAGTCACAAAAACTCTTACAAGATTCATTTTCATGATGAAAGTAAAAAAGCAATATTTTCGTAGTTACCTTTACAGGGAGATAAATGGCATTCCAAAAAGACTTTTGACTAAACTTCTGCTTTGAAGATTTGCAATTTTGATGTGTTGAATTTAACATTTCTGTGTGATATTGTCTAAAAAGGACATTTTATATAGAAGCTTTAGAAAATTATGTATATTTTTTATTAATTATAAATGATTCAGCTTTAATTGCAGATTATTTATATTTCTTTTAAATATAAATTCATGTATTTTTTTAATTTAAAGGTGTTAAAATTATTCTTGATTACAAAATACAGGTTTAATTATAGATGATGTTTTTTACATAAATTTGTTAGTTTATATAACTGGTAGGTTCCTTTGTTTTACAAAATGTCAGTATTTTGGGTTTTTTGTACATGTACATTTCAGATGTACCGGTAATATATTAAAAACATCTTGTTTTAAGTTACAAAGTTGTTAACACGTCAGCATTATGACAATTTTACATGTTAAGGTATGACTCTTTAAAATTTATTAAATTTTAAATTTCAATAACTTTTATATGTCAAAGTCATCAGTCAACAAAAATGGTCAAAACACTTTTTTTTTAATTGGCATAAAAATATTTTTTACGTTTTATTTACTGTTGATTCTCGAACTTCACAAGGAAAAGAAAGTAGTTTGACTTCACTAAAGTTTGAGATAAACAGAGTTGTGGACAGTATTTTTGGAAGAGAGTAACTCGCATATTTTTTTAATTTTGTCACCAGATGTTAATGCAAAATTACTTTCATCTCATACTTTAAACTGATATTACTGCCCATTTTTTATACAAAATCTGTTAATGACTGATCGTATTTTGATAACAAGAAAAATCATTCCACTTTTGTTCCTATTCAGATTATACCTGGGTATTATAAGCACCAAGGTCCCTATTTTATGTGAGAATTTATCAGTAGTCATGTGAAGCTTGTAAGTATTTGGAGCCTTGGTCACTTATTGGTCTAAAGGCCACACATACTCTTGCAGATCCTAGTGTGAGAAAGTTTGTCAGTTTACTTGCAAAAGGTCAGTGTTTTTTTTCTGGGTCCCAAGTTTAAAGGAACATTTTTTATTCATATTAATTTGTCTAAGTCTTGTCATCGATAATTTGAGCATAGATCCTCAATTGCAATAATTGAATTTGTATTTCATTGATCTACTTGACAAAATTTGGATCGGTATGGGCATAAATTGACAACAACCTACATTTGTTTTAATTTCATTTACTTAACCAAGTACAAATGTATACATGTATACATTGTATTTCAAGAATTAGAGGTTTTTGCAAATTATCTCATATAAGTAACATACACATTTTAGACTTACATGTACTCTATGAATAAATTTAAAAATGATTTTTTTGCATTAATAATGATGTGGTATTCTGTGTTTTTAATCACTAACCACGAGTCTTTCTTATGATAACATGTTGAGTATTTTATGTTTGTATACAAGTTATATATACACTGTATATACATGTTTATACATGGTTTGTTTGATTGATAGGGTTGTGTGTGTTAATTATGAGCGTTTTACCATATCAGGGACTGGATATTATATATTATTAACTGATTTTTTGGGTAGAGATATTATATAGATATTATATTTTGGCTTTACTTATTTGTTAAATATGATATACAAAAAAAAAATGAAAAATTATTTTTTATATGTTGGCAAATAATTATTTTGTATCCTGTGAATTTGGTTTAATCAGTATTTTATCCCCAAGAAAAAAGTAAGTACACAATCATTGTTACAATAACATACATACATGTATATAATGAGAAATGGATTCGAGAACAAGACCAAGGTGTCATTTAAACTCATCTCCACAGTCTTTTCTAAAATGAAGGAAGTTACAATCAGGTAAACAAGTTGATGAATTAGATATACATTTTGTACTTTACTGTTAACAACTAAATTACTAAATATAACAGAGAGAGAGAGAGAGAGAGTTACTGAAAAAATGTATATACAAAGTACATGTATGACAATTATATGAGCCTTAAAACTACCAGGATATTAATAGTTCTGTATTTAATATAAAAAAAAAACAGAAAGAAAAAATACTTATAATTTTTCATTATATTCATAACATGTACATGTATATGTTTCTCAAACATGATTTAAGTGAAGCTTTTCCAGTGATTACATTGTTTGGGATAAATTCTTACGTAAAACTTTACATTAAATTTTTCATATTAACATGACAACCTCTTGTAAGATAAGATGCAGGTTATTTTCTACTTTGTAGTGTTTTTTTTTTTTTTTTTTTTTTTTTTTTTTTTTTTTTGATAGTTTTTAAGTGTTTATTTTAAAAGATATTTGTAATTGAACTTCCTCTTAATGGGAGGTGGGGGGGGGGGGGGGTCAAGTTGTCAAAATTACAAGTTTATGAATCACAAGGCCTCTCACTGTCTAGGTCTTAATCCCAATCAGGTAGATTCTAAATATACCATTTCACCGTTTTTAATGTAGTAACAGACACATTTGTAGCATTCTCCTTGTGTTTTTTCGACGTGTCCGAAATATTGATTCATTTTAGGCATCAGGTTAATTTCTGAATCTTGTTATTGTCACATTTATAAAATATTAGGTATAGTTACATGATCTCATAAATTTGATAATCTTTTGTTTCATCCTGTCACAATTTTTGTCCATTTTTCCTATCGGTATTTAATGGTATACTTACAGTTGTACATGTAATATACATGTAGTAGTGGCATTTCCATGGCTAAATAATAAAGTACCAATAGATCGGAAAGAGAATTAACCAAAATATACTTTCTTTGCTGAATTGCTGGTATTTGTATGATAATTTCTAGTCATTGAAGAACATAAAATTTTGTTTTTTTAAGAACTTAAATGTGTTAATTATACAAGGTCAGTATTGCTATATACTTACTTTATCTTAAAGGCTCAACCTAGTTTTATTTAAAATATGATTTGAAGAACATAAAATTTTGTTTTTGATATTTCAGTTTTAATTCTACTGTTTAACTAGTCAGGTTTTTAACTTTTTAAATCTGTATTTTTTAATCAAATAAGAACTTAAATGTGTTAATTATACAAGGTCAATGTTGCTATATACTTACTTTTACTTAAAGGCTTTACCTAGTTTTATTGTGTCGCCTGACTAGGCGACATATAAGGATTACTTTCGTCGGCGGCGGCGGCGGCAGCGGCGGCGTCCGGATTTCCTTGTCCAGAGCATAACATTGGTGTTGTACGTTCAAATGACTCCAAACTTGGTGTGCATGTTTCTGGCAATGACTTGAAATGCAGTGCACAAGAACCGCAACTCTATCTTTTTCCGTTTTTGAATTATTTCCCTTTAATTGATTTTTATAGAGCATTTCTTGTACGGAGCATAACTTTGGTATAGTATGTTAAAATGACTCCAAACTTGGTGTACATGTTTCTGGCAATAACTCGAAGTGCAGTGCACAAGAACCACAACTCTATCTTGTTCCTTTTTTGAATTATTTCCCTTTGATTGATTTTTATACAGTGTCAGGCGACACATCTGTTTCAAAGAAACATATCTAGTTTAAATTGTGATTGGTTATGTCTCATCAACTTGATCAAAGTTGTAAGAAATTAGAATTGAGTTCTGTTAAATCCTATCAACTTTGATCAAAGTTGTAA
Source organism: Tegillarca granosa (assembly GCA_029721355.1). Lineage (NCBI taxonomy): Eukaryota > Metazoa > Mollusca > Bivalvia > Arcoida > Arcidae > Tegillarca > Tegillarca granosa. The sequence continues at coordinate 52,053,106 of CM056595.1, read as the reverse complement.
AATAATTAGAATAGAGAATCCATCAAGTTTCTTCAAAATTTTGGTCAGATTTTTTTAATCCAAGTTTTTTGATTATCTTAACTTTTTATCAAACTTTTAGGCAGTTTTTTCCTACTTTCACACACACACACACACACACACACACACACACACACCTCTGCTCTTAATACTGGTATCATGTAAGATGTCTTATAAATGAAAATTTTTGTATTTTGTTTGATTTAAAATATACTTGCAGTTTAAATGAATTTAAAATGGGAAAAAATCTGAAAAGCAAAAAAAAAAAAAAAAATAATAAAACAAGAGGCCCATGGGCCTTAACGCTCACCTGAGGACATGGCCAACCTGAGGATATATCCAAAATCATTTGCAAAAATACATAAACATTCTAATATACATTCCTACAAAAAAGTTAATAGTTTTCAAGATAATTAACAATTTGAGTCTTTTTATGCATCTATGACATTGACCATTAAACATAAGACCTTGAATCTTATATCAGAATAATCACCATATCAATTCCTACAATATTCTAATATACATGCCATACAAAAAGTTAATAGTTTCCAAGATAATAAACAATTTCAGTCTTTTTATGCACCTATGACCTTGACCTTTGAATGTATGACCTTGAGCCATATATCAAAATGTTCGTCATGTCAATACCTACAATATTCTAAAATACATGCCTATACAAAAAGTTTATAGTTTTCAAGCTAACGCACAATTTTAGTTTTTTTTAGCAAAAAAATAACATTTCAGGGGCAACAACTCCTACATGCATTATCATACAGTTACGAAACTTTGTACCTTTTTACATTTTGTCCTGCTAAACATTTTAACAATGTTTTAATATTATATATCTCTTTTAATTTGGAAGAAAAAAGCCTAAAACTGCACAAATTACAAACTAGGTCATGACCTTGAACTTTGACCTTGACCCCATTATGAAGGTTATTTCAAGAAAAAGGCAAAACTGAAAACCCCATGTCAATATCTATTCATATATTCCAGTTATAATAATTTGAAGCCATTTTACGAAATTTTCAAAATTAAACGCAAAAACGCGTAACCTTATTTTTTACCAAATTTCTTGAAATGAACAATTTATAAGCTTAAGACCCTAGAGAAGCCAAATATCACATCAGATTTTTTCTCCGATCATCGCTTTCGGAGAAGAAGATTTTTTAAGTTTTTTGGATCCATGGGTCACCTTGACCTAGTTTTAGGAGCCATGACAACGTCGCGAACAAATCTGAATTGCACTGGCCCATATATGCATCTGACCAAGTTTCATTGAAATCTACGTCATAGTTTCAGAAAAGAAGTCGAAAATGTAAAAGTTTACGCCGCGGACGCTGCTGATGACGACGACGTCGACAGACAAATTTTGATCAGAAAAGCTCAGGTGAGCTAAAAAATAAATAAATAAATAATTTTTGTTTTAATTTATGAAATCAGGAAAATATTTGATCAATTTTTTTTTAAATCTTAATATTTATTTGCATTTTTATGCATTTCATCTCCAAGCATTTAATAAAACAGTATTTAAATGATACAAACTGTTTTTGGAATAAATTTGTTTGTTATGTTTTGTGTAAGATACATTATTGTCTGTGCATATTGCATTGTATAACTTGTATGTTTGATTGTAGTTTTTGTAACAATTGGTGATACTGATCCATTATATGAGATTTCATGTTGTAAAATTTTGACTATTTATCTTCTAGGTGTGGTTATAAGCAGTTAGCATATAACATGTTTAATTAACTAGAGAATATTAATAACAAAATACTTGTATTTTACATGTGATATTATTGGTTTTTTAATCGAGTGTTAGTGTAATTAAGTAATATTTGTGTCAGAAAAATTTGCAAATAAAAAAAACCAGAAAGTCAAACAACGTAGAATGAAGTTTCGCGTTATGTAATTACTAAGGCAAGTGACAACTGGCAATTCCGGTAAATTTCACATCATTTGTTCTTTTTTTCTCATTGCTCTACTAGTCAGCAATGTTAATACTGTTAACCACACTTTTTGCAATGTATATCCAAACAGAAATGTTATTGACCACATTTTGTGTCAGTGTTCCACCACTTCTCAATATTAATGATCACAGTTTGTGTAAGTGTGCTTCCACTCAGCATTGTTATTGATCACATTTAACATCAGTGTGCTTCCACTCAACAGTGTTAATGACCAAATTTTATGTCAGTGTGTTTCCACTCGGCAGAGTTAATGACCACATTTTATGTCAGTGTGCTTCCAGTCAGCAGAGTTAATGACCAAATTTTGTCAGTGTGCTTCCACTTAGCAGAGTTAATGACCACATTCAACATCAGTGTGCTTCCACTCAGCAGAGATAACGACCACATTCAACATCAGTGTGCTTCCACTCAGCAGTGTTATTGACCACATTTAACATCAGTGTGCTTCCACTCAACAGTGTTAATGACCAAATTTTATATCATTGTGCTTCCACTCAGCAGAGTTAATGACCACATTTTATATCATTGTGCTTCCAGTCAGCAGAGTTAATGACCAAATTTTGTCAGTGTGCTTCCACTCAGCAGACTTAATGACCACATTCAACATCAGTGTGCTTCCACTCAGCAGTGTTATTGACCACATTTAACATCAGTGTGCTTCCACTCAACAGTGTTAATGACCAAATTTTATGTCAGTGTGCTTCCACTCAGCAGAGTTAATGACCACATTTTATATCATTGTGCTTCCAGTCAGCAGAGTTAATGACCAAATTTTGTCAGTGTGCTTCCACTTAGCAGAGTTAATGACCACATTCAATATCAGTGTGCTTCCACTCAGCAACGTTAATAACTATATTTTAAGTCAGTGTGCTTCCACTCAGCAGTTAATGACCAAATTTTATATCAGTGAGCTTCCACCTAGCAGAGTTAATGACCACATTCAACGTCATTGTGCTTCCACTCAGCAGTGTAAATGACCAAATTTTATGCCAGTGTGCTTCCACTCAGCAATGTTAATGACTACATTTCATATTACTGTGCTTCCACTCAGCAGAGTTAATTTTATGTCATTTTGTTATCACTCATCATATATTATATCAGTGTGCTTTTACTGAACATTGTTAATGACAACATTTGATATCATTGTGCATCCATTAAATAGTGTTAAAGACCACATTTTATGTCACTGTGCTTCCACTTAGCAGTGTAAATGACCACAGTTTATATTAGTGTGCCTCTACTTGGCAATGTTAATGACCACATTTCATATCAGTGTGTTTCCACTGTAAAGTGTTTATGACCAAATTTTATATTCACTCAGCAGTGTTAATGGCCACATTTTTTATCACTGTGATTTCACCAAATGGTGTAAATAAGCTCATTTTATGTCAGTAATGCTACTTTATAGTGTTTATAACCATATTTTGTGTCTGTGAGCTATCACTGTACCATGCTATTGACCATATTTCACGTCAGCACTTTAACAGTTTGGGTTCTTTTAATTTTTAAAATAAATGTATGGTGTACACATTTTTGAGCAGATACATAATTCTAAAGATACAAAAAGTCTTCAGCCAGTTATACTATTAGATATTACCATCTCAAAATTATACAGGAAATTACATCCATGAGTGTACATAAAACAGTGGTATAGATTTTTGTACATACCAAACAAAATAGGTCAAAATATAGCCAAAAATAAACAAGTAAACAAGTACTTTTCTTAGTCTTTTAGCATACTGAACAAATTGAGTATCACATTTTTAACAAAAATTAAAAATAGAAAAGAACATTTTCTTTCTTTATGATATACAATTTATTTTATCTACATAATAGCATGTATTTAAATTCAGAATAATAACAGAAAAACAAACAATAAACATCTCAAGCAATTACACCATAGACAAATAACAATAACTAAATGCTTCCAAAGCAAGAAAACATATACTGGATAGTTCACATACTGGTATAGTAATATTAGCGTATTCCAGTCTTATTTCATTCAAATATTACAGAGTAAAAGGTTTGAATAGATTTTAGAGACGTTCAACATCTTATTGTACCATTTGGTTTGTAAAAGGAGCCAGATAAAGGCCAATGCAACAAGAGCTGGTGAGATAGTCTCTAAAGGGGTTGATTTGTCTTTAAGACAGATTAAAATATGGCAAAAAATATCTGTTTATCTACCAAGTAACTTTACTTTTAAAGGCAGAAAATTCATACTACAGCCATTTAGGCCTAATTCAGGGATATATAACCCCCAATTTTCAACTGGACAAAAAAAAAATTAAATTGGGACTGTAGCCTGTTTCAGGTATTTTACTTCTTGAATTAAAATTTTTGAAGAAATAAATTTTTTGAATGATGTTTTCAAAATCTACCAGATAAAGATAAAAACTGGTATTTATTTATCATTTTATCATGGTAATCTCTATTAAATTTTCTTTCATGTAAGTAAAGTATTGAAATTTCTGAACTAAAATCATTTGCACAAGATTTGAATTCATCATGACATCATTTCAAAAATAAAAATGCACACGACATAAAAAAAATCTCATTACATTTACCTGTAAATGTACAAGTATATTCTCATTTCAGGATAGATTATCTCCCTTGTAGGCCTAAACTTCTGTAACAACATCCAAGACAGAATACATTTTAAAACATCTATGATATCAAATGAACAGAAAACAATTTGAATATTTAATTCTTATAAAAAATAAAGCCAAATTAAACTCATTATATAAAATTGGTTTATAACTTGACAATAACCTTCTTGCAATGATTAAGTAAAAATAAAATGACAAAATCTTAATCCATGTAAACAGAAAATTAACCTGATGATGATGACCAGACATGTAGAATAAAAAAAAAGGCAAAGAGGTTTTCTTTTGCATATGGTTATGGGCATGATCATCAATTTTAAAGTACTTAATTTAAAAAAAATAGCGTTTAGCGATTTGATGTATATTTGAGCATTTTAATGATGTTGCAACATAAAATGTGAATTCTTTCAAAAATTCTCTTTTGTCATAATGACTAAATACTAAACTGTTCTCAATATATTTTCATTCTATTTATTCATAAATACAGCGATTGTTGTGGAAAATCATATCTGAACAATGTCTCTATCGTTTAATATATCAGTACCAGGTTAATTACATAGACAGAAATTTCATGATAAGGTTATCTAATTGCGTAACTCATGATTGTAGATAAATGTAATATTATAACCCTGTATTACAATGGGGTTTACCACCCTATTATGTAATCAATACCTCTTAACATTTGTGTGAAATGTTTCAGGGAACATTTAATTGCAAATTCTAAGAACATTATTTTTACAGGAAAACATCAGTCTAAGTCAATTCTATATCTATTCTGCACAAACATTAACAGGTGTCATATGACAAACATTAAGGGCATCATGTGACAAACATAAAGGGGTATTATTGACAAACATTAAATGCATCATGTGACAAACATAAAGGGGTATTATTGACAAACATTAAGGGGCATTATGTGACATACTGGCAAACCCCAATGCATCATATGACACAGAATGTTTAGTAAGACATTTGTTTCGTTCCAGTTATTAAATTGCTGCAGTAAACTGAAGTATATATGTACATGTTTCAGTCTCATTTTGGCCACTGCATTTTCTCTTTCCTATTAAACATGACATTGTTTACATGTATTATCTGATTTTGAAAATTGGATTTATAATGAACGGAGAAAAAAATACATTATGAGTTCAAATGCAACTTTGCAAATCTCAAAAAATCACAGGTATCAAACAAGCTAAAACCAGCATGTGTAGCAAAAAAAAGCAAAATTTCACCATAATTGTAAAATCCAAAAACATTGTTTATTAAAATGCTGAAAACACAAGCTGTCAAAATGATGAAATATGACAAACCAGAAAATATTACAGGCTTATCTAATTAGAATAAACCTTTTCAGCACAAACTCAAATAGTGTAATCCTTTCTGGATCAATTTTTATCACCTTGAGAGGCTTAACATTTAGTGAATCTGTGTATAATGGTGCATATATATACCTATATTTTTATTGTAAATGTTTTAGCATCATCAATTTTCAGATTCTATGGGCAGTTAGGCAACTGGTGATTTTTAAATCTGGAGGTGGCTTTGTCAGATCAATGCTGAAACATTAAGGACAAACAGAAAAAGACTTGACAGAAAAAGACAAAGATGAAGGGCAATCTTAACTGTAGACATACCCCCACCCCTCAACTAAAGACACTCCTATCTCATGCTATGATCAAAATACTATGTTATCAAACCAAAAATCATGCTTATATTTCACTGTTTACAATACATCCAATCAATACCGTTTTCATGTTATACCACCTGAATTATTTGTCATACAACAAGTTATACATAATATATATCACCAGACTTAACATTTCACTCTTTAAATGAGGAATATTTAGCACAATTCATTAAAGGCCACTTTTTCTGTAGAACTATTGATAAACTTGAAAATAAGTATATATTTCTGGCATAATTTTTAAATGTAGAACATACTTTCGGGATATTTTTTTTAAAAATGTTAATGATGCATATGATGTCATTTACATACAAACATTCAATTAATAGGACATTCTTCCTTAGAATATTTTCATGTCAATAATGTTTATATGACAATAAGGAAACCTGTGGGAAATAAAGCAAACTTTCCTGGGATATTTAAAGTAAATGATGCACAAGATGATTTCCTTCAGGTGAACACAAGCGAGTACATTTCAATCAATATTTTTGCAGAAAAAAAACAGTCCTAATGCAAAACAGTACTAAATTTCCCCATTAATGGCTAAATAAAATAACAAAATATCGAAAAAAAAAAAAAAAAAAAGATATATTTGAATATTTATTTCATTACAATATATGATACGGATATGATGGATGGCATATTTAGTGTATAATGAAGAAATATATTTGTACATACAGTATAATAATAAAATCAAAAATTTCTTTTCAAATAAGGTAATCTATGATATTCATACAGTTACCATGGTTATCATAAATATTTGTAAATATACTGTGTATGCTTTAAAACTTGTATAAATATTGACACGGACACTTATATGTAAAGATTTTCATCAAAATGTACACAACTTCAATTCTTTGGATGTATCACACAATTTTCAAACAAACATCTGGTTAAAATTGTAATGGACCATTGATAGTAAATGGTTTAAATTAGGTAGAATTCTCAATAATGGTATGGATATGGAGTTTAACAGCAGAATTGCTTTTACGGATGATCTGCAACTGATAGAAATGAGAAAAGTTAATATATAGCAAATATGTCTTATACACAAATATGTAAGCCTCCATAAAAAAAGGTTTACATTGATTTCGTTTTTTAATTCTTTTTTTTTTTTTTTATATTTTCATACAGGAAGTATTAGTCCTGTAAAGTGACAAGTTCGTATTTGCCATTTTCTGAGTACCAGAACTTCAGGTGTGATTAGAAAATGATTCAGCAATGTCTGTGTGTCTAACGACAAAACTGCATAAAACAATTTCATATCTGAGTAAAAAAGAAAATAGAAAATTTAAACAAGACCTTTGGAATCTATGCCAGCGGTCATAATTGATGAACTGGTACCAAGACCAGACAATAAATATGTGGACATACAAAACAAAATATTATAATTAACAAGATGCTTTAAGAATGAACATTATCCAAAATTTGATGCATTATAAAACCAGACCAGTGCACATGTTATTTGTTGGTAAGAGGAGACCTAACTTTAAATAACATCAGAAATACACATCGCAATTAGTCAAAAATAATTTATTATTAGCTGTAGGAAATCCAGTCTTCCTCAATACATGTATAAGGTTATTTACTCCAACTCAACTCTGAAAACACAGTTTTTAATTTTAGTCAATTTGTATCAAAATTTAAACAAGGAACAAAAATTATTGTACTTTTTTTCCTCATTAATTTTAATTTTTTACATCAAAAATACAAATTTAGAAAAGGGGTGCAGCTTAAAAGAGGGTTTTTTTTAAAATTATCTTATGTAGGAAATATGCTGAACATAGGTTACAACTGTAAAAAAAAAAAAAAAAAAATTTCAACTGTATTTGACACCACAAGTAAAAACTCTAAGTGTGTCTTTAGCAATTACCTTGTAACCTAAACTTTCTGATCTAAAGTAATACACTGACATTTTGGTTAGAATATCAGTTCAGATTGATCAAGGGAAATAATTTACTTACATAGAAAAAGTAAAGCACAATTTCAATGCTCAATCTACCAACTTTTCCTAATATCAAAACATTACTAACATAGTAATTCTGTTATGGAAAATCAAAAGTTTTTCCAGAGAAGGAAGACTTGAGGCAAGATGGCTTAAAAAGGCACCCAATTAAATGTTCTAAATATCTGTATTAAAAGCAGTAAAAACAAATGAAGGAAAATGACAAATGAGGTAGCTTTGCCATTTCATGGAAAAATGTTAAAAAAGAAAGAAAAAGAAAGAAATTAAAAAAAAAAAAGAAAGGAAAAAAAAAGAAAAGAAAAAAAGAAAAGAAAAAAAAAAGAAAGAAAAAAAGAAAAAAATTTGTCTTGGATACCAAAGCAAACAATTCTGAGGACAACAGTACTTCTACAACATGAATCATAATCAGGTGGATTCATATGACATGTATATACAGTAAAGAAAATTTGTATAGAAAAAGGTCTTAACATTTTCAAGGACATTTATAGCTTATAACATATGAAAGCTTTGTCTCATACCACACATTTCTAATAATTATATTTAAAAGTATCAAACAATCATACATGTACCTAAATAGGATGATCCAGATACAAAGGGTTTCCATGACAATGGAATAAAAAATAAAATTATCTTTTTCCAAACAAAAAAACAATTTATTCTGTATGGAGGAAAAAATGTCCTTTAAACATTCTATGGAACAGTAAAATTCTTCCTAAACCTTGTGATGGAATTACAGAGAAGAGCATGTTTCCAACAAAACTTTGTTTTGGATTTCATTGATACAAATACTTGGCTGATTTTTAATTCACACAAAACTTCATTCATGATATTTGAAACAAAAAACTGAATGATCTTGCTTTGTATCATGCATATAAATTACCACAATAAGCTGCTTTTCACTCTATACATACAGCACCATATCTCTAACAATATCAAAATATGTAAAGAAAACTTCAAATAAATATGGTAATAAATGACTGCATGAATTTCTAGTATCCCTCGAAAGGATACTAGTATCCAGTTCATTCTCTTGCTGATAAATAAGTTGAAAAGCGTTAAATATTCATCCTATTTTTTGCCAACAAAAATAATTTTTAGGTCAAAAATAACACCATTGCTCTATATGTTATAAAAATCTCCATTTTCAAATTCTTATGCAAAACATAACATAGTTTATAAAAATGGTATGTCAATGAAAAAAGCAAAACGGTTTTATTTCAAGCTTAAACTTTTTGAGAAACATGAAATCAAATGAAAATAAATAGACTCAAATGTAGAAAACTGATCATTTTTACAATGCTTGTCTTTCAAACAGGGATGAATTTATTTTGATACAAATGTATCAGTTTTTTACTCACAATATGATAAAAAGTGATACTGTTTTATACCTGTAATATTCTGATTATGATGATGCATTTACATTGTAAGTTGTTAAAAAAAAACTTTGTCATCTTTTCCTGTCAGATTAAGTGCTTATGGCTTATCTGACAGATGACTAATTGAGTTCTTGTTGTTCTGATGTTTACAGAGTTATTGTGTATACCATTGAAAAGTGTCAAATTGTGATGCACCATGATGTGGGCACAGAGTTTCAGGGGCGGAACGTTTCTGCCCCTACTACTTTTTGTCTACCAGTCTACTGACAAAGAGTAAGATTTGTAAAGTGAATAAAATAAGCATATATAAACAAATGGTGTAAAATGATAATAAAATTACATATAAACTATAAATAATGAAAATTTTATGCTATGTTAATTCTTAAAATCTGAAACAATGCCAATAATGAAATTTTAACACAGTTTTATTTAATGCAAATATGGAATGAGATATCTGCAACTGTAAATAAAGCTAAGTGTACACATCAATATAATATTTCATTCCATAATCATATGTCTCGTTATATGATCCTTAATTACCTGTGTTTCCATGGAAACTGACTTTAATCTGTGTCACCATGGAAACAGACATTAGTTCCATACATATACAGTATCAAACTGAATAAAGTACGTTAACAAAATCATGGTTACTACTAAAACACTAGGCACCTTGGTGTAAACTAATCACAGCAAATCCGGACTGCAATCTCTCATATAATACTTGCTAAAAGAAGAAACTTTTTCATGGTTTTATAGAATCCATTAAATTTATAAATTTTCTTCCTCTACACAGCATAACAGCTAACGTGAATAAATAAAAAAAGATCACTTGTTATCAGTTCTGACTTAAAGTCGTAACCAAAGTGATAAACAATAAAATTGTATAAGCTTTTACAATTTATAAATATTTAGGTTATTAAATGATGTTGTCCTCTTCTTTACTTCAAAATATGCAGATCAATTAATATATCCAAACTATTGTACATACACAAATAATGGTTTTCCATTTCTACAAGGCTTTTCTTTGTTTAATTCATTGACCAATTACACATATATACTTAAATATTTGCTGTAATAAAAATTAATATTTTCTTGATTTGCTAACTGGTTTTGAAAACAAAACTTTCTTTTAACAGAATTGAGATTTCTAACATCTAAGAAAAACTTGCATTTTATATGTCCAGTTGTGTTCATGATGATACAAATATCACATCTGCTTCAAAGTCAGCTGAGGTTATTTCAGTTTTTTTTTTTTTTTGTTTTTTTTTTTTTTTCAAAACCTCTGGTCCGATTCATATCAAGCTAGCTGGTTACATGCCATGCAACGGACCAGAATTAACAATTAAAAGAAGATTTTTATCTACTAATTCCATCCTCCTGTTAACTTATGGAAAAGTTCTTCATTTAATGTCTGATTTTTATCTTGGGACCTCATTGAAAGAAATATGTAGCCACCAATAAACTCATGTACCACTTTACAGTCCGCACTCAAACAGGCAAATCTTAATGTTTCTTCTTCAAATTCTAATATAACATGCTTAACTTCCCAGTTTACATGCCATGATTTTAAGGTGTTGTATCTCCATGTTTTCAGTGAGTCTCCTGTATGTAAGTCCATTCGTATTATTCTATTTGCAGCTACCCCTAGTAACTCCTGCAACAGAATAATGACAACTCAATCATAGTTCATTCACATATATTGACAAAACACTTAATTTAAAACTATTTAAATTCATTTATTTATAACCCATATTAAACCTAGAATGTGATCTTAAACACGCCTACTTGTAACACATGGAATTATTTTTACAAACACAAGCATGCTTATAACAGTGTAATAAATATCTTGCATTAAATCTCACTGTACAAGCTTGTATTTCACATTTTGTATGAGTTCACTTTTTGTTTAACTTTCAGGACATCACCATGATTATTCTAACCTTTGCGCATATTATTTCAGGTATTTTGTCATTAACATTATTAAGCATATAAGTACAGTTACTATGTCACTGAAAATACCAACACAGTACAAATAAAAACATCAATATCACATTATAAAGGTCTTCTACATCTCACGTTGGTAGGTTTTAGATAACACTGCTTTAATGTGAGTGAACAAAATTCCTGACTGGAAAGTATAACACCATTTCTCCACATTCTTCTTAACAGATTTTGAACATTCACTTTGATATGAAATTTATACTTACTTCTTTTTTGCCATTCTTTTGTTTTACTACAAAATATGTTATACCAAAGTCTGGCAATGCTTGCCATGCCTTAATATAAGCAAGTTTAGCATCCACCAACGACAAGTTCTGGACATTAGCATGGGCTTCAATTATCCTCTGTGTCAACTGTTGTAAGAACAATAAACAGGTGATAAAAATCATGAAATCACAGAAATTACATATAAATATACATCTTTATTTTTAACAGTTAAGGTTTTAAGACAGAAAAAATCAGAAAAAAGACAGACATAAATCAGAAAATAAATCAGAAAAATACAATGTTTTTTAAGCCTACCATTATTTCACAAGTTTTAAGTTCAATAAAATTTTAGAAAACTTTGAAATATCAAAAAATTGTCTCACTGTGTGAATAGCTGAAAATTTGTTGATGCAATGTAAAATAACATTCAACCAACCAACTATTGATTTGACATCAAAATTTAGGGAGTTATAACAACAGATACATGTATATCTCCAGATGTATTCAAACCAACACAGCAACTACAGCAACATCAGGAATAAGGAAAAATGTAAAAGAAAATTTTCTAAAAATTTCTTTTCATTACTTCTTCCATTTAAACTTTCCATAACATCAATTTAATCTGTAAACAACTGTTTTAAAACGTGTAAGATGAAAATAACAGAATAATTTGCCAGCACATCAAGTGTACCAAACATTTATAGTGCACCTGTATGACAAATGCTTACTGTAATGCATACATGCATACAGGGGAGATAATTTCAGGTTTAACACTTGGTATACTATGACAATGATGATGAATTAGTCAAAGTACATTAGCTTGTTACTCCTAATTTCAACATTCCAAAAAAAAAAAAAAAAAAAAATTCAATGACTTTACCTGTTTACTTTTAACTTTTCTATAAAATCTAGGTGCAATGTAATCTTCAGCAATGACATCAGATTGTGCAGGTGTTGCCGTTACTGCTGGAGCTGAACTTGGATGTTGACGACTTAGTAATGTTTTAAGTGATTGTACCTCTGTCTCATAGCTACTATCAGCCATTGTTTTACCCTGTGAGGCTAGCTTACAGGCTGCCATCCACTTACAATACTGTTCCTCCTGTGAGTAATAGACAATACAACATTTCATACTTTATACATGTATTACAAATAAAACCTTCTTGCTTCATATCCATATTACCAGGGCTGAGGCTAATTTTAAAAACTTTAAAAGTACATTCTACAGTAATAGTTGTTGTTATTCCTGTCATGTGATCAGTTATGTTATTTCATGGTTAAAGCTTTATAAATCAGAAATCATGTCAAATGACACCAGAAAATAATTGATCATTTTATGTAACCGACTAGTTCAGAAACCACATCAAATGACATCACAAAACAGTAACTGACAGCAACAGCAACAATGTCTGTTCTCTAGCACTGAATTACAGGGAACAATATCACATCAGTGTACAAAATTAATGATTTCAGATCCTATTGAAACAAAATTTACTTGATGAGCACATAGTTGGATTAAGTTAATACAGTTTGTCGTATTTATAAAGAAGAACTTCAAAAACTTCATTGCCAAATTTTCTCATTTAAATTTTTCATGTGGCATTGTTTCTTCCTAACCCTTTCAAATTAAATGACCCCAAATATTCTAAACCTTTGAAGTCAGAGTTCACAACTTCTTTTCATTTCAAATTATGTTTTAAAAGTTGGTGTTCATAAAGTCTCTTTATTGGACTTTATTTGGGAGAAGAAGGATCAATACAGAGAATAGAATGACCTCACTTCTTGATTCTACCAGCTGGTTGTATTATATGATGGACAATCAAACACTATATATCTATACATACTGAATCAAACCTAATCCACACTTCTGACATGCCATCAGATCCAGGAACAAATAATTTTATAATATATTTCTTAGATGATAGATTCAAATCTGGATGTGCTTCACAGCCTGAAAAGGTAAAAATACAATTATAGATGAAAATCAGAACAAAACTGGACCATGGACACATGTAGCAGTTATTTAAAATTCAACTTTTGTACAAGCCTTAAACCATGGCATCAAAATTCTAGAAATGTCCTCATATGCATACTGGTAATCACAAGTTCAAAACACATGTTAGCTTATATTCGTACTAGAGCATATTTCATTTCTTTTGATTTGCACACAAAAAACAATTATTCAGTATTACAAGAGATCCAAAGATTGTAAATATTTTTTTTAAATTCTTTAACTTATATTAAATTATTTCACCATGTGGATTGGATTTATAACGATTCTTTGACTTATATTAAGCAGAAGGTTCTGAAATGGAAGAAGAAACCAGAGTGCCTGGAGAAAACTACTAACCTTTAAGAAGTGAAATGACAAACTTTTATACATTTAGTGTGAGTGCGATTTAAGCCTAAGTACGGAGATACATTGTGATCCTCAAGCATGCCCTTCAGACCATTTTAACACTGAGGCCACACTACACTTAAATGTTGTTCACAATGTGAAAGATTGGGACTTTAATGTCTTCTAGAGAGGACAAAAAATAAGTGTTATGGAAAAGGTCAGACAAGGTACTTTAACCACAACACTGTCCACTGGGTTGTGTATTATCTTTGTCATACTTTTTTATAATGTTTTTTGTTCTTCTCATTACAATGCCCTCTAATGTTAAATCTGATATTTAGTGGTTCTGACTGTTATGTCAGCTTAAAAATTTCTATTTTTCATCATGTGATGTTAAGATTTTTCTGGTCAACTACTAATGAATTGATACAATAAAACCTGTGTATAAAGATTACCCATGGGACCAATGATCTTTTTAGTGGAAATCTTAAGCAAAGAGAACTTTAACCACTGGTCTAAATAAACAGGTGTTTTTATAGAGAGGGTTGCTTTACCAGGCTTAATGTAACTAAGCAAATACAGTAAGTTGTAGGACTAACCTTTGATGTTGACCTTCATCATCGGGGTACCTTTAGAATCTTCAGCTGTTTTATAAAATGCTATGTGAGTGTCTTTGTATGTGCACCATACACGTTTGTAACTCTTCAAAGTGAATTTCTTAGGTCTGAAAAATTAATCAAAATATAATTGATGTAAGCTGAGTTGAGTAATGGTGTTAAACGTCCCAGTCAAGAATATTTCACTTATATCAAGACATTGCCAGCTATAGGCGAAAGTGCAGAAATTTTTCCTGTGCGTTGTGCTAATTGCATTGTACAGCAGAGTTCTTTATCATGCCATGCCTGTCGTGACACATCTGAAAGAACCATGACTTTCACTTCGTAATGCTGAGTGCTTGACAAGAGAACAGTCATTACCCACTTTCACATCTTGGGTCAGGCCCAGTCGGGGTTTGAACCCACGACCACCCACTTACGGAGTGAGCACTCTACGAACCGAGCTACCGCAGTGGTTAATTAATGTAATTTCAGTAATTTGGTAAATATATATCCCAAACAAAGCATTTGGAATATGATTTATTAATTCAAAAAGGGCTAATATTGATTCACGATTACAAAATAAAAAATGTCCATTAAATTTTTGGTTAAGAAAATCTATTTTTAGGATTCCAGAACTGACTTTAGTCTATTCTCTCTAAATGAAACACCAATGAAACATACACATTCATCTTCATATTGTTGGACAATCAGAATTTCTAAATGAAACACCAATGAAACAGTACACATTCATCTTCATATTGTTGGACAATCAGAATTTCTAAATGAAACACAAATGAAACAGTACACATTCATCTTCATATTGTTGGACAATTAGAATTTCTAAATGCAACACCAATGAAACAGTACACATTCATCTTCATATTGTTGGACAATCAGAATTTATATATCTTATTATTGTTTGTTTAAATTATTTGTAGTCTAGAACGAATTATGTCTAATTAAGAACATCATAACATCTTTAAATTTAAATTTTTTGCAAAGAACCCCCCCCCCCCTCCAAAAATAAGTGATACTGATATTTATTCCTAATATAGATGGATGGATATAACAAGTTTAAAGACACTTGACCTTTGTTGTGACCTTTATATCACTCAAGTACATCAATATATTACACTATGAAGTGTTAGCTACAATATGTATATCTAAAGTAATGACTATATAATACAAAAACCTATTGTAGAGTAACTTTAAATTTCTGATAAATCTCAAGTATCTTTAATCATAAACAAATAGTACTTTGTCTTCTTATTCTTACTATAATACAATTTAATATTCTTACAATTACACAAACATATTGTAAATTTAAAGTGTTTATATCAAATGTTTTCTTACTGTTATATAAAGTTCTAACATTTTTACATTACTAATTTTTCCATTGTTTTTCACTTGGTCATTTTATCTATTAATGCACATATAAATGACCGTATGACACTAAGAAATCTTTCTATTTCTATTTATATTTATTAATCATAAATCTATAACTTTCATATTGAAAAATCAAAAAAGAGGTGATGTTGCCTGATCTGTAACCTAACATTAATTTCTATATAAATAAATCACATTGAGATCAAACATTATTACTGAGAGTGGTAAAATATAAAATAAAGTAAATGGGTGATACCGGCAAAGTAAGTCCTTTATAATACTCAATGTACACTACAAGTACATCAAATTAACTGATATCACTACTTGACTTTATCCAACATGTTTTTTAATGTCACGCATTTATTACAATTTAAAATGCCTTTTTTTACAATCTTTTAATTCAGCAATTAATAAAAATTATAATTAAATTTCAGAAAAAAACCACAGAAAATTGACTATCCAATAATATGGATAGATGAAGAAAGAGTAAGTTATAATTAATTGCATTTGCTTACTTAAAGAATCTTATGTAATCACTAAGTTCTGGTACTGCAGTTATGTCCCCTGGTGAGGATAACATGGAACCTTCTAATGATTCCTCAAGGTTTGTAAGGTCTGCATCTATATCATCATTTTCCATATGGTTACAGGTAGAGTCCATAATAGCTGAATCATTCTGGGGTTGACCTGTTTGCAGTTGTATCTGGAGCTATTATAACAAAAACAAATTTTGACATTTTATATATGTTGGTTGGGTGGTTGCAATGTTGTATAACATCACATAAGCAATTCACAAGAGCAACATAATTAATCTCTATGAATTAATCTAAAACAAGTTTGTGGGATGTGCATGTGTCTTATGGGCTGCCTTGTACTAACATACATTCTGGGCAACTTCAATAATCTAGCTCAGAGTCAATGTGCCCCAGACAAGCATACCACTCACTCCAGACACATTATCCTGACACCAGGTGAACCAGTTGATATGCTGTTCTTTCAATACCAAGCTCCAGGTGAGAAAGCAGTATCTTAAATTTAAAGGTCTAATGTTTGACTCATGATCTTCCATTCTCAAGGTAGACTGAATTTTTATGTGTGTTGTAAATTCATTATCTATTATTTCATGAAAAGAAGGAAAAATCAGACATTTATTATGAAAAAAGAACAATGAAAATTAAAATCTTTAATAACTATTTGTTCTTGAATATCGAAAAACAAAATCAGAAAACAAACAATTTTTTTAATATGAGGGATAAAACCGAACAATGCACATATATTTATTTAAACACAGTAGTAAATCTTGCTAAAGTACTATAATACTGTTGTAACCATAGTAACAGGATAGTACCTGTAAAGCAGCAAACATCATCATTTCCTCCTCAGTACAATCTACTTCCTCTGACAAGATCTGCCATTTGCCTTGTTCATATACCTGATTGATTCTCACAGCATCATACTATGTAACAAAACAAAAAAACATTAATAAAATAATAACTCCTGAAGAAGGGGGATCAAAATGGGGTAACTTATTTGTACTGCATTGTTCAATGTAGAAACTAATGCAAAATATTTGAGGCCCATCTAATCTGCACAGATTTTGGTAATATCAATAAGCCCATCTAAATATATTGTGGTTCAGAAGAAGGATAATAAATGTGCACAGCAGTGTTAAATGTATAAAGTTTGAGGCTCTAGAGAGGGATATCCAATTTGGCGAGAATTCTCAAAGGGGATATTTTATTTATAATGTCTGATAATACTCAAAACAGGGGGTATGTGTGTGTATGTATATATACATATATATATATATATATATATATATATATATATATATATATATATATATATATATCAGGGGTCCAGAAACGGTCATATTTGCCAGACATGTCTGACAAAAAATATTTTTGTCCGATGTGAAATGTAGCTTGTCGGACATTTTTAGTTTAAAATAGAATTAAGTTAATCGGACACGTAAATAAATATGTTTATCGGTCATTATTTTACTCGAGTATTCTTTGCTATCACCTGTCAATCATTTTCAATAAACACTACAGATCTAATAATTAGGCTTTTGTTTATTAATCAGTTAAAATCCATGGTCTCAATCTGTTCCTTTTGTTACATCGTCCGAATCATCATTACTTTTGTTGATAAGTTGTTTATTAAGTAATCACATCACTTGACAGACAAAAGCCATAAACACCTGTTAACTGAAGGTCATGGTCATCGGACTATTTCAAAGAGGTTCCACGAGGGATGTTAAATAATATTAATAATACAACGTGCATAGTACGGTCTTGGCAAACTGTTTAGTTATAAACAAATAATTTTTAAAAAGTCTAAATAAAATCAGAGAGGTCTCAAAATGAGGTTCAGTAAAGTTCGTGTAACTTCGGGAAAACGGAAATGCGCGATTGTCAATAAACAAAGATGGCCGTCAAACCATGTGTCGTCAACGCTAACAGTTCAAAATCAACACATAAGTCTGACCATATATATTTAAATAACGTGGTAGTTAAACCCTTTTTAAAATCTACTATATTGATATTAAAAATCTTCTTAAATTTTTTTTTCTTTTTTTTTTTTTTTTTTTTTTTTTCACTGCATCGGCATCGGCGGTGCAGTTGCCTTGAAGAAAAAATGTCCGACACCTCAGTCAAAGTTTTCCTGAGCCCTGGTATATATATATATATATATATATATACACACACACACTCAAATCTGAGACATTGGTATGTTTATCTTGTTACTGTATCATATTTAACACACAATGGTATTTTAGGTAGCTACATCCATTATTTTCTTATAAGTATACAAAAACCAAAATTCAACATTAATGACATGAGGCTCAAAACAGGACCACCCACCTGTTACACTTAGATAAGATGTCTGCAGCTTTGCATGATGAAATGTAGCCCTAAAAAACCTAAACATCAGATAATCAACTGTATTTTAATATTTTTGCCTCTAATATTTGATGGATCACAAGGCCTGTCAGTACCTAGGTTCAAATCCAACCTATATTTCTAATATGGAAAAATATGTCAGATTGTTTGCCAAAAGTTGTTGGTATTCTCCAGGCACTCCAGTTTTCTCAACTAACCAAAGATGACCACCTGGATAAATGTGAATCAATATTGCCTGGACATTAAAGTTCATACATCTCTCTCTCTCTCTCTCTCTCTCTCTCTCTCTCTCTCTCTCTCTCTCTCTCTCTCCCTCCCTCCCTTTCTCTCCACTTATTACTTACTTTTGGATTTAAATCATAAAAGTTGTAATATCTATATTTCAGTAAAATAAAATCATTGTCTCTAACACCTTGTTCCATTAATGAACGTGATGAATCTAACCATCTAAAAATAAAAAATATTTCAATGTAAAACCAATACAAATTAAAGCATTATAATGGATATAAGAAGACCTGTGTACCCCAAGTCTGTTGAAAATAATTGTCGCTCACAGAAAGCCCCGTAAAAAATAGACTTTTAAAAACAAAGTCATGGTAGCTTACAGAAAAAGCCTGTCAAAAGTAAACTTTTATATTGCATGTTACTTATTATCATCTGTAGTGTGCAATTTGCCAACCATACAGACAGAATTCAAACTCTCCAACAGTGATGATTGGTTACAGAAACTAACTAAAAAACAGACAAACAAAATTCATACTCTCTAAAAACAGTGATAATCAGTTACTGGATCTCCGATCTATTTGTTACTTTTTTATTATCAGTTTTTTTTCCTGTCAAAATTTCTTACAACTTCGTCTAATAAACATGTTTCCTTTTTTCTACAGTGATACTTGCACTTGATACATGGTACAATGTATAAACCATGGCATTTAACAAAACACTGATGTTTTTTTCTTATTTTTTATTTATTTATTTATTTTTTGGTGAAATTCCATTTCTACATATAATTTATCTAAATTTCATGTTTCATTTGACATTTCCTATATATCCTCTAAAGTGTCAGTAATATCATATTATGTGGCATTCATATACTCACGCAAAATTTATTCTTGCTTTTTCCAGAAGATTTTTTGGTCTGTGCAAAAACTGATGTGCATCTTTGATAGAAATTTTTGGACTATTTGCTAGCGCAGACTCCATACAGCTTTCAAATGACAAACTATACATAGATCCTGGTGACAAAGTGCCATTCAGTGTGTTGTAAGGTGATACTGAGTTAGCACTGTAAGAGCTGATACCAGGGGTTAATCCGGGAGTTCTACCTAGTGTGTTCTGGGGAAAAAAAAAACAGAAATAAAATTACAATTAAAACAAAAATCTATTCAAGAATTTAAAAATCTAAAGTACTAAATTTAATTTACTTGTCTTTTTATTCTTTTTCCAATATAAACAAAATTGGAAAAAAAAAAAAAAAAACAAACAAAAAAACAAAAACTTCCAAAACATCTGCTAAATGCTCATAAAGAAGAGGCTGAAAAGACAGAACTCAGCATAAACGAAAACCTATTAACATAAATCAAACTTTTATAAGGACATGTATCTATTCAACTCTTTGTTTTATCAACCTTTCTAAACATAAAATTTTATTTTAAAAATATATTTGTTCTGGATGTTTGAATAGGACAAGATCTGACTGACAATGTCAAAACTTAAGCAAATAAAAAATCAAAATACAAATTAATTTCATTTCTCTATTATATTTGTGCAAATTTCAAATCAGAATAACCTGTGTAAATCTTGCTGAAAGAATTGAATAAGCACTGAGAGCAACTTCAACAAATGAATAAGAGAAAGGTCAAAATGTTTTGCCTCTGCTTTTTCTGAACTCTGCAACTCAAATCACTGTCAGACTATGTTGAGTTGTGTTCAGTAATGGTGTTTTACTCTCAAGTCAAGAATTTTTCACTCATACTGAGGCTGTCAGTACTGGGATGGTGGAAGAACCAGAGTGCTGGAGAAAACCACCAATCTACAGCAAGTGAACTGTCAAACTTTGTTATACTAGGATTTGCCCCAATAGGGTTCTAACCTAGTCAATGAGAGGGACAGTGATTCATAACTGTCCCTTTCAGACCATTTAGCTATCAAGACCTCACTGTAAGACTAAGATACTTACATTTGGTGATGGTCCAGCTGGACTTCTACTTGGGTAAGGACTTAGTCTATCCAGGCTTCCTGAAGATGAATGATGTACACCATTATTTTCCATTCCCATAATCTCTGATTGTTCTTTTTTCTTTTTCTGATTTAATGTTTCTTTTATATTCTTTTTCAAGTCGTCTTTATCCATATATTTCATAAATGCCAATTCTTCTGGGTGTCTTATTCCTGCAATACATAGCAATCACTATTATTTGCATGAATCAAAAATATATTACTTTATTAAAACAATGCCATGAGAACCTTCAATTGCAATTTTTTCAAACAACACATCATGATGCAAACTGGTACATATAGTAGCACTTCATTAAAAAACTCGGCCCTCATTAAGAAATTTTTCTCAGTCATCACTGCAGAAAATGTGGGATGCCAAACTCTTTATTATTTTGTTGAAGATGAGATTGTAGAGATTGGAAACTCTCGAATTCCAACCCCCATGATCATAAGAAATGGTGACATTGAGTGAAATTTGCCATGTCAGCTGGAAGTAAGCCTACTAGTGTAGACAATGCTTCTGAACCTGTATGTTAATCAAAAGAAACCAAACCCAAGTGACAATTGGTCCACAGTGCTTTTGATAAAAAGGGTTTGTACAGTTAAGACAGTGTTTATTAACATAGTGATGAATACCCAAAAACTACTTTTGTCTGAGTAGGATTTTTACTTATCCAAACAAAAAGAAGAGTGGAGTGGAGTAGAGAAGTATGTTTCAATCAACATTCTCTAACTTATATTGGCAGTCAGTTATGGTACCATGGAGAAAATGGGAGTATTGGAGAACCATGAAGACAGCTGATCCATTTTCTCACATTTGATCTAGAGTACTCTAGTGGGATTTGAACCTCAAACATTAAAAGGCACTATCATCTGTTAATGTGTTTCTAAGACTACTGAGCCACTAAGGACAGAGAAATAGAAGGGTAAAAACCTATCTTCTAAATGATAGCTTGTATAGAAATATGCCATTGTGAGGGTCTGGGCTCTGCTCAGTAGACACATCTCTAGTCAAGAAAATTTATAATCTGTATTTAAAGTTCAGTAAATCTAGACAAATTAATTGATGTACTAAAGCAATATAATAGTATTACGGTATCTACCTGTATTATAAATATAAATAATGAGGTTAGTGACCCTCCTTAACGAAAAAAAAAAAAAAATAATAATTGCTATCTCAAACCACAAATGTGGGGTTTATGATGTGATGGAAAATCTTACATCCCTAATTAATTAGCTATGGTAGCCTAGCTGATAACATCCAAACATAAGAGAGATTCAATAATTCAGGCTGAAGAATGACTGACGACTTACTATATACCTGGGTTGGTAAAACATCACAATGGCATAACATATAGATCAAAACACCTGCTCAATTTTCATATAATTTTTTTAGAATGATCAGTTTATTTCATACATAAAAATTACTAGTACCAACATTTTATACATTCCTATTTCATTTCTGTTGAATTCTGAATAATATACTGAGTCAGATTGGATTTCCCCATACATTTTCTACCAATTCTATACCAGGATCAATACTCAATCTGTAAGTAACTCAACCAATCATAATTATTATAAGGACAGAATTATGGATCATATTACAGCTACAGCAAAATGTATACTATGTAACAGTCATAAGGAGAAATACATATATGTTGATTTTTTGTTGAATTGTTGCCCCACTCACTCCCTCAACATTATTTCACTTTTATTATGATGTTCAGTTCATACTAAAAGTAAGTTCAAGGATTGTGTAGGAAACCAGAGTACCCTGAACAAACTGGTGACCTACTAAAGCACATTAAAGGGACAAATATTATGTTGATTTGAAATGGAGTTTTACCAAGTCAAAAGTATTTCATTTTTTTAAAAGATGATCCATTAATGATAGTGGAGTAAACCAGATGCACCCTAAACAAACAACTGATCTTTGAGTGGGCTGGGGTTTCTTTACCCCTAGTTAAGACTATTACAAAGATCAGTTCAAGTATTCTGGAGGAAATCAGACTACCCTGAACAAATCGCGGCCCTACTGGAGCAAACTAATGAATTTTCTCACATTAAGATCTGCCACAAGTGGTATTAAATCTATTCTGTACACATATAAATAGGTAATCAAAAGATTTTGATACAAATGACAGTAAACAACTAATAACTGTTAAAACCTCAAAAGTGTTGTGCACTAATAAATTCAAATAGACTTATTTACTGGTAGGGAGGATTCCTAAATGAAAACTATAGTACATCATTATCCTAATATTCTCGTATATCATCTAGTATGTACTTTTAAGTTATTAACCTCTAACATGAGAACAGTTTTATTAAAGGACAAATATCTGATGGTTATGAATAAATATGTCTTGGCTATAAAATGAAGCCAGTAAATATACCCAGCCATTCTGAAGAGGATAGAACACAGCAAAAAACCAATGTAGCAAATATGTTTCACATATGTATGAAGCCAGTAAATATATATAACCAGCCATTCTGAAGACAGTAGATCACAGCAAAAAACCAATGTAACAAATATGTATTTCATGTGTACGAAGGCAGTAATATATATATATATACCCAGCCTTTCTGAAGAGAGTAGAACACAGCAAAAAACTAATGTAACAAATATGTATTCAACACATTTAATATTCAAACAGCACAGTCATGTTAAACTCTGACTGACAACACTGTTTTTTTTTTAACCATTTTTGGAAATGGGGCTAGGGCCTGTGCAATTGGGAATTTTCACATCATTTTGAGACAAATTGGGAAACTTTTACGTTGCAAAATCCCCCCCCCCCCCCCCCAAAAAAAAAAAAAAAAAAAAAATCACAACAATGATGTGAATGAAATAATAAATTATACTAAAATACTAAAATACAAATCACATTTAAAATCATAATGTATTTATTTTCTCTTTCAGGACAGTAAATTTGATTAATTTACAGCAGCATTTTTTTTTTGGCATCATATCTTTTAAATCTGTAAATGATATTTTTGACTTCATTTGAGATCACAAGGGGGTAATTTTATTTATCTATTTTTAGTCACCAATCCAGATAACATAAAATAAAATTTTCAATATGATTGGGAATTTATGGCCCCAAATTAAGCCAAAAAAAAAAAAAAAATTCACTGGACAATCACTTTTAAATGTACAACATTGGTGTTTGGTCCTTGGTGCCTGATTATTTTAATGCATCTTTATAATGTCAGACCCTCTTTCCAACTAGGTTCAAATACCAGTTAAACAGATCCTAATGTGACAAAGTTTATCATTTTGCTTGCAGGAGGTCTGATATTTTATTGGCACACCACCATCAAAAACTGCCGACATCCACACTGTGGAAAAATACCAACTGGGGTATAAAACAACATTACAATATTACTCCACTCCTGTCACATTTTGTGACTGGCAACTCTTGTTAGCTTACTCCATATCTGTTTGTCTGATATATTACAATGCGGAAGGACTTCAATTTGTACCCCCCACCCAAATTTACTCTTTAGCTAAATTAATGGTTAAAATGATATAATAATTCAATATTTTACATTTTGTGAAGGAAAATTTTATATAACTATATAAAATCTATATAACTTCACACTATATTTAGATTTAACATTAGCAAAGCTGAAGAAATTTCAAAAGTTATAACCAGCAAAATGTGTTTAAGGCAACAGGCACTATGAAGAAAATTTTATCATGTTATGCCTTCAGTGACATACAGTACTGATTTTTAATGTCTCATATGAAGGCTCTTATCTATATAAAAACATGCCTTACCTAATTCTTTACATAGTTGAATGACACTGGTGAACACTTTAATGGAAAAATTAACTCTCATGTCCATGATTTGTAAATCTGGAAGTTGGATTCGTAAATTTTTGTGCATTGGTGTAAAATGTAGCTTTGCATCTGCTTGGACACCATACTGGTCAAGTGTTGACCTTGACCTTAATAACCACATATTTTTCTCTGGCCACCACAAGGCATGATCTGACCAATCCATTGCAATATCTGTAAATATACAATAAAACAAAACAATATAGCATTGTCTATTCATTGGGAATACAGACACAGCTTAATGCTTCAAACATTCATTTCACAAATAAATGTATCATGGATAATTTGACGTCATTTTGAATCCAAACTTTCATTATCAGGTGACTTACACCACCAAAAAAAAACAATATATATATATAAGTTTTCAATATATTATTTAACCATTTTACATGTAGCTTGTAATTGTCATTTTTGTCATTTTTATTTTGGAAATATATTTAGAAATCTCAACTTGTTTCAGGAAAAAGGAGTGGAATAATGGTGTAATAAGTCCAAGTCAAGAATGTTTAACTTATATTGGTGGTCAGTTCTAGGAGAGGGGAAATCACAAAAAGACCAGCAACTTTCAGAAAGCAAACTGACGAACGAAGTGGGATTCAAACCTTGACAATGAGAGACACTTTGAACTATAGCTGCTGCCTCAAACCACTGAGCCACCAAGCCCTGTAACAAGAAAGGGGCTGAGTGCTACACGTAAATCATGAATCATTCCATTTACATGTAATTACCAGGTACATGTGTACTGTAATGGCCAAGAGGTTGCATACTGAGCTTTATACAATTTTATATGGTTAAATTGTATCTATATTTAACAAGATTTTCATGAATCAAACAAAGTACTTCGGCACACAGTAAATTTATTTCAAACTTTGATATATGTTTGTTAAGACCACCAAGACACCATCAGAGGCCTCATTATACGCCTATGTAACATTATACAAGCCACGTGCCTTCATTAAACCCCCCAGCAGGACATGTGTAAACTAATTATATTACCATGCTGTAGTGAAGTACACTGCAACACTTTAAATAAGTGCACTACAGCACACAGTTAATTATATTTCACATATATCCATACTTATTTACATTTTTTTTTTTTTTTTTGGGGGGGGGGGGGGGAGAGGTGTTGATAGTAAAACCTCATTATATTGCTTAACAACAACTGTAGGCCACAAATTCTGGTTTGTAAATTTTTTCTAATTATTGAATCTTTATATTGTAAGTTACATGTAGAATAAAAAATATAGTTAAGTTTTTTTGCTATTTTACATGTGTTAAAACACATTCCACATAATGCACAGTAAAACAGGTTATACTTTGGTTTTTCAAATATGTACATAATATACATGTGCATGTCTATTAATTTTTTTTTAGCAAGAAGTAGATGTAAAAATTGCATTTTGTATGGTTTTTCTTAAATGATTTAACAAGTTATATGAGTTTTTTTAAGGGGGAGAAGGTATGTCACAAACCGGGATTCAGGAACTCAAAATTTCATAAAAATGGCGGCGAAAACAACCAAATTGAAGTAAGTATTCTTGAATTGAATGAATTACATAGGTATTTCATATTTTCCTGATAGCGCACTGAACTCTTACTCTTATGAACAACACTTGGTTGTCAAAAATCTATCCTAAAACCTGGCAGTTTATTCAAACACTTCCGACAAAGTTTTTTTGACAGCCAAGATAGGGGCACACTTTTGCCATAAAATTGCACAAACAGTGCCAAATACGTGTATCTTCTTATTGTAGTTCTAATTTTGCAATGTGTTTTTAATCGGAATGGATTTTTGAGATAGCAACTCAAATATAAATGTCATTATCAAAGTATTTCAAGAAATGATAAAGGGCACACTATACAATAACATGATGATTGTAGGGAACACACCATGTTGTTTTTTTTTTTTTTTTTTTTTTTTTTTTTTTTTTTTTTTTTTTTTTTTTGACATTAATTTTTATCTTTTCCTTCCTTTTCAGGTACCTTGAACAGTGAAAATGACAAGGAAAAATCGAAACTAAATTGACACCTTGTAAAAAAGGTTTTAAATCGAGTGAAAACTTAAGTCACCACACACAATAATTTTGCAAGAGAACTGACATCAATGGAGTTGCCCCGAAAGTTTTCAAGAACATCTCTCTTTGAATTGAAGTTGAAGACAAGAATAAAGAAAATATGGATTATGATGATGACATAAGAGAACTGGTGTATGATGAGAGTCATGAGACTGAACCAGATATTGAATGTAATATTCAAAGTGAAAATGAAATAGAAGAGATGATATATCTTTACATTCCAAAGGTAATTTCAAAACTAAAAGAAAGCGGAACTGAGAATGTTATACTTCATTTCATGAGAGCCGTGTCGGAGGACATATTTCCATTAGAAAACATAGCATTCTTACTCTGGAAGGAAGAAGTAAGTTGGCATAGTGTGGATAACACTGCATCAATGCCCTATTGTAACGAAACAAAAACATTTTGGAAACTAGGATGGCCATTGTTCGGTGGTAAATTTATTAGATTCATGAGTGGATTCAAAAATAAAACTCAAATCACTTTTGGAAAAGCTGTTTCCGGAAAATTAAGACCATCATCACATTATTTATTTTGAGTGGTATTTTTTATTACTGGTGGGCCATTGATATACATTACTGGTGGGCCATTGATACATATTACTGGTGGGCCATTGATATACATTACTGGTGGGCCATTGATACACATTACTGGTTGGCCATTGATACACATTACCGGTGGGCTATTGATATACATTACTGGTGGGCCACTGATACACATTACTGGTGGGCCATTGATACACATTACTGGTTGGCCATTGATATACATTACTGGTGGGCCATTGATACACATTACTGCTGGGCCATTGATATACATTACTGCTGAGCCATTGATACACATTATTGGTGGGCCATTGATATACATTACTGCTGGGCCATTGATACACATTACTGCTGGGCCATTGATACACATTACTGCTGGGCCATTGATACACATTACTGCTGAGCCATTGATACACATTACTGGTGGGCCATTGATCCACATTGCTGGTGGGCCATTGATATACATTACTGCTGGGCCATTGATACACATTACTGCTGGGCCATTGATACACATTACTGCTGAGCCATTGATACACATTACTGCTGGGCCATTGATATACATTACTGGTGGGCCAATGGTATACATTACTGGTTGGCCATTAATATACATTACTGCTGGGCCATTGATATACATTACTGCTGGGCCATTGATACACATTACTGCTGAGCCATTGATACACATTACTGGTGGATCGTTGATACAATTTATACAAACAGTTTTATATTTTGTTTATTTATATTAAGTTTTACATTAAATGTCATTCATGCCTTGAAGAAATTGATACATATATATAGTCTTACATATATACATACATTAACAATACTTAAAGTAGTATACATGTGTGTGTATTTAGTTTGCATACCTAATGACAACAGTAAAAATATAAGGACACAATACACTTATTTTCATTATTAAACCGAATTAATTTCTGACTGTCATGTCTTTCTCCAAAATTAATCAATCTGTAACCTTCAAATGAGGGCTGTCAGAATAAAAGTGTAGCATTTGTATTAAAGTAATTACTGACATTAAGCAATTTAACATTTAATACTGACAGTCTCAGTATTAGTGGCCCAAATTAACCAGTTTAAACTTTTAATTTCAATTCAAAATTGGGCTTGTGAACTGACCCTGCCAAAATGACATAACTTCTTCTGCACTCTATGTCTATATACATGTAAATGCTTATAGAGTCCAGTAAAGTTTGACCTAAGTTTTAAAACAACCACTTTAATAGATTTATTCACATAACTTTCATATATACAAGGACCTTGATCATTTTTTCACACTGTATACGAAAAGTCGTCTAGTTAGTGAATTTAATACTAAAGGTAAATTGAACATTCATGAATATCTTAAAGACAGAAACAACCCCAAACTAACAGCAATCATCATTTAGCTATGTAGAAACTCCCCATAAATGTAAGAAGTGATTTATGAAACCATAGAGCTGTAAAGTAGCTAAAATTAAGGTGAATCATTCAACACTTGTATACATATATATGAGTTACATAGTTAACTGCACTGGTGATATCTGATGTAATGTACATCTTCTTCAGTTCAGATGTAGTTAGCTAACTTAATGTATCAAGGCTATAAAAAATGAGTTTTTGGAAAACATCCTTAAGAAATATTTCTTCTTAGTAGCTGAGGAATAAATATTTGGCTGTAATTTTTCAGTAATATCTTGATTTATCACTACCATTTGTTCTGTTAGGCAAATAAAGGAGTTTGGTGAGGATAAATTGAGGGAGGCTTGTACACAAACATATAAAAGAAATTATGTATTTTGAACTTAAAAATAGTTTTGCTGTAAGAAGACAAAATGTTTTAAGGACATTATATACAGGTTTTACTGTATTACATGCATAAAAACATTCATAATAGTATCATCAACTCTTGTTTTAATTTCAAATGTTCACTCAAATTTACATTTTATATATCAGTAATCTACACATCTTATTAAGCAAAAGAAAAAAATATATATAAAGACAAAAATAAAATAAATGGAAGAACTAATTATATCAGAAATGTTTTAACCTATTTACTGCATAATGGTGTAATTTTCTTACAAATATTTCACTTAAAACATAACATGACGTTGATACATAAATATGTACATATGGACATTTTTTCTTTTATAACTGTTACTAAATTTAATAATAATTTTTAGTTTGAAACTTGTACACTTTGATGTACAGGTACAACTGAGAATATTCTATGATTCTCAGAAAGATATAGATCTACATTCTGTCCAAGTCAGTCTTCCCACCTGTAATCATTGAATTAAACTTAGACTTTCCACAGTAAGATACTGATTAAGCAGACATTTCTAGCATGATTTGCAGCACTTTTAGTACATGTACATGTAACTGTACAGACTACCTCATATTTTACATATACCTCTCACTGCTGCTGCTTGCAAATCACACTGGATTTCATATGGTCTCCACCCATTCACTCAGAGGCAAACCCCTCTACCCATAAACCTGTATCATCAACAGTGCTTGCTCAGTAAGTGGAAGGTTGTGGGTTTTAACCCTGGCTGGGCCTGACCCAAGACTTAAAAGTGGGTAGTGACTGTAGCACAAGGCATTACAAAATGAAAGTCATGGTTCTTTCGGATGGGAACTTAAAAAAAAGGTCCAGTGGCAGGCATGGCACAATAAAGAACCCTGTTGTATAATGCCATCAGCACAACACATAGGCAAAATTTCAGCACTTTCGTCTATAGTTGGCGATGTCTCAAATAAGTGAAATATTTTTGACTGGGATGTTAAACACCAGTTTAACTTTAAGTGTTAAACTTGCCTACTTCTGCTACCAGTACAGGTTTTATAAATAAATAACATGTACCAGTTGTTACTGTTCGTCATTCACAGTTAATTACCAGTACTTACTCTCCTAACAAGGATATAATTGAAAAGTGCATAATAAATAATAAATCTTTTATTTTGTTTATAATTAGATCTATTAACGTAGTTTTGGTTTCCTTATTTCCCACAATGTTTTGTTTTTAATATCATTTTTCATACTGTAATTTTGTGACAGTTATAACAAGTAAAGTCAATATGAACAGGGTTTATAACAACTTCCTAAATCAATGACTCTTATATATTTTATATATTTTAAATTGTTGTTCTATGTTGATCAGTGTCACTAACTTACAATACTTTACATCTTCCTGTCTGTCAAACTTATAATTGATTGACATGAGGATTGGGTGTTGTTTGTTTTTAGACAATAGCAACTCTTAACAAAATCTTTTAACATTAAAAACATTGGAATACTGTAATACTTGATTATATTGCCCCTCAATCTCACAAACTGCCACAAAAATTCAGTCTCAAAATCAAAATTCTTTTTTTCCCTTTTTCTTTACAGATCTTCATTAATTTACTAACAATCATCTATATGATGCCAAAAATCGGACAACACAAATGGTAGCAATGAATTGGGTCTTTACTCTTCCATTTACTAATTTTTGAAAACAAAATACATATACACATACTATCCTGAGGAAATACCTCCTAGGATGTACACTACAGACATAAAAAAAAGTTATCTTTAGTAATCTAGACTATAACATTTATCTATACATACTGTGTATAAATTTGCATTTTGAATAAATAATATTATACTGCAACAAACAAGAGATCTGCTCTGTATACTGTATACTATAAGTATTGCCTGAAAAGTACTGTCAATAAGACTTATGATGATGTATGGCATTAGTCCAAGGTCAATGTCATCCATTATTCATCTTCCGAAGCAAAGCATTATGAATTCATTCTTCTTCTGTAGAAAAGAATTTTGAATCTTCCAGTACTTCAAGATTAAATGAATCATTTTTCTAACTCTTTAAGAGTTTTGGCAATCACAAAGTTTAAATAAAAACTTAAACCTTAAACCCAAATGTTTGCTCTAATGTGGATGAAGAAATCAACTGACCATTGTTATGTCTAATAAAAATCAAAATTTACTGTAAAATAAGTCATTTAAGCTTTTTTAACAAATCTCTCTCTCTCTCTCTCTCTCTCTCTCTCTCTCTCTCTCTCTTCCATTTATGTGATTGGCAAGTTGCAATGTAGTTTTTAATTATATATATACATTAAGCATGTGCTACTTTATGTACTTCTGCATACCAGTGAATTTGAAAATTAAAATGGACCTGATAAAATCTATGTAGGTTAGCACATTTAATGTCATTTTTCTAGATACATGTACAATGAAACTTCTGTGTGGAATGTACATTTATGTTTTATTTCCTAAAGGATGATCTTAATACTCAGGGCATCATGGTACCTTATTTATATTTATTTGAGTGTAGTAGCAGCAGGTTATTTTACGACCTTCCCATACCAGGTACATAGAATATCTAGGATGGGAAACTTTATATGTACTGTAAATACAAAAGATAAAACAGCTGCTGTATAATATCAGTAGAAGACATGGTTTTCATCCAAGCTCAAACCTTCCCATAAAAATGGACATTTTAAAAACCCACAAAAGGATTGTCTCAGCAAGGATCATCATTCCACAGAATACACATGTATCTTTCCACTACAAAAACTTACAGGTACTTTGACTAGCTTCAGATCCATGCTCAACAGACCTCCAGTAAATTACAAAGTTGCATCTTAAATTATCTATTATTAGACTTCCAATTTGATAAAATTTATTTCAACTAAATATTAAGTCTTACTGTTTAGATATTGAAACTCAGATGGACCAACAAAATCAAACTGATAACAATTTCTATGATTTCAACATATCAACTGTGTGCTGATGTCTGGAACAAAGTACAAAATTTGATTGTTTATTATTGTCAGCACATGGTTCACAGATTCTGCTCTTTTGTAAAATGGATGAATATTTTTGTTTGTGCTAAGTCCTTTCTGACATACAAAGAAATACGAATTTTATAAGTGTTTCTGTACCATGATACAACAACATTGGCAAAAAATTCTAAGAATAGCTGCACACTATATGACAAATTTTGGTTATCATAGCAACTAAATTAAGAATTGCAAAAAAGAGGCAAAAAAAATCCAGTATCAAGAGTGTATAAATAGAAAAAGTTATCAATATATGTTCTACAGTATACAACTCTAATGAATTAAGGCACTTATCTACTGAGTTTTATCTCCATCTGTTCACTGACAGCTGATTTTCCAAAACACTAAACTTCAAATGATTATGATAAAGAGTAACATCCAACAATTAGATTTATTGGCCAGTTTTATAATCACATCAATATGTGAAGTCAAAATTAATATGAACATAACAATGTTTAACAACAACGATAAAATTATGGTAAGTTACATGTACCTGCCTACAGTAAGAATTATTATTAAATAAATATTTTTAAGCAGAATTCTAAAGTTATAATCAATATGAATTCTCAGTTGTAGTAATTTGTATTGATTAGGAAGTCAGCAGCAGAAAAAATATGACACAAACACTGATGATATATCATATAGCATATATCATCTGTATAAATTTACATCACGATCATCATCATTATTATTGTATACAAAACTTAAATCATATTAACACACTAATATTCTTAATAGTGTTTTGAAGAATTTTATTCCATTCTTTGGTCATTTCAAAAAAATGCTCATTTATATTCTTTCAAGCTCTTTTAAGCAATCTAAAAGATGAATAAATAATAATATCTTAATGTTAAAAAAAGTTTTTAAAAAATGATACCAATGCAAGGCAAAGCAGCATAAAAGAAGAAACTGTTCCTCATAAAGCTAAACACATTTGTAAAATTTTGACTAATGAGATTTATATACCAATCAAAATTATTTCAATTATATTGAGATATCACCAGCTATAGTGATTTTGTGGAATTTATAAACTTTAAGGTTTTGCAATATACTCATAAGCACTGAGCATTTAGAAATTCTTTACCAGGCTGTCCATCATGTGATATACTCAGATATTAGGCATTGGCTTTTAGCACCTGATCTGAAAAGACATCTGACAACTACAGGGATTACAAAATTATCTGTGTGGAGGTAAGATATAATGACCTTCAGAATAATAGTCATCATCAGCATGTATCAAACCTAATCATCTGTACCATCTTAAGAGTTGCTATTTATAACACTAAGTTTACTACTTGAACATAAACACAAACTAATACTGTCTACATGTTCATACTGTTTATGTATATATCAAGACCAATCATCTCAATTGCTCTAAGCGCTGCCAGAATAATTCTCAGAACTCAATCAAATTATGTCACATTGATCAAATCTTATATGAATCAACAAAATTATTGATCAAACCACTGAAAATGATTGGAACTTTCAAAATTGTCATTATTTCACTTGCAGAGAATGATTCAATCTACCAAGTACGGTAAATAAAAGACATTTAGAACTAAGTGTCCAGAATGATGCAAATTTGTAAATATATATGAAAATTTGTAAATATATATGAAAATTTGTAAATATATATGAAAATTTGTACAAGTTATAAATACTATGTATATTGCTAATGCTATGCAGTAAAAATGACAGAAAACATTTGGCAATGAACATGACAACAAAAGAATTGTTTGGGGATATTACTCCATGATAATAACACACCATTAAATAATGTCCCTGGCATCTTTCCTTCTGGCAAAGAGAATGTTTACTATTAGTATTATAATAACTAGCAGTTATCTGTAATGAAATAAGCTGAACTTGTCCAAACTATGTCTATTGATAATATATAATCTAAGCTCTGTATTCAAGGTAAACCAGATACTGAATAATTAACATCAAATTTGAATAATAACTAAATCATAAACACAGATTGGTATCAGTTCTAAAATGATAAACATTGTAATTAATTGTATACATGTACACTTCTATTATTTCTGGTACACAGGTAAGATAACATTACCACTAAAATAAAAACGTTTGTTCATAAGTATCTCAACTCTCTCTCTCTCTCTCTCTCTCTCTCTCTCTCTCTCTCTCTCTCTCTCTCTCTCTCTCTCTCTCTCCAATTATTATCCTTCTTGGGAGAAATTTAAATTATGTTAAAATGGAATCAGGTGCCCGGGTACCAAAAAACAATAAAAAATTATAATATGCCACTTGTTTATAAGAAAACATTTGTAGAGGATAGTTTCAATTTTTTCTTCAACCAGAAAAACAGTTTTAACACCTAGTAAACGAATATAAAGATCTATGACCTATCCATTCTTCCCATCTAGCCAGTAATCACATACACATTTAAATTTGATTTGTAAAGTTCGTTTTTTTAGGAGGAATGAGAATTCTGCAAATGTCTTTGTTTTCTACAGTTTATTATTATACCCCTTTCCCTACATATATATATATATATATATATATATATATATATATATATATATATATATATATGTATATATATATATATCAAACAAAGTGCATCATCATTACATGGCTTTGATAAGTTTGAATTTAAACTGAGCATGTAACAAGCACCTAACCTTTTGTGTAGAGGTTAATTAGCAAATTATGTCAGATAGAGAAGGTTTATTTTAAGATTGTTAGGTAGAACATGTCAATGAATTACAAAGATAAAATTTACATGACTTCATACATCAATTGTAACAATACAAATCTCCCTGTAACACTATTATGACATGATAATTGTCATTTACATCAGTATTACTGTTAAATGACATTGTAATTTTGATGGCATTAATGCCGCATTGATGAACTAATTCAATCAGTATTGTTGAAAATATCCAATGAAAGTAATCAATTGGAAATGTTCGATATAAATATTCCAATAAAGAGATTTAATAAATTTATGACTGCCAACAATCATGCAGAAATTTAACAGTTCTTCGAAAGGCAATTGAGCGAAAATCTTAGTCAAAACTATTCACTGACAGTTTTGGTCAAGTATGGTATTAAAACCTGAAATAGTCTAAACTATTCACTGACAGTTTTGGTCAAGTATGGTATTAAAACCTGAAATAGTCATAACTATTCACTGACAGTTTTGGTCAAGTATGGTATTAAAACCTGAAATAGTCAAAACTATTCACTGACAGTTTTGGTCAAGTATGGTATTAAAACCTGAAATAGTCAAAACTATTCACTGACAGTTTTGGTCAAGTATGGTATTAAAACCTGAAATAGTCAAAACTATTCACTGACAGTTTTGGTCAAGTATGGTATTAAAACCTGAAATAGTCAAAACTATTCACTGACAGTTTTGGTCAAGTATGGTATTAAAACCTGAAATAGTCAAAACTATTCACTGACAGTTTTGGTCAAGTATGGTATTAAAACCTGAAATACCGGTAGTCAAAACTATTCACTGACAGTTTTGGTTAAGTATGGTACATATTAAAAAATGAAGTAAGGTTTTCAACAAAAGGTCCTTCAATGTCTAGAGCAGAATTCTAATTTTTGTTTTAAAAAATCACATGGTTTTATTTCTTTTGTTTCCAAAGTAATTTTAATGTTTATTTTTAAAAGTTCCCAGAAAAACATTAAGAATATGTGTACATTTGTTTAAATGGCTCGATAAATCAGTTGATAGAGCATCAATTTTTTATTTATTTTTTTTTAAATATTTTATTACTATAATGTCAATTGAAAAATCTAGATAAACTTAAAGATCATTTTGAGATATTTCCTGTCATTGAGAATCAACTGAGCTTGGTTTGACTATGAATATACTTCCACACTAGAACTATTGAACAATTTCCACCAATAACTCTGGAAATATTGAAACCACATAAAAATCAAGTCAAGATTGAGACTACATGTATGAAGCAGTTGTGACAACAAATTTGGTTTGCAAGCCACTTTTTTCAAAACACTGTAATAAAGTGTAGTCTTTCTCCTTTAGGCCTAACTTAAAAAATTCTTTCCTGTTTTCTGACCCATGCTATCCACATGTGGGTAGGTAGGTAGGAAAAGAAAAATTATTTATTGAAAATTTACTCTATTACACTTATGAAAAAGTTTAAATTGGTTTCATATGTCTCTTAAAACACATTTTCCTTTTTTTTTGCTTACTAAAGTCTTCTTTGTTCCTCCTTGAGTTTTCTCCCATGGAAGAACTTAAGGAATTTCCTTACTACCTCAAAAGTTAAACCTGCTCACAGGTCATCTCTCTTGCCAGGGTTATTGCCCTTTAATACTGTTTCTTATGTTGTATGAGAAGTAGGGCTGTCAGGATAACCTGGGTACCCGATATACGGGTAGGTTTGATGTTGTAACTGGTTACAAAATCATTAACCGGGTAACCGACAATATACTGCTATCAGTGCACATTCGATTCTTCATACTGTCGGAAGACAAAAGGAAACGATATGTAATCTATGTAAGAAACAGGGCTCCACAAATGCCGGTAAGGTCAATCGGCGGTAGGCAAAGGGTACATCAACAACCCCCCCACCCGAACAATTTTCTGTTTTTGATTTTAATAAACACACATTAGATACGTAAAGAAATAAAAATTAAAATTTTTTTGAAAATATGGTGTTAACATACTGCTTTTTATCTTTCCATAACTGTCCAGTCGTTGGCAATGCAACAAAACATCAAAAATAGTTAAACTAATTCTGTTTGGTACATCAGGATATCTGTTGTTTTAATTATAAATTATAAGTCGATGTGTGACATTGTCGCATATATAGATAAATGTTTATAAATATCGCTTATTAATATCTTATAACAATCCCATCACTAATCGACATATAACAGATACAAAAACCATGTGTAATGCCGTGATCTTGTTGTTGGTAACCCGAAAAACTGTCGTTATCAATCTAGTCAGCTCTTTTATATAGAATTCAGTGGAGGTTATTAACTAACTATAAACTGTTGACCAGGCACGTGTGTGGGTATTAGGTAATTACCTGTGAATAGGGAAATTCAATGAAGTGACACTGTCCTGAGTAATTTTAATTGTTAACAAGCCGGCATTAAAGAATTTTTTATCAGATTTTGTCTTACCATTATGGGGGAAAAAGCCAATTCGGATATTTTTCAATCGACTTTTTAAAGTTTGAATCGTCCTTTTTTGCTAAAAATTGGCGTTTGTAAAGGCCTCGTCAGAAACATCTGTCATACAGGTGAGTGTTAAATTAATACGATCTATTGGGTTTTATTCTTAATCATTAAAATTTAGAAATGAAAGCGCGCGAACAAACATATATAGAATAGGGAAGTAAAACTGAAACAGAATGGTAAACATATAGATTTAATTTTATGGTAAGTTTTTTTTATAAAGTATAAACGTTTGTTCAATCCATTTATGAATAGTATTATTGTATTTCGCATCACCTATTCCAAATATGGGTTAACCGGTTACGGTTCGGGTAATGCATGTCGGGTACCCGGTTACGAAAATCATTAACCGTGACAGCCCTAATGAGAAGTATATAAAAAAAAAAATTGAAATTGATGGCAATAAAATTTTTTGGTTAGGGGCATTTCAAGTGGGTCAGATGGTCAACAGCAAATAAAGTTAATTTCATTTTAAGGCCTTATAAGTTATAACAGCATAAATGTATGTCAAAATACATTTATTAGCATAGGCAAATGTTTTATACATTTGGAAGAAATCACAACATGTAATTCCATTGCCAAATAGAACCTGTCTAGATATAATTACTGTATAAAATTACACTGTATTAATTCTACCCACTCTGCCAAATGCCTTATTATGAATTGGCTAAGATTTAGGAGGAAACATCTTGTAGTAATGAAAGTCACAGGGTCTCATCATTCCAAAAAGGAAAAATTCGAATCATGGTAGATTTGAAATAAAATCTTTCGCATGAAATCTTACTTCTTTTAGCAACTCCTAAACTAACAAAATGGACTAGTGGTTGAATCCATGATATCACTGAGTGGCACAACAATGACAGACATACATGTACCACATGTTCTGGGTATCTGCTTCATAATATCACTGAGTGGCACAACAATGACAGACATACATGTACCACATGATCTGGGTATCTGCTTCATAATATCACTGAGTGGCACAACAATGACAGACATACATGTACCACATGATCTGGGTATCTGCTTCATAATATCACTGAGTGGCACAACAGTGACAGGCATACATGTACCACATGATCTAGGTATCTGCTTCATAATATCACTGAGTGGCACAACAGTGACAGACATACATGTACCACATGATCTGGGTATCTGCTTCATAATATCACTGAGTGGCACAACAGTGACAGGCATACATCAGCCCTTTCAACAGATTTTAAAGTAGCCAGCACGTTTTTTGAAGTAGACAGCAAATTCAGTTGTAATTTTATATAAATGTAATACTAATAGATGTCTATAGAATGAAAGGAGGCAGCAGACAAAGAGTAAAAATACCAAAGTAGATGACAGGTTTGGCTGGCTGCTGGCTTCTATTGAAACCACTGATACATGTACCACATGATCTGGATATCTGCTTCATAATATCACTGAGTGGCACAACAGTGACAGGCACACATGTACCACTTGATCAGGGTATTTGCTACATAATATCACTGAGTGGCACAACAGTGACAGACATATAGGTATCACTTGATCGGTATTTGCTACATAATATCACTGAGTGGCACAACAGTGACTGACATACAGGTACCAAATTATCTGGGTATCTGTTTCATATCATCACTAAATGGCAGCATGACAGTGACAGGCATACATGTACAACCTGATCAGGGTACCTGCCAGGTGTCCAGTGATCAGGATGGGTGATGTGGAGACAAATTGTCAATATTGATTCTTAGGATTAATTTTTTTCGATGCCATCAGTTGTTAATTTTATTATAGAGACTAGTTACTCTTTTCAAATTTTCTTACTGTGGACACTGGATATGATGGTGAAAATTTAAAACTATATTCACTTTGGTGGTGTGGTTGAAGTAATTTTGGACATTAACCTGGCATGTTCATAACAGTACTGAATGCGAGGCTGAAATCATTTCAGACTCCTGCAAGCTGTCTGAATATCAGACAAGACCAACAAATTTTCACTCAGACAGATAATTTGTGAGTTGATATCTGACTGACTGTCCAATTGTTTTCAGGGTTTTATTATAACTCTGAACTACTCGATCTTTGGTCTTTGAAAGAGCAGCCATTCTCGAGTCTCATTTGTAAAATGGAATTTCAATGATTAAAAACTTTGAGTGATCTAGTCAATATGCTTGTTAAATATGATCATGTGGCACTTCTGTGATAATGGTGATATTGAAGTAATATGATGGAGCGAAACCAGGAAAAAAAGAGAAAGCTATCTTCTGATAAACTGATGATGTTTACAAAAGACTAATTACCAGTTAATTTAACAGAGATGTGTGATGTAAAGCAGACTATTTATGTGTAACTTGCAGTTAAAAAAACATGAACTTTGTGCATTTTTTGGGCTGACAGAATTTTTTTTTGGTCCAACAGAATTTTTTGTTTTGTCAGACCGAATGTCTGACACTTTTTTTAACTTTCGGGAAGTGTAGACTGTGTTAAGTTCCTATGCAGCATGTAGAACTTAAGAATGATGTGTGTACCTGTGTGTCCAAGAAAGAAAGAGAACATCTGACTGTATCTTATAAAATACCATACAATCAAACTAAACACCTGTTCTGTCATGGTTCAATCTGAATCAAGCATCATTATTTTAATTGGTGTTATGGTGCATAAAAATATATATAATTAATTTACATGTTGGATTTATCAAACAACACAAAACATGCTTACCTAGTGCCTCCACTAACTGAACCATAACCCCTCCAACATGTAGATCCCCTTTCACTCGGAGAGTTCTCTCCACCTGAAGATCTGTTACAGTTATTGTAAGTTCCCATGATCCATCAACTCTTCCAGAATCACCAACAAATGCCATTTTAAATATATTTCACAAAATCGTTTTAATTCTGTCACTATAAATCACACTTAATACACACTCATAATAAATACATAAAGGTCATCATCCAACCTGACTTGTAAGAAAAATAATACTATCCTCCATCTTTGCTGGTTAACTTTTTATTTCATTTTCACTACACCTGTACAAATAAAGTTTAAAATTTATGATTAGTGAGCTCTAGCGGCATTTTGTAAAGTTTACTGACAAGTTTTTATTCTGAAAGAACAATATTTAAAACAATACAAATATTTGCACATCAAATGAAGAAATAATCTGGGTCAGTAACACATAGTATACACACTAAACTCAGTTAGTTGAAACTAGGATGTACATGTAAATTGTATATTATGGCCGATCCCGAAATCAAGAAACCTAAAACTTGCAAATAACTTCAGAGGCGATCAAGTTTGATCGTTTATAACTACTTACGGTACTGTTTAATCCTTCGCTATAATAATTCAGATGCTCTATATCAATGAATGAACTTAAAAATAACTTAAATCAAAACAAACTTTAACTATGAAATACACAACTCTACCTCAAATGACTCAATTAATCGGGGACATTTCCCTATATGGAAGCGCACTCGCCTTCATGCAAATAACTTCCCTTTGATGTTAAACCAATTTTGATTGGACGAGGCTCCAAACTGCATTTCTATATGTCATTGAGTAATTATTGTTCTGTCTCTTATGTTAAAACGACAATTTAGTTGAAGAATTTAATTTTTTGTATAATTTATTTTTTCGCTTTTTTGAGTAACAAAACCTATAACTTTACATTACTGTAAAAGAAATCCTCAACAGCGCCGACAAAATGTTTCAACCAATCAAATTTAAGGTGACATAGAAGGTTTACTGGAATTTGGGTTTCGTGACGTCATTTTACTGGGAAATACGCCCCAACTATATGCTCTTTCAATGATATCAAGTTTCACTTTAAAATATCAGGAATTCGCCGAAGCGTTTACGCAGAGGTTAATTAGATCTAGTTATTTGTTAGTAAAGCTGTTGTTAGTTCAATTGCACTATACTTACCGTAAACATTGATCAACTCAAGGGCGGAGTTTGGCGATTTGGAACTGACTAGTGAATTTGCATGTTGCATAGATATATATATAAAATGTATTTTCAGGGACCTGTAATATACGTCCCAGGTACTTTTAATTTTTCTTTTTGTTTTTGTTTGATTAATTTCTGCGCACAAATTCACCAAAAATCATTAACAATATTCAATTTATTTATTCATTATTTTCTAATATTTTTACAGAAATTCTTTGTTTACATTAATTTAATAAACTTACAATATTAATATCACTTTTTGTGTGTCGTCAATCACAGGGGCTTGACGCGATTTTAAATTTTTCTTAAAAAATATATGTCTTGGGTGTTTTTTTTAAAGAAAGATATAAAAACGCGTCAAGCCTATACTACATATTTGTCTTTGTGAAATTGGGCTTATAGGTTATAAAACAGATTAAAATCTAGCGTCGAAAGTTTATTAAAAATTTAGGAAATTCTGCAAGTATTAAAATAATATGCAACACTACACTATCAAACAATAATAATTATCGTTGTAAAATATTATTTGAAGCTTTGTGGATTACCGTGACAATGGTTCACAAGAATTCCTTTTTATATGTAATTACAAAATTATGTATAAAACATTGCAGACTCACAACGGAAGCTTGATAAGTTACACTATTCGTTATCAAAATCATACCAGTCGGGTTTGTTGGATTCCACGGTAAATTATGAATAATGAGTTGAAGATAGATGGAAGGCACACTTGGCAACAGGTAGCAGACAGGTGTCTGGTGTTACTGATGGTATACATCGGAGAACAGAAAACGGTTGTTTGATATTTTAAAATATAAATCACGATATACACGTAAGAGTAAACACATACAGCTGACATGTACAACCATCTAATGTCTGAATATATTTAACGCAATACAAATCCTCGTCGCTCGAAAATCATTGTATGTCGGTCCATAGATACGTGCTTGATGATATAGAAACCATGGTAGCAATACATATAGACGGACAACAAAGTCAGCTGGCATTTTATAGTCAAACACAATATACGGGTTCATTTTCAATTTTGAGTTTGGCCTTGATAAGCATAGAATTGCAATATTCCCGAGTCAACAATTTTTTTTACGCAAAATGCTTCGTTGTTCTCGTGGGTGAAACAAGGCCACCATATCGTATCAAGTGTGAAACCAGTAAGCAGGTATACTGCTGTATAGAAAGGAAAAGTTGACAATAGAAAATATTGAAGTAGGCACGTTTGTCATACAGCTACAAACTGTAACCTTTCGTGGCTGTCATATTTGAGGTATAAGTTCAAATATGAACTGAACTTGAACATATATATAATATAGGTTTTATAACTGTCCAAAGTTACTTGTAACAAATGATATTATAATAGCAATATTAAAGCACTGACTTCCACTTTAGACATATATCGTGGCGGTATCAGTAGTATCATTTGGTTCAAGAAAAGTTCCAAT
Source organism: Tegillarca granosa (assembly GCA_029721355.1). Taxonomy (NCBI): domain Eukaryota; kingdom Metazoa; phylum Mollusca; class Bivalvia; order Arcoida; family Arcidae; genus Tegillarca; species Tegillarca granosa. The sequence goes on along the minus strand of CM056595.1, from coordinate 52,009,952 downwards.
GCAGCATTGTATTACAAGTACGATTTTCTCATACCAAATTTTATCCTTCATGGTTGATACTTTTTCTGTGGTGTTTTAGCCTTCTAGACTTCCTGTTGTCTAAACTATTTGCAATAGTGCATTAAAAATATCAACATATATTGCAAAAATATTCTTTTCTTTTCTTTTTTCCTTTTTTTTTTTTTTTTTTATTTTTTTTTTTTTTTTTGCGTGTTGCATTAAGATATTGTATTATCAGAAATCAGCTACATTCAATTACGTTACAGATATAGATAAGTTTTGTTTATCTCAACCTTACTAGTTGTAAGTTTAGCACCAACATATTTAATGTTTAATGTTTTGGATTTTTTAAATTCCTTTTGAAATTGAAAAAGCCTATAACTTTATCACGTGCACAGTATAAGAGTTCCGACTTACCAATGGACCAATTTACCCCCAATCGGGTTGTATAATATTATAATAACTATTATCGTATTTTAGACATCCGGATTCTTTAAATATCCAATCTGTGCTAGTCAATAATTAATGTTCGAATCTTGGGGAACGGTCATTTACTTCTTGGATACTTCTGGAATTAATCTTGGTATATATGAATTAAATTATTTGAGAAACAAATGAATGATAACCTTTAAATGGTTAATAAAACGCTTCTCAATAATTTTGTTTCTGCGTTAAACTGTCAAGTGCTTGTTTTTTCTTCATCACCATCATGTTTTCATAACAGTCTACAGAATTTGAACCTGGCGAGCGAGTAAAGATTGCACAAAAAGATAATTATTGCAGGGAAAGTAAAAAAAAGTTTAAAAATAACTGATAAAAGCAAAGAGTATGCTTTTTTTGGCAAACCACCATCCTATATATCAAATAATAAATCAACCAAGAACTGTTAATAGTAAAACACTGGACAAATGTTGCCCCGATATTGTTAAATTTACATTGAATGCAGCCAAAGATTTTGCAGAAAAATGGATGCGGGATTTTACCTGAAATTTTAGACAAACGGAAAACGATTTGAAAATGAAATTAATTTTATTTTTAATTCTAAATTTTAGAGGCGAGCGGGTCCGACAAACTACAAATTAATTTGTCATGGCCAAACAACCAAAAGCATGGTTAGACACAAGGCACGTGCGCTGAATATAATTACAAAAATGTCCATGTGTTAATATCATATTGTCGGATCCTAACTAATCTTATTTTATAACAGTATTTTTTCACCGTTTCATCACTCTACTCGCGATAAAAAATAAAAAATAAAAAAAAAATAATAATAATAAAAAAACTTGTGCATTGAAAAACAGTGTATAAACGAACACGGTTTGTAAAAATGTTCAAGTTTTACTTTTTAACTGAATAAATCTCGGGCTTTATGCATGCATATATAAATGAAGATGAAAAAAGTATTGATCTTGAATTAAATCTGAATCTCACTCACTTGATGTTAGTTGTAATGGGGTACCACTTTGTAGAAATAATGCTAATTTTGTTACTTCAATTTGCAGACTTGATTGCTATAAAACATCATTCCTTCCTTCCTCTATTAAATTGTGGAACAATCTCAGTGTTGACTGCAGATCTGTGACTTCGTTAAATCTTTTAAAAAAATCAATATCTAATTTAACTCGTGCAACAGCTCCTAAATTCTATTACATTGGCGAAAGAAAATTTACCATTCTGCATTCCAGGTTACGAAACTCCTGTAGCTCTTTGAATGGCGATCTTCATCGTGTAAACATAGTGGATGATCCTTCTTGTAGTTGTGGCTATTACTTTGAAAATGCTTTTCACTACTTTTTTGACTGTTCTAAATATACATATAAGAGGAATATTTTATTTGCTTCTCTTAACCAGATTAACATCCATCCACTAGAACTATTACTTTATGGTGATTGTCTTTTATCAGACACTATCAATTCTCGTATATTCTCTTACGTTTAGCTACACATAAAACAATCTTCTAGATTTTAGTAACAAGTTACTCAACTTTAATGTTCATCTGTTCTTGGTGTTCTTAGAGTGTCACTAACTTTAACTTACTTACTTTATGCTTCTTACATAATCTCATTTAACATTTACTTAATTATTTATATACATGTATTTTCCTTTTAGTTCTTATTCTTTTTATTTAATTATATAAGTTCCACCAGTCATGATTGCTTTGTTAAAGTTTAGAATGTATGGAGAGGACAATTATAATGTTGAGATATCTTATGTCCAATCCGTTTAAAATTTTCACAATAAAATATGTTTAAACTAAACTTTGTAGTAAAAATTAATGTTACCGTAAGTTACTGGCTGTGAACGCAAACTCAAATCAAATCAAGTGTGAAACCGCACAAATTAAGCAAGTATTGATTTCATCTGAACCGAAATAAATAAATATATATATATATATATATATACTATTGAGAGATGTATCGGAGTTTGAATTACTCCAATTTTATTACACCCAAAGGCATACTTTAGCTTCAATGTAGAAAGACTGTCCATTTGAAAAACGAGATTCATTGAATTTATTGACTATTAATGTACATATCATATTTAGGTCAGTCCTATCTAGGTCACAGTAATTAGGCCACAATCCTACCACATATATTGGTATCTGTGATACCAGAACATTATGATATAATTACACAAATGTATTTATTTGAAATCACTTTTATTCGTTTATCAAATAAAAAACCCAATAACCCCTTATATTTGCCACTGTATGCAATGTTGTTTTTCAAAACGAACATCAAATGTGTAACGTGCTGTGCAACCAAAAACACCTCCACAAACCTAACCAAATGATAGAAAAAAGAATTTTGCAACTAAAGCATGCACTTGGAAGCAGCAGACAACAAAAACAAGACTACAATACAAGATAAAAACAAATGCGGCAAAAGAAGACAAAAAGAAAAATTACCAGCATACAGGGAACCAATTATAAAATTACCGACTTGGACTGGACACAAATGAATTTCTAGTGGTGTAATTATAGTACTTTTAGTAGATTCTCAGCCATCCCATTTACTTTTTTAAAACTAATAGACACAAACTATATTATAACAACAATTGGGAATGTAAGTAAGTAAGTAAGTAACATATGATTTCTTTAAAGATCTTGTTGAAACTTGAAAATTGACATAATTTTCTCAGAGCAGAAAATATTACGTTCACCTTGTACATATCACGTGACCTCATATGGAACAATTGATAAACACCAGCTTGATGAACAAACCTTTTTAGGCTGGGGTCAAAGGCTCTTAAAATATGTCAAATGCCTATGTACTTGGTATAAGCATATTCATAACCAATAATTGTAAACCAAGTGGGGTTAAGGAATCGCTAACAGTCACTTCAGTGACTAATACATATTAGTATTAAGGTACGCCAAGCAATATCAGGTGAGCATTTCATTATATAATACCAAGCATAAGCAGACATATTTCACAATATATCATATTATAAGCCACAGGTGATTTTTCTCTTATGGTGATCATACCAAACAACAGGCAACTCCTTCAGTATACAAGTTCAAAGCAAAAGTATAAGATGTCTATTTTGCAATAACATGTCAAAAAACATGAAGTTATTATTTCACTAAAGCATGCAATGTTACAACAGATAATTGTTTTACTATACCATGCTAACTCCTTCAGTATACAACATTCAAAGTTGTTTTTTATTTCATTATGTTATGTTGGGCAATTATTTCACTATCCCATGTCAAGCATCAGGTGGCTACTATCCTTGCCAAACAACAACATGTGATAATTTCTCTAAACCATGTCAAGAAACAAAAGATAATTTCTTGAGGATACAACATTCTGAGCAACACCAGACGTGTTTTATTTTTATGTCAACCTTAGCTGATTATTTCACTATACCATGCAAGGCTTAACCAGGTGATTTTATTTCATTAAATCATAATTATGAAGCAACATGAGGTGATTATTTCACTATACCATGCTTAGCAACAATAGGTGATTATTTCACTTCACCTAAGTTCAACATGCCAAACAAAAACAGGTGATGTCTATTTAATTGTGTCATGCCAATCAAGAAGAGGTGATTATTTCACTACACCATACCAAGTAATAACACATGATCTATCTTCTTCATAATGCAACACATTTTACACAGGAAAAAATTAAAAAGGTAATTTCTTGCCAAGACCTTTAGCAACATAAAACAGTTCTTCACAACACCATAACATGTAGTAACAGGGAAGTTCAATGTCAAGCAGTCTCAGAAATTGGAAAGGCTTCATGCACTATCCCATAATAAGAAGTTTTCAAGATTCTAGACCCATGGCGAGAAGAAAGTTTCACTACATGAATTAAATGTCACTGTGACCGAAATGAAGGTTAGGTGAACCAACTTGCTTCCAAAACTTGAAAGGGCCAAAACCATAAAATATATGTCAAGTTTCATTGCCACATGCTTACTGAGTCTAAAGAAAATGTTTTTCAAGTGATAAATGTACAGATAGAGTACACAACAGATGGTTACCATAACAATAAGTCATCTGAAATAATGACTAAGTTGAGCTAAAAATAAGTAATTTTAAAAGTTTTAAAAATTCAATTTAATTTTATGTACAATACCACAAAAAAGTTAAATTACAATCACAGATATGCATTAACAACATTTAAATTCAGACAAGTATGGACGGTAAGTTTAAAAATATTTATACATTATTATGTTTTCCTCACGTAGACCTGCCTTGTAGTATATATACTATAATATTGTCTTCAGGGGTATAATAAATGAGCCAAAGACAATACAAATGTACTACAGTAATACAAAGTCCAAAAGAAAAGATAATAATGTATTAGGTACATGTACATCAATTGGTTCTAAAAACCTCGTAATATATTAAAACAATATTTTGTTCTTTCATTGCTGTTTGAAATCTTGACCTGGAATAAATGTGAGTCTAGACCATAACCAAACATCAAAGCCAAACGCAGATGGTGAAATGAACCTTTATCTGTGAATCTTCATAGCTGTTTTCAAGAGTTTGCTACTTAGAGTACGTGTATATTAACCATTTAGAAAAACAATACATTGCTGTCAGGGTTTGTTTGTTACTGCTAACACCAAGATGATGCTATACAAAATAGAAATTGTGTACATGTCCAATCAAAATCCTAGGATTTATCATGTGATGTGTATATATGTATTTCTGATAAGTTTTAAAACAAATTTTGTATAAAATGAATAACAAAAGATTCTTCAGTTAACCAAAATGAGAACATTTTGTATTGTATATATGGTCCCTGTGTTGGGCTGCATCAGATCCTTAATGTGACACTAAAACCTGTATATTAAGACCAACCAAGAAAATTTGCAGTGGCCTTTAAGCTTTCAAAAAAATGTTCAAATAACATCAATTTAAGAGAGAAAATAGAGTCCAAACTTCTAGCTTTGATAAGTAGGTAACCTTAAAAACTGGTACCACTGTATCTCTGAATGTTAATGTCTTCTCTTGAACACATATTTTACAACCCATACACACATTATTACAATGAAATTCAAAACGATGCACTTTAGTTGTTATAGTCTATTTTCAATATACTGTCCTTAACTTCAGAGCAGAGAAAAATGATGTTTAAGTTGTTTAAGTAGATCTTTAGAATCCACATGATTTGGAAAAGCTTCCACAGCTCTTTTGGCAGCATTGTAACTACTCTGTAAATCTCCCAACTGAAACAGACAGAAACATGTTATTATTTGTTTTGGTCCAATGAAGCACATTGCAAAACAGTAATAATGTGAGGTTTGGTTGCCAAGTGGTCTAAAGTATGCACTTTTGGAACACAGTGCCTCTAACCGTCTAGGTTCAAATCAGAATTGTTTGTCAGTTCCCTTGCCAAAGGTCGAGGGTTTTCTCTAGGCACTTCTGTTTCCTCCCAGATCAGACCACCTTGATATAAGTAAAAGAATGCTGACTAGGACACAAAACAGCATAAATTAAATCTAATCCAATCAAATCAAATAAATAACATTCTTATAATGAAGAATCCACATTTTGTTTTATCTGGCAAACTATTGAAGGGATACTGCATAGTCATAAACCTGAGAAATCACCTTGTATTTAATTATTTTCAAAGTCTTAGCATGTACAAATAAAGAAATATGTAAAAAAAAATTCAATAAAACTAATTAAAAATCTAACGTCAAGATTATGAACAATTATAGATTATTTAAGCTCTGTTTAAACCATTTTATTTACAAGAGTATTATTTCCAAATTTGTTTTTTGGAGTATAATCAGTGGTGATGTCGTGAATTGAAAACAGATACTAGTATTTGAAAGATTTATGCATGTATACCAATAATATAAGATGACACCCCCCCACACACACACACACATGTATATTGAAAATAATTATTAGCGTCATACCTGATCTGAAAGAGCTGCCCAGTTATAATGTGGTTCATACATGTGTGGGGAAATCACAAATGCTGCTTGGAAAAATGCCCTGGCCTGAAAATATATAAAAACATTACCTATACATTTTGTGTATTACCTTCAAAGTTAAGTTTTCAACAAAATAATCAAATGTGCAAAAAATAAGCAAGCCAATACCGTAAATATTTTTAGAGAAAAAAAATCAGATCATTTGAAAAACAAATTGCCTTGTTAGAATACGGTAGATATTATGGGCAGCTTACATTTTTATAAAACATTTAACAATATTCATTGATTAACTTACAGTCCCTATTCATACAGTCAGACATTAATCATAAAGTATCCAAATAGTATTAGAATTGTCTATCTATATTGACAAGTTACATTAATCATGTGTACATGACACTGATCTTTGATAATAACCAAAATATTGATCATGAAACTTGATCACAAAAATTGAGCATCAGTTTTATATCTATATGTAACTATATCAGGCTCAATTAATAGAACCCTAAAAACAATTTACATGATTGTATCAAAAAGCAATTACTAGTTATTAAAATCTCAAATAGTAAAGTGTTTAGAATTGGTTGGTTGAAATGATTACTATATTTATATCACGGCAGTCAGTTCTACAATAGTGGAGAAAACCAGAGTATCTGAAGAACACTGAATATTTTTAGTACATCCTCATGAAGATTGTTAATGCTGGGTAATGGTGTATAGTGAAAAATGTTCAGGTCAGGGTCCTTGTGTTAGTGGACCCAAAATAGTAATTTTTTCCAATAAAGACATACATGTATTGGCCTATCTTACAGTCTTGGTTGATTTTTAAATTAATCCAGTTCATCTTCTCTTTCATATTTTTTATTTTATCTAACATTGGTCTTTTTAATCAAAATGCATCAAAATATGGAAGAATCCCTTGTTGATTTCAATGGTTGGGAGGAGGGGATAAAAGCTTGTGTTTTCTGTTTTTATATTATTGTTTTCTTTTACCCTAGTTTAGAATGAGTTTCTGCAATAATGCTGTTGTAGCTACAAGCATTACACTACTTGACCTAAATTACTGCTTTATTTGGTAGATACACTGACATTGTCAAAATTGTTTTTTTCTTCTGTGCAAAATAAAATTTAAAGTAGAAATCAATATTCTAGCTTATTAAAGATCAATAGTAGTAATAGAAAACGCCATTCCCATCCTTGAAATACTGAATTTAATTTTATCACTGGAAGACAGGATATTTTTAAAGAATAAATAAAAGGTTGGGATAAAACATTTAAATCACCTAACTCATGGATTACAAAAATAATCTGAGAACTTATAATACTAAATTCTTTTGAAGCAAAGTAAGCATTTTATAAACCCTACTATGTTTACTCATTTGTATCAAAATGTCAACAAGATTAAGTCTTGCCTAAAATGGATAAAAATTTCCTATTTTAATAAATATATCGCCTACGTAAAAATTAAATAACATTTTTTGAATGTCAACAAAATAGTTAAAATGTTTAAAAGTTCAAAATTATATCATTCAGAGGAATTTTTTAAGTTTACAAGGTATTTTTTTTGAATGATAAAAATCTTTAACAAAAGACAGATGATGTCTTTTGACACACAAGTTGTTATTTAACATCTGAATTATCATATTATTCTTCAAAATTAAATCTGAAGTTGGTATTGAATAAAAATACAGGTAATATTGTATGAAAAATAAAATATCTTCACAGCAGGAAACCGTAAGAAAAATGAATCATCTCTGTAGCCATATTGAAAATCGGTAATAAACAGGTGTCGTATTAACTGGTGGAGATATAACCAAACTTTATATGAATTAATAAACTACAATGCTGTCAACTTCTAGTCTAACTTCTAATTCAAAATCTTGAAAAAGAAAACAAGGTTTACAACAACTAAGTTTAAGTTTTTGCATTTTATTTCAATAACTCACACCACTTTGCTTCAGTAGTAATTTACAATAATGCCCTACTGTTTTTAAATGACACTTGTGAAAAATAATGTCCTATTTTTTTTAATCATGGTATACAGTCATTTAATGTTAAATATGATAGATTCCTTCATCGATTTTTCTTTCATTTAATGTCAAATTTTATAAGGTTAAAATAACATATTTTTGTTTTTCCAATCATTAAATAAAAATTAATCTTAATAAGATACTGTAAAGTAAGTGTCAGAAAATAAGCTATAGTTATTGTTTATGTACCACATGGTCAATGTCACCCCTGGCTTATAGCCAACGACCAAAGAAAGTATATCATGCATGAGTTATCCCAGTGGAGTAATGAGGTTTAAAGACCCAGTCAACATTCTTTCAATTATATCTATGAAGTGGAGAAAACTAGAGTGCCCAGAAAAAACCACTGATCTTTAGCAAACAACCTGACTAACTTTCTCACAATTAGAAACCCCCATGGAATATGGAACGAAATGATGAGGCACTTTTATCCAAAAACCTGGCACATTATAACATTCATCAACTCTGCCCCCATACATTGCACAAGACTTAAATTTTGACTTTAAGTTACAAATAAATTTTGAATTCAAAACAACATCAAATGAAACATTTGGGACGATAATGAATGGTTGGTTGGTTGAAATTTTGTTTAATGTCACATTAGCAAATTTTTTAGCTTTTTGCAATGAAAAGAGCAAGGTTATAAATCTCTAAGGATTAAATTAAGATCAAGTTCATGCATGCATAAAATGTGCGAGTGTGTATTATGGTCTGTCTTATACTGTTGCACACTCAGGGTGAAAGTTTGTTATAGTGCTAGCTCACTGAATCAGCAAGTTACAGACTAACATATGAATTCCCTAGTGACCTAGTCATATTATCCTGAACTGGGTAAGCCTGCTGAAACTCTGTCCTCCTGACGAGAGCAAGGGGAGGAAGCAGTATCTAAAATTCAAAATCTTGTGTATAACTGGTCACAATTAATAATGACTTTGGACTATCAATGGTGTATTGAACATTTCCAACAAAATATACAACCTTCTAAATAAACAAAACTCAATTTTGACCTTATTTTTATAAGAATATATTATTCTCTAGATCAACTATGAAAAAAACTTTGCTATTGACAAAGCTATTTTATATGTCTACAAACAACAAATATGAACAATGCAGATATCTACAAAATTTATAACCTGCATTCCGGTACAAAAACTACAACCTAAATTCCTAGAAGATTTGTTCATTACATTCCTGTAACATGTGTTACACAAAAACATCATTTTCCACATAAACTTGCATTTTATTACAATAATACACAAATACATTTTATGTCTTTATGATACAATAACATTTTTATATTGATCTGCTGTTGTGTAATATTGCTATGGTACAATGTTATTATGAAGACTGGAGTGGGGTAATTGTGTTTTATACCACTTATATCAAGGCAGTCAGTCATAAGATGATGGAGAAAACTGGAGTACCTGAAGAAAATGACTAACCTTTGGTAATAAAACTGACAAATGTTCTTACACCATGATCTGTCTGTGTAGGATTTTAAATCTAGCTGGTGATTGGTTGGATTGTTAGTTGTTTTACAAAGCATCAGCAAGGGTTACCAAAAACATATCTTAACTAACACATGAATAAACCAAAAACATGTCTTAACTGACACATGAATAAACCAAAAACATGCCTTAACTGACACATGAGTAAAACCAAAAACATGTCTTAACTGACACATGAGTAAACCAAAAACATGTCTTAACTGACACATGAGTAAACCAAAAACATGTCTTCACTGACACATGAGTAAAGCAAAAACATGTCTTAACTGACACATGAGTAAACCAAAAAACATGTCTTAACTGACACATGAGTAAAGCAAAAACATGTCTTAACTGACACATGAGTAAAGCAAAAACATGTCTTAACTGACACATGAGTAAACCAAAAACATGTCTTAACTGACACATGAATAAACCAAAAACATGTCTAACTGACACATGAGTAAAGCAAAAACATGTCTTAACTGACACATGAGTAAAGCAAAAACATGTCTTAACTGACACATGAGTAAAGCAAAAACATGTCTTAACTGATACATGAATAAACTCTCTACATGTCTAAACTGAATCCTAAGTTAACCAAAATCTTGTTTAAATGTTTGGTAAAATGACAAGTGTTAACTGAAAGATTGTCTTAAATCATTGGTCATGTGTTATTTTGGAAATGTTCAGCTGTAAAAAATGAATAATACAGTATTTTGACTTTTTTCTTTTCAGTAACAAAACAATTGATAGACATCTCATTTTCCAGTTTTATTTGAATAAAATTCATACTTTACATATAAAGGACTATATTCCATAAAAATGTGCAACTGTGATTACATCATAAATTACATGTACATGTATTTACAAAAATTCTGGACTTTATTTTTTTATTTTTAAGCTATTTTTTCACTGACAATTTAGCAGCAGAGTTGATCATGAGATCCTTTATAACACCGTAAATCTTCTCACCAAGTAGGGGTCTCTTTCAGCCATAAATGATCACTCTGCTGTTTGTGCTGTTTTACAACTCTTAAAGTATATGATCAACTGTCTGTTCCTACTTACTATGTGGTCCTAATGGTAACAAAATGAGCTTTAACTTCCTGAAAATCCAGATACCCATTCTATATGTGGCTTGCTAAGATGATAATATGCATTCTTGTCTGATATGTTATTGAATTTGGAATTAATTGTCTCTATTTTATGTTGTGTCTTTATTGCTAGTTTTGAACTTGTTGTTGTTGTAATGTTGTTTAACTTAGCATCAGCAATTTTTCAGCTATTTGCAATGATAAAAGCAAGGCTATTAATCTCTATGAATTAATCTAAGAACAAGTTCTTGAATGCATGAGATGTGCAAATGTTTATAATGGTCTGTTATGTATTAGTGTGCATTCAGGGCAACTCTTATGGTAAGGTACCAGCTCACTGAGTCAATTTGCTGCAGACAAGCATACCACTTCCCCAGGTTCATTATCCCAGTGCCGGGTGACTAGTCCATACTGTGTCCTTCTATAGCTTAGCAACATGCAAGAAAGCAATATCTCAAATTTAAAGTCTTATGTATGACCCAGACAGGGTGTGAACCCACAACCTACTCATTCTCAAAATAGGCACTTTACCACTGAGCCACAGCTTTGAACCTAATAAATTCTATCTCATATGTCAAATTAGATGATTAATATAAGAAATAATCCTATCCCTGTATTGTTCATAACTTAATGTCTATAATATTTATAGAGTGAATAGTCTTTCACTTTAATCAAGCTTAGAGTGCAGATGTACTTATATTGTATTTTATAGACTTGCTAATTATTAAATGCTTATTATTAAAATGACAAACTGATTGATTCATAGTAGTGACCAATAATTATTACACGATCTTTATCTTATATTATAATTATTTATCAATTAATTACCAGATTTTATAACAATTAATTCTATTTACAGCATATACTTCAATTTTGTTTACAAATTAACTGGAGGGTGTGTACAGAAAAAGGATCTGTTTATAAATCGGATATCTGTTTAGGAGCTGATAATTTTACTCCCTGTGTCTATATATGGTAAAAGGAATGTTGCAGGGGGCTTATCAATACGAGGTACAAATACTGATTGTCAACAGCTGTCACTAAATAGTTATGTCATTTTAAACTTATAAGATGCTGATATCATGGCTGATATCAAAATGATACAGGGTGTTAATACTCAGTATTATTGAGTAAAAGTGGAAGAATTTGAGTATTAGTATACTAGTTTAGATCTTATCAATTTAAAAAAATTGTTTGTATGCTCTCTGTCTGTCTCTCTCTCTCACTGTCTGTCTCTCTCTCCAGATTAAAATTATGAAAACCGGGTAAAATGAAATAAATAAATGTATTTTCTCTTTATCTCTCTAGCTCCACAGTATAAAATTATGAAAACCTGGTGAAATGAAATAAATAAATGAAATACATTTACAAGATTAAGATTTGATATTTGATATCATGAGTAGAGTGGAGTAGAGAGAAGTAATGATGTTTTACGCCTTAGTCAAGAATATTACACTTAAAATGGAGGAGGTTAGTGAAAAGAAACTATCAATCTTCAGCAAGCTATTTAACAAATGTGATTTATAGCTCTGTGGTTTGTAACCCCAGGTTTAGAACACTCTACCACCATGCTCCAAACTCTCCAATCATCTCTCATCAAACCACAAAAAACGTAATTCTATAAAAAACTTACAGTTAAATATCTAAATTTTTACAAGTTTTTACAAATTAAATAACTTCGAAAAATTTGATTAAATTCAGTAAAAACATGTTTTTACAAAAAGTTTTATTAAAGTTTGTAATTTACATAAAAGTCTAGCCAACACTTGAGCTTATTGAAATATTGAAGTTGTTACACATTTAGATGAAAGAAATTTAGACATGTATAACTGATTTACTGGTACATGGGATAGTAGGAGTTTAAGTAAGTGTTCTTTAAAGTAAACATATAGCATCTATGTGAAGAATTTTAAATTCTAAATTTTAATTTTAAATTCCTTAAAAATGACCTAATATTTCATCTATGTGCAGATGTCTCCAAAAAAAAAAAACAAAACAAAAACACAACAACAACTCTGAAGTTTGTACCACATGAATAAAGAAGAGGCCCATGGGCATTAATGCTCACCTGAGGATATGTCCAAAATTTTTCAAAATGCAATAGACAATATATCAATTACAGAAACTTTCAGTTTCTTCAAGTTTAGAACTTCCACAATACTTATAATCAGGAAAATGAATAATTTCAAAATCATAAACAATTTCAGTTAACCATGTAAGACCTTGATATAAATCTATATAAATATCAATGAAAGTATAACAAATATTTTAATTTAAGTATTTTTTTAAAAAAACTAGTCTCTCTTTGAAATCTGGATTTAAAAAAAACATCAACAATTATAAAATGTGCATTTGAAAAGACAATTCTAAAAAATTTAATTAAAAAAGAATTAATTTTGAGATGCTTTTTTCTCCCTACCAAACATGTATGTTTTCATATTCTGTAATTGTGAGTTAATTCTTATAAAACACATAAACATCAACATGTTTATCCCAATGATTTATTACATCTCTCCTGCCACTTTTCTGTTATATATTTCCTGGTAAAATTTATGCATTTGTATTGCCCCTAAGGGTTTATTTGTACAAGAAAATAACTTTATTTGAATTAAAATATAAACAGGGAACTTGGTATGTTTAATTCCTTAATGCCTACTTATACTAAAATTTATAGCTTTAGAGAGTTTTAAATTTAATGATAGTTGGAAATAGTCCCTCAAGTGTGTACCTTAAGTAAGTTTATATGTAATAAGTGTTTATTGTTAAACATTTTACTGGTGGGGCTCCAAATGGTAATTTTTGCCATCAGAGATACAGAAAATCATTATTAAAAAAAAATAATAATAATAAATAATGAAATAATAATAATGGTTGAGACTGCAGCCTATCAATTTCCCACACTAATTTGCAATTCATGGATTTTTAAAAAATTCCTCTGAACTATGAAGATTACAAATTTAAAGAAAAATGCAGCAGCTGTAGGAAAATTAAATCAATTTTAAAATTCTTTGGTACTAGAAAGATATACAAATTTGAAGAAGTCTCCATCAGCAACACGAGAATAAATTAAATCTGCAGATTTTTTTCTAAATATGAAAAGAAATAAAAAACTGCAAATGTTTTAAATTTCAAATCTCAATAATAACATGTTAACATTGAAATTAAACTCATTTCTACTACCGGTATGTCATACTAGGTGTGTCAGCACATCATCAAAATAGGGATGATCTGATAATATAATATATAAAAGCATATTTTCTTAATTGTATAAAGTACACACCATCTTCCTGTATGTCTGAGTTAAAGTACTACCAGTCATCAGTTACTTAGAGGAAATCTTTCTATTTTTCAGTAAAAATTGTGGTTTGGTCAGCTTATATGGCAATAAAATTTAAATTTACCATAATTAACTCATTGTTTAATCTAAAATTATGCATATTTAATTATTATATTGTGTGAGTGACACTAACAACTAAAGCCTGATTTTTGCCATGGATATTTTCTTGAAAAGCTTACAATTAAAGTTTGGTTAGGCTACTGTAAGGTAAACAGAGTCTTATTGGATGACAAGATAAGTCACTGACCATTGAGATACAGTAAGACCTTGGTATAGTGCCCCTCAATGACATGGTCACCTCATTCATTAACACATTACTGTGTTAATTGTTTTATGTTTTTTATTATAAGTTTCTCTTGATTTATCCACAAACTCCTTCATAATATCAAAATTTGGCTAAATAAAATGTGGCAACAAAGGATTTACTGTATGTCATTTTTCTAGTACACTCTTAAAGCTGCATTAAGTTTTCCAAAGAAAAAATTAAAACGGTACTAATCTAATTAATGATGTTCCTAATGAACAATGTTACATTTGGTTCAACGATAAAAGCTCGAATAAATGCAGAAATCACAATATTTACCGATCGAGATGCAGCATTTAGGATCTAATATTAGAACATGGTTACGTCATCAAAAACCCGGGTAATTTAAACACAACTTTCAAAACGGTGAAATACGATAAATTAAACACAGAACTTCGTTGAATTTGTCATTTGTGACTTAGTAAGGGATACAAAACACCATTTCAAATACATCCGGATATAAATGAAGGACAATTAATGTAATCTGGTATGTTTCACTTTCGGTTCTAGGGTTTTTCCGTACATCCGACATGATCCATGCGCATGCTCCAAGCTCATAATTACCATCGTAAAACTCTGACCAACCGGTCAGAGGATTCCGTTTATTTACAGCTAAAAGAAATGAAATTTTAGAAAATGAATGTCACGGATCGTGGTTAGAAGATATCTATTTTAAAAAAAATATATTTTTAGAAAATCAAAAAAAATTCAGAAAATTGATAACCTTAATGCAGCTTTAAGTGGAATAAATCACTATTTCAAACTTATAGCCTTCACTTTTGTATGGTTTAAAAGGAACAAACTAATATTTAAAATAAATTTATTTTTAATAACAGATTCAGTGGATCTTGTTTTTTTTTTTTTAATTTTTTTTTTTTATTTTTTTTTTTACACAAGTTGTCATTATTTAAAGTTAAATTTTTAAACAACTTGTCACTATTTATTTTTAGAAAGGTGATTGTTAAAAATAATATTTAGAGGAAGTGATGCTACTCTTCAGATTCAATCACATGACACCTACTCATACATTATTGTATAAAAAATAAAGATAACATATATGAGTGGAGTGTAGTATTGGTGTTTTAGACCCAGGTCAAGACTCTTTCAATTGCATCGAAGTGGTCAGTTTTAAGATGGTGGAGGAAGTGAGAGTGTAACAGCGAAAACCGGTATCCTCCAGCAACAGAACAGACAAAGATTTATAACACTAGGATCTGCCGTAACTCAAACCTAAGTGAAGAGAGATACTGTGATTTGTAAGCACATTTATTAGACCACTTGGTCACTTAGTGTAGGAGAAATGAAGTTTGGCAGTTAGAGGCACTGTAAGGATAAAATATAGGAAGTGAAATAAGATATGCTATATGCACTCTGGCAAATAAACCCTGGGGCTCAGATGAGCTAACCAACGTAATGACAAGAAAAGAAATAAGATATTCTTTTTAACTTTGGCAAATAAACCCTGTGGCTCAGATGAGCTAACCAATTAAATGACAGGAAGTGAAACAAGATATTCTTTTTAACTTTGCAAATAAACCCTGTGGCTCAGATGAACTAACCAACTTAATGAAGTACCATATATATGTGTGTTTATATCACAAGTTTACCTTTTAGAGCCAGCATGATGCCAGGACTTAAGGTATTATTCAAACAAAATATGCAGAATTTTGACCTGAAGCTTTTTTATATTAAATATGAGATAGTAGTATCTGGGTTATATTAAATTACAGGTAAATATATGATAATCAATCAAATACCTGAAGACTTCTGCCATTCATATATGTATTTCAGTAGTGTAATTGTCTTGATAACCTTACACATACAAAGTTTGGTCTACAGAAATAACATTTTTTTTTGGAAATGACAAATGGAATTTTTCTACATCAAGCAGAACTTTGATAACTTTAAAATTGTTTTCATGAAAACCATAAATAAATTAAAAGTTATTTTATTGTTTTATTTGTTGTTTTATATTTAAATTTGAACATTTAAAGTCTCTGTATTGTTTAGGGCCTTGGTGGCCAAGTGGTCTAAAGATCTCAAATTACAGTGCCTCTCACTGCCAAGATACAAAACCCACTCAGTCATACCGTAGGTTGAGAAAGTCAGTGGTGCTTCCAGGTACTCTGGTTCCCTCCACCATCCCAGAACTGACCACATCGATACAAGTAAAAAAAACCACCATTACTCCACTCCATATGCAACTCCACTCTTAAATACTGAATTTACAAGTTACCATATACATATTTACAACTACATGTACATTGTATATGTGTATATTATCATCTTTGAGATATTGGATTGGTTTTCTGAGAGATCCACAGAAAGAGGATAACGTGTTATCTGAAAAAAATCTTTTGGATGACAGAATATCAGAAAAAAAAACTTTTGGGAAACACATTTTCTGAAAAATAATCTTTTAGATAATCTTGGAAAAATAATTTTTTGGATAACAAACTCTCAAAAAAATCTTTTAGGATAATGTACTCTCAGAAAAAAATTCTTTTCGATTTTTTTAAAGTGAATATAAAATTTTCACCTGTATACACCTGCTACTTATAACTTTAACTGTTCATTATCATAAATTAACCTCATTTAAAACTTTAAAGTGCTGTTACCTTGAACCTAAAGCTGACATACATTAATTAATTAGCTGCATGTGATAGTTTTAGGCATTACTGTTCTTCAACCATGTGACAGGACATGGTTTTAAAATAAATGACTTTTTACAATTTCGGAATTTCATTATTAAAAAAAAATCTCTTTTTGGTAAAATTCCAAAAAAGAAGACAGTATATATATAAACAAAACACAACCCAGATGACCTGGATGCAGACACAAATATTTTTCTATAACATGTCATCTACTTTTTAAGTCAACGGTTACCAGTTCAACGGTTACCAGTTCAAATTCTATTTATATCTTGAGTATATATATATATATATATATATATATTTTTTTTTTTTTTTTTTTTTTTTTTTTTTTTTTTTTTGCAAAGTGATCTCTTGGTAATACTAAGGACTGATTTTCAAAAAAAAAAAAAAAAAAAAAAAAAAAAAAAAAAGGCAAATTATGTTAAACAACATAAAAAATGAACCCCAGTACATATGTACTAAAAAGTGAAGAAAGATGCTCTGAAGGAGTATCTTTGGTTTAACAGTACATAGCGTCAGCAGACAGAAAGATATATAGTGAAACACGAACAGAAACCCAAGTTCTAAACTTTAGTCCCATCCTTCTCAATGGCAGGGAACTAATGAATTGTCAGGGGACTAATTAATATGGCAAAGATCAAGAGACTAATTAATATGACAAACAAAGATCAGGGGGGCTAATAAAGATGGCAATCAATTCAGTTACTACATATAGAATTCTAATCCATTTAATATGAGACATTGTAGGTGCCCCATTTTGATGATACTAAAAACTATAATATTTTTTTTATATAACCAGTGAACAAACCAATGTTTAATAAATGTAAAACATGCCATACAAAACAATAACAGACAAATGAATTACATTTCTACAAGTCTGATTCATTTCTACAATATCTAATTAAGATGAGGTTTTTTTTTTTTTTTTTTTTGATCAATCGATCCTGCTGTTGGATAAAATGTATGTACAAGACTAATGCAATTTAATTCAGATAGAGGAGAAAATCATCCAAAGGACTGCTCAATATAACTTTTGTTTTCCAACAAAAATAAGATTTCTTTTTCAAGCAGAGAGGCAGAGAACAATTACAACTAACAAAAGGAAAACAAATATAAAATAACAGACCATTTGTGACTCCGCTGTATAATGAAATGATTAATAATTGAATCTTGTTTGGACAAATTACATGTCAGAAATAAAAATATCAAAAGATGATCTAACAAGATCTGTCCCTGTAGCTCACCTGAAATCCATTATAAAACCCAGAACTAAAATATTTCTCAAACAGGCCTCAATATTGTCCCAAAACTGATATTTTTGCATATTGAATATATATATATATATATATATATATATATATATATATATATATATATATATATATATATATATATATATCCAATATGCAAAAACCTTATTTTAACTGTTCAATGATCCATAAACCAATGAATGAATTGTATTCCACTTAGAGAAGTAACAAACCATTCTGAAGAAAAGAAATGAACAATTCTTAAGATGATTAAGAACCTTTATAGAAGGAGTAACTTGTACATAATAACAGAATCTTTATAATAAAAGAACTCTTGTTTCAGTTTTACTGGTTCTTGCTTGCCCACCCTTGATGATAAGAGAACTAGGAAGCCAAGCAGTCTAAGCAAGACATACAACTCATGATAACAATGCCTATCAATCTCTAGTTCAGGGAACCAAAAAGGTAGCGTGAAAAGGTCCGTCTTTCTTTTAATAAAATATAGACAAATTAAACAAAGCAGTTGACATGAGCATGAGACTTAGATTTAGATTTTGTTATTTGTGTACAATATTACAGTTGAAAATCACGTTCTAGGTATAAAATACATGTTCTTCATGGCTGTTGTGTCTACTGGACCATGTGTGCATGTGTTATAGAAATGACTTTTTGAGTCTTGAAATCAATGATTTTTACAAATAATTAATGAAAATAAAACCAATTATAACATGCTAACACACATTATTCAGTTTGCCTTGCAAAGTTTTTTACATTCATATTGACAATGAACATCACTTTTAAACAGTTCATTTATTTAAAAAGCAACATGGTTCATAACACATCATCTTAGGCTTGTTTAAGTTTGTAACAAAATGGAAATTTAGAAGATAGGGAGCAGAGACAGAAGTAATATGAACTGATAGATTGACTGTCTGACAGATTGACAGACTAACTAGACAGAAACAGTGGGAGAGTAGGTATATCTAGCTGTCACTTACCTGTTCAGCATGTCCTTTACGTAATTCTAACACACCAAGATTGTTATAAGCCTCAGCATGATCATTGTTATTGGATAATGTTAATCTAAAACACTGATATGCTAAATTCATATCACCAATGCCCTGAAAATACAAATGTAACAATAATTCAACAAAATTTAATGTTAATATCTGTAATGTTTGGTCTACAATTAATACTTTTATACTAGACACAAAAAAGGGCTTCATTTAAATCAATTTTGAGATTTTATGACAAGATCAGTCTATTAGTAAATTGTTGTTAGGGGGCTCAATATCGAATATTGTTTACATTAGGTTTACATGGTCTCTAACTGCACAGGTTTCAATCCAACTTGGGTAGATCCTATTGTGAGAAAGTTTAATTCACTTGCTGAAGGCTGGTGGTTTCCTCTGGGTATTCTGGTTTCCTACCTTTTTACAGTATGAAACATCACAATCTGGTGATTGAGATAAACTGCTTTGGGAGGAACAACTTTTTATGCTTCATGAAAAAAGTAACAGCAAAAAAAATGTTGTTTTATGTCCAGATCTAATTATTTTGTTTACTTCAGATGGTACAGACTTAATATATGTTAGTTGTTAAGTAATGCCAATTGCTATGTGTAATGAGAAGTAAGGTCCCATTATCCAACCAATCATGAAGCAAGAATATCTGAAGGACCCAGTGATTTTATTACCAAGTAAAGTGAACTCTCTTAACAACAACACTCTTTATAACTGCATTCAGTTAACGGCAAAAAATTGTTGAGAACAAATCTGTTGGTATGTTTTTATTACACTTTATAATGGCATATTCGGTTACCGGCTCTGGCAATGAAATGTCGGGAACGAATGTACAAAATTAACATTTTTTCTGTTCGATATCACGCCACTGCCAACTGGCTGTAAGATCACACAAATGACTTCAGGCATCACTTCACAAATCTCTTATCCATAACTGACTGTTTATACTGGTAACCTTGACTGTCGTTAATTTACGTCCTCAGTACACCTGTACATGTGTGGCTATTAATTAACAGGTGCTGATTAACTTTATTGAATAATTATTGTCATACTAGTAATCAAAGATTTTTTCACATATCTTATATGAAGCCACTTGATCTGGTCTTTGCACTTAGGATCTAATTTTAATTCATAACAGACAACTTTAATTCCTTTAACTTAACAAACACTACCGCTAGTAATATATGACATATATATGATATATCATAACTTATTCTGAACAAATATCTGTTCATTATTACTTTAAAAATCTTTATTGTATCAGAAAAACGATGTCCTGTTTTTGTTTTCCTGAAATATTGTGAATCAGAAGTACAATTTCAAAATTGTAATTAGTAATAAACAGCTGCGCCTGGAGTGCATGATATGCTTACGTCAGATATTTAAACTTCTTTTTTAATGTCTTAAACAACTTGACATTTAGCTGAAACATATTTTTTAAAAACAAAAGTAGCAAATTTATTTCTCAATGTTTATTCACAAACCTTTTTGATTATAGGACAAATATAACACAAAAGTTTCATAAAAAAAAGTTCAAATGATTTTTGAGTTATAACATGCAAAAAATGCCCAAAATTTGACCATTAAAGGCCAATAACTCTACAACAAGAAAACATACGAATCTCAAAAATAAAAAGGAACTCTCTGCCATGGATACCAATAATACCAATATAACAATGTTTCATTCAAATTGTTCAAAGAATTTTTGAGTTATTATACAACATGCAAAAAATGCCTTAAATATGACAATTAAAGTCCTATAACTCCGCAGTGACAAAAAAAAAAAAAAAAGGGACAGAAGGATGGACGGATGGATGGACAGCGCCATACCATAATACGTCCCGTCATAGACGGGCATATAAAATGAAGTCTTTAGTTGTTCGTAATTTTGCAGGAATGGGTATCTTTAGTATTTGAAAGTTAAGTTTTAATAAAGATTTAATGTACAAACAATATTTTACGAAGAATTTTTACCGTGTTATATGAATACGAGAGTAAGATTTTTCTTGAAAATGGTCAGGACAGAGTCAATTTTCTGAGATTTTGTTTGTACTCATAAGACAAAATTTAAAAGTGTAAAAAGTTGAGAGTGTGAGAGTTGACTGTACTTGGAGAAAGAACAGTCACTATCAGAGGATATACTGTGAGAAAGGTATAAAATGACTGAGAGTTAGGGTCCTAAAGAGGGTACCAGTCCATCATTTTATTAGTCCTCAGCATTTCTGTCAAGACATCATAATATTTATCCAAGTTTTTCTGCTTGTATTCATTTATTTATCAGCTAGGTAGACTGGAACAATGTGAAATCAAATGCCTTGCCCAAGGACATGTAAGATAAATCATATCATTATTTAAACCCACAACCTTAACTTACAACTCTTTAGTCTCAATGGTATACATGTATAATAATTTTTTAAGGTTTTCATCAAGTTTAATAAGTCATAATCTGAAAAGCTGTGTGTACATTTATTCAGAAAACATATTTTGTTCCATTTTTCTTTATTTTCTTTTTAAAATTGAAATAAAATTTCCTTCACGTAGGAACTATCATCAACAATGTTAGCCCATGAAATGAACAGAGACATAAGTCACTGCCCTTCACATATGATGTTTCTATGGTAAATGATCATGTTATGTTATTTTTGTATTGCAGTATGATATAACTGCATTAAGAATTAAGAAATTAAATTATAATACAATACATGTACTAGCTTCCGTTATAACTTACCAGAGCTACATGTCCTATGTTATACCAAACTTCAGCAATAGTCTGTTCATCAGCTAATGATAAAGCTCTCTCAAAACATGTTAAGGTCATGTCATACTGCTGGGCATAAAAACAACATAATCCTAAATTATTAAACAGTTCACCATTATAAACACCCATCTGTAACAATCGTCTGAAATATGGAAGAAAGACAAAATATTAGTACACTGTACATGTATTAATAAAGTCACATAACTTGAAATGTTAAAACAATAATTTTGTAGTGTTTTCTCTCTTTCTCTCAAAATACCAAGCTTAAAGTACCATTATACAGTATAACCTCTAAATTCTAGAAATAGATGGTCCTATGGATCTGGGAAAAACTTTGGTTCTGACAGGTTTTCGTTTATATGGGTTTATCCCAGAGTTATTTGCCCCCAATATTTTTTCATTGGTTTGCTTTCCAGGGGTTCTACTGTATTTGAAACAGGTTCTAAAGATTACTATAATACTTAATAAAAAGATAATAAAAAATTAAATAAATAAATAAATAAAAGTTAACAAATAAATTAATAATAATTATAACAAGTAAAAATTCAAATTCTTACCTGAAAAATTTAAGAGCTACTTCTGGCTGGTCAGAATAAAAATGTTGTGTAGCTATAACAGCTATTGCTTCTATATGCATACTATCAAAATTTAATACATCTTTGTAAAATTTAACTGCATTGTCCATATCATTCATACCCTGTAAATAACAATGACATCATCTATACCATTCATACACTGTAAATAACAATGACACTCACATATGATTCCAGAGCCTCTATGGCCAAGTGGTCTAAAGTGCTTGTTTACCAGACACAGCTCCTCTCACCACCTAGGTTCAACCCCTATCTGGACAAATCCTACTTTGAGAATGTTTGCCAGATCACTAGCCAAAGGTTGAGGATTTCTGCAAGAACTTTGATTTCCTCATTCATCCAAGAACTGACAACCTTGATATAAGTAAAAGAAACTTGACTGGGGTCAATCTGTATCATTCATACCCTGCACATAACAAACTATAGAGTCTCTATAGAGTTTTTAGGCACTTCCATCAAGTTCCATGCAGGGGACCAACATCATGTCTACAGCATGGTTCTGCCACAATTTTTTTATAAACAAGTGATAAGTTGCTTATCTAATATTGTAAGGGATCTTGTACATGTTTATAATATTTTAGCAAAGGCTGTTATTTAAAAAGTTTTGGTTTATTGACACAGTAATTGTGTTAATTAACAGAAAACTAATGACAGAGTCTAAAAATAAAAAAAATTAAAAATATAGAATTAAAGCTTCTAAACTTTTAGCAAAAGATCAGCTTAAAAGAACAACATTTGACATATTTTCAAAAAATATTATTCGTGAAGACTAAATTTGCATTGTGGATTATCAGTAACAAAGTTACAATTAATAAGAAGAGAAACAACAAAAATGAAATGCATGGAAATTAGGGAAGCTGAATGAGTTAAAATTGGCTTTTTTTAAACATGACTATATCTAAGCATAAATAACCAACAGCAACCAAATGTATCAATGGCTAATTCAAACAAATTTGGAATGAACATCAGTAAGGTGTTAAGAAATGGTATTATATATAAAGTATGAACAAAATTAATTTACCTCATATATTCGAGCAATTCCAGCTAACAGAGTAGTCTCCCCTTGAAATTTTTCTAAACCTTGTTTGAAGACTTCAATGGCTGTCATTGGCTGATCTAACCGTGTATAAACTTTGCATAGATATAAGTATGTATCTATCATATCTTGGTGTTTTAAAGACGACTTCAACTGTTTCTCTGCATCTCTGTACATTCCAAGTCTAAACCAAAAAATAAAATAATAATGTACCATGAAATATAAAAACTTTTAAAAACCTGTAAATGACAATAACTAGAGCAATCAATAACAGGCTACAACAAATAACATGAACATTAAAATAACCATAGCAACCAAAAACAAACTAAAACACATACCTGACAACAACCATAGCAACCAAAAACAGGCCACAGATTGTTAAAACAGTAAGGTACAAGAACGATAATTTAAATATAGAGTGGGGCCCCAGGATTTACTTGTATTAGCTATTGTATGAGATAAGCTGTGTCTTCATTTATGGCATAGTATATTAACAATTTGAAAACAGTAAAACTTGTTGGTTCTTTTTGAGGACCACCTGTCAATTAACACCAATGTTTAAAGTCCCTTTCTTTCATATTTCAATCGAAATTAATCTGTATTTAAATGGGAAAAAAGACTTTAATCAATGGTGAAGATGTGGTGCAGTGGTGTTTGTCATCATATAACAAAATACCCCATAAAATGTTGAACAATTATTTCCACTGAATATGAAATCACTTAAGTTAATGTCATTCTTTGAATTTGCTTTCTAAACCTTTTCTATAATATATACACAAATGTTATGGGGTATTTTTCATGCAGAACATTAGCAAACACCTTTGGTATCAAGACTGCTGAACTGTATTGCACAGAAAGTTAAAAGTATTATCACAGTAGACAGATCTACAGATAAAATGCTTCTAATACAAAATGGTAGTAAATATTTCTACTGCCATTAAACTGATTATCCACTTACCTATAATAGCATTTAGCTAATTGTACTTTCCACCACCAGTCTTTAAATTGACAAGTTTCTGTAGCTAGGGCAGCCAGTTCCAAGGCCTGAAAATTATATATACCAGTATTGATAAAAATGTTCAATAAATTATAAATTGTGAATTTTTTCATTTATTTAATCTCTGCTCCACACAATTCATACAAGAAGAATATCACGCAATATTACTTTCATAGCCAGAGATTTTATCATTCCAGTATCAAATACATATATTTCATTCACTTTAACCATTTATAAGCCTTTGTATAAAGGAAAAAAATCTTTCTTTAAATGGCACTGACTCTGGTATTTATAATACCTAAACTATAGTATTAATTATACGTATATTATCACTGTTCAAAAAAGGGGCTTAGCAGGTCCAGGACAGAGCCCTGTTGGGGGTCCAGGGGGCCATATTTCTCTCTTTTGAATTTTTCAAAAAGGGAAGGGGGGTTTGAATCTACCAATGGATCCATGTATAACCTCAAACTATCGCATTTATGTAAATGAGTGTCTTCAGAATAACCGATTTGTTAGGTATTTACAATGTACATTATATTTTGGGACATTTATGCTATTTACTTACATTTATGTTAGCTATTTACATGTACTTACATTTCTGACATCATTCTCATGGTGAAATATATATTCAAATAAAGCTTTTGCAAGGTTTGGACGAGCTGCATATTTAGCAAAGTTGAGTCGAGCTAGGTTTATAAATGGACCATCTGGAGTTGACAACATGGAGGCCTGTAAAATGCAAAAGTTTTATATCAAGTTATGAGAATATTTGAACCAACTTCATATTGTAACCCTGGAAATTTAGCAACTTTTATTTGGCACAATTGGTGAATAGATTGAAGTGCTAAAATAAAACACTAAATTTTGTCATTTGATAAAAAATTTTCAAAATAAAAAACAGAAAGATATAGTTTTGAGCTTATCAGTACATGCCACAAAAAATATCTTTTTTATCTCCAGTTTAATTGAAGATGCTTATCTATTCAGATACATTAAAGTCTTCAATGTGACACAAATTGCCCTTCACAACAAGTGACTAGATGGTAGTCTTAAGTGTTAACTCACAGTTTAGAGTGCCTTTTCCTGCCTATGTTCTAATCCCACTAAGGCAGGTTTTAGTGTCAGATACTTTGTTAGTTTACTTACTTCTGAACAAGCTTTTTGGAAGGCAGATACAAATTTTAAAGAAAAGTAGTGTTTGTACTAAACACTATATATAGTGTATAAACCAATGTGCTTAAATTTTATTTACTGTTCCCAGACGGACAAATCTGCCAGAGGCACTTGTTACAGGTCTAGCTGTATGGGCTGTTCTAGGTGTCCTTATGGCTTGTTCCATGGTACCTGGTCTACCTGACTGTGTTCCTGGTCTGGCAAATCCAGTAACAGGGCGGCCTGACTGAGACATTGGTCTTAAAAAAGAAAAGACACTTAAAAATATAAAGTTTATCACCAATACAACAGAGAAATCTTGTTACTTTACAGTCAAAATATTGCACTGGTACTTTCTTAACACATCCTGCACTTTATTTCTGCTACATGCTACGTGTGACTTATCAAACCTGCATAGTATAAGCAATTTTGCAGAAAGTTGCAATGAATCAACATCCTCATTTCAACTAGTGCATCAAATCACAGTACTTTTTTCCTCCTGAGTACAAATGTGTCTTACATATGTGTTTTAAATACATGTACCGGTAAATGTAAACAATTCTAAATTAAAAAATTTTCAGAATAGTTGTCTTTACCTCAAAATAGACAAACCATTGGTTTTTTTTTTACATTGCAATAGTCTTAGATGGTTTCTTTAAATTAAAATGAAAAAGAAAAAAACTTTTTTTTCCTGATTTTCATAATTTATTTCTCTGTTGAACATATGTGGGCACAAACAAGTTTAACATAGCAGAAGCTTTAAATTTTTTTATTACTACTTTAAATTGAATTTAAAAAATTATTGTTTTGGGAAGAAATTAAACAAGGTCAATTTATCTCTAATTCAGCATTTTTACCAAAGTACATACATATATCTATCCAACCTACCTGACACCTTGACTTGGAGCCCCTTGGCCTGTACCAGGTTGCTTTAGTGATGTACCTGGTCTGGATACTTGTGCAATCGTATTATCATCCATTAACATCTCAGCTAGACCTTCTTCATCTACATCCACCTCATCCACATACACCTGTGCTGTCAATGCGCGAGTTTTTAAAGTCCAAGTTGCCTACAAATAAAACAATAAACAGTCAAATCTTGAGTTTTTAATGTCAAAGTTGTCTACATATAGAAAATATACATTTGATATATATGACATTTGATTCTACTTTCCAGAACCCAATATCAATCATATATCAAATTCAAGTACTGTATCTAGATCTTTAGTTCTGTGGAACAATCAAATACCACTGTACTAGTATCACATTTCCAGTTTCTAGGCAATTTGCTTTTGAAAATATTTTTTCTTTGAAATTATAAAAGATTTTTGTGAAAATCGACTGTTCCACCAAATTAAATGTTTTGGTGTTATTTTAGAACTAAATGTTTTTCAGTTTTGATAAACTATGTATGAGCTTGCTGGAAGATGAATGTGTAGATAAAAGAGAGACAGTGAACATTACAAAAACCAACGATCAATTATTCCAAGTAATAATAATGTATTGCTAAAACAGAAAAAAAATCCATGGTGTAATACTTAAAATTTAATTACAGTTTTAATTCAAACAAATGCTGTCAAAGGTTATCACAGCTCTATGAATGTGTATATTGTGGATTTGTTTGCTATATAATGTACTAAGTGCTTTGATTAATGTGACATTGTTTTAGGCCGAAATCAAATATTTTTCATTTATATTCAGACAGTCAGTTTTGGGATGATGTAGGAGACTGGAGTACCTTGAGAAAAATCAATGACCATGGGCAATTAAACTAGCAAACCTTTCGATGCTAATATCTGCCAAAAATTCTATTCTAGGTGATAAGAGGTGCTGTTAACTGCATAATTTAGACTTGACCGCCAAGGCCAAGCAAACTGAACATTATAAACAGTTTAACAGATACACTGAAATTATATAAATCTGTTGGCATTAGGGGAGACTACTAACATATAAAAAAGCCATTCAGATACTGACCTGATCATAAGGATTTTTCTCTAGCAATTGTGTACATATATCTACACATTCCTGGTATTTTTTTCTTCTCATGTAACTATATGCCAGAAACAAGGGATCCATTTTTCCTTTAATAAAAAAATCAAACATTTTATGTCATAATTTATATTCAAATTAAATGCAACAATATAACACCGTGTTTATTACTGCAGGATTTAAAATTGTGCATTTGGATATCCAAATATCCACTGTAAAGGTACTAGCAAAAAAGTTAATAATTTCAAGATGTTTTTCTTTTATCACTGTGATAAAACCTATGTTAAATGCATTTGAGACAAATTTTGATCTTAACAAGCAATTAGCAACAGAATTAAACAATGCATTATGCCAAGACAACTCATAACAATAACTGTCACTTGATAATGTACTCAGACAACATGTTACTTCCAGTGGTGCCACATAATGTCATGTTACAGAAATTTTATTTTTAAAGCCAATCATGTAATTTAAGGTCAACGTAACTGTAAATATTAATATAAACATTTAGTTGTTAATGTTAATATACAACCAATAAATATCCTACATCAAAAGTTCAATGCTCAAATAGTACTTCTTTGTCTCAAAAGAAATAAACAAAAATTTCTGTGAATGTTTCAAGTGAACACATAAAACAAAAACACAAAGAAAGTCTTACCATATTTGTTATTTACTTATTGACACTGGTGTTACCATAGTCCTGAAAATCATGACTCTTAACGGCTTTGCTATATGGATATGTGCCGTTACAGCAACGGCACATAGCAAAGCCGTTAAGAGTCATGATTTTCAGGACTAAGGTGTTACCACTTCTGGATCATAAGCAACATAAATGATTTTCTTTTAGCAATATCCTATTGCTGAGGCAAGCTGTAAAAGGGACAGTGGATTTAACCATGACGATATTGTGGTCCAAATAATTCCAAGCGATTATGGGTTTTACGAAGATTTTACGATGGACTATTTTTTTCGTTTAGACTTGTGTGTACATCTCGTATTTCTTGTGATGTGTGCGTCATTAACACGTTATCCTCCAAGAGAGAAGAGTGCGTATGGTTTCTACATGTTTTAAAGCTTGATTTGCTCTACCCTTACCTTATTTTTAATCTACAAATTTGATCGTTTTCCCATAAAATTTTGTGCAAGTGGAATTTGTTTACGAAGTTTCCAAGACAAAAGAAGTTATCAGGGGGAGCAACTCCGTACTTTTTTCTTCTTGTTCTTTTTTGCTAGTTTCTTTGTGCACCGTAACTGGAATTAAAAGAATTGGATTCAAGTTTATCTTGACATTTATATTACCGTAACTGCATTACACAACGTTTGGTGTAATATTATTTACACTTTTCCCCTGTTTGGGAATGATCCTAACATCATTTTCAGGAATCCAAATATTTCTTTCAATTTCTTTCCTGGTAAGAAATGCTCATCTACTATCTTTGATAAGTGTGAATATTTAAAAATTTCATTCTAACTAAACTACAATGATTGAGTGTCTTGATATTTAAGGTAAATACATTTAAGTTCCCACCAAGTTCAGACACTATTTGTCTACTGTGTCTGATAATTCATTTTAGTGAATTTTTTCCACTCCTCGAGCCTTTTTCACACAGGTGAGCAAGCTAACAACCCAAAGAATTCAAATATGTAAATGGCAGTTTCATTATAAGTGAAATTAGCTTGACTGTCATTTAATAAATTCATGTAATTTTTTTTTTTTTTTTACTTTAAATGAATAATCATGCATTTATTAATTATCTATAAGGTATAATCTTTTTAATTTCAGTGGACCATCCTAGCATCTCTACAACTACATTAAGGTATTTTGAGATATGACTTTTTGAAATTCCTCTAAAAGTCCAGTAGACTATGGCAATATTTTTAACCATGTATCATCCATCACCTTACCCTTTGATATGACCTAAGTTCATGATCTGTAATAGATTTCCCATTTGTTTTAGTAGAAAAACTTTTAGTTATGCTCAGTTTATTTTCTTCCATAATATATAAATTAACACCAACTGCCTGAACAAGTGAGAAGTTTATTTTGATTGTTAATCAAGTCGAGGACCTTTTTGAGGTCTTTAAAACTACAGTGTACCGATATACCATTATATTCATAACAAGTTTTCGTCTTCCTCATTTGGCACACCTGCTCTTCAGATAAATCTGGTTGCTTAGTTACTGGATGGTTTGCTCCAAGAAATGGAGGCTTTAGAATTATTTAAGATTTAAATAGATATATAGGCAGTGATTAGACTTTACTACAGAATTTTGATTTTGGAAAATAAGTTCTGAATCCTTTAGATAATGGAGTGAGACTCATGTCACATTAAAAAACTATTAATAAATGTTGCAAATTTCATTTTTACCTGATCATGTCTTGATAAATTGTAATAACCTAGACTTGGGCCATTGCATAATGAGTTCATTAATAAATCCCTTTATTTTCTTAATGAACAAAAATTATATGTACTTGGTAATTAGCCAGTGCTAATGAAAAACCATGTACACCAAATAAAACATGGAAGAAAGTAACAAATAATTGGAGAAGTCTCCCAATTCTTGGCAAGAACCAAACATGTACACCAAATGTAACAAGGAAGATAACAAATTCAAGCAGAACTACTACCAACCCTTACAGGGACTGAACATGTGACAAAATGTTCCTTATACCACATACATGTATACAAAACAAACATCTTGAATATATATGTCAACATATTTATTGTATAATATAAAAACAACTTCATACATAAAACAAATATAATATCATACACATAAAATGTAATTAAAATATTAGCACAATAGGAAACAGCACACAAGTAACCAGTTGCAGTAACCACAGGTAACTTAACACAAACATGTTAAAATTTTAACATCCCAATAACCAGAGCCATTTAGTCAGAAATATATAAAATTTAGATTGCATTAACAGCCAAAATAAAATCAATTCTGAATAAAAAGTGAGGAAGTAATGTATCCTAAATGAAAAAAAAAATTGTTTTCTAAAACATAAAAAGAAACATAAAATTTAAATTTCATCTCAACATTCTATACTAAGCATTTCATTCAAGTCTGATTAAAAATAAGTGTTACAGATTCTATGAAACTTTGATGTTGTTTAAAAGTTATTTAAAAATATATAAAAGGTAAAATTTCAAACATGCTAAAATTGTTTCAAAAATCATAAGTCAGCATTTTGTAATCCTAATACATGTACATGTTTAACAGATTCAGAGGCAATTAATAAAAGTATGAATGTTTTCAGAATTAATTGTTACTTTTAGCACAAAGAACTAATTTATTTTGTTCCAGAAATAAAAACAAAAATATAATTCAATATAGTCCATTCCATTCCTTACATTGAATAATCATATTTTCAATTTCAAATTACATGTATTCTACTGAGTCACTTTTTTTAACACCACTATCAACAATTAACTTTCTATGAACTTCCCCATCAAGGTAATAATTTTCTAACACCCTTGTCAATGCAGTAATTTTCTATGAACACATCACCATGGTAATATTTTTTTCCCCCTAACACCCTTGTTAAGGCAGTAACTTTCTCTGAACACCTCCAACTACATTTAATGCACTTTTTTCTTGAGAACATGGTGTTACTGCAGTAATTTCAACATCATCATCATCTTCTTTTGAGGGCTTTAGTCTCTGTACATTACTGAAAATAGATGTCCAGTTATTAATATAAATAAATAGATAATTGGAAATTAACACACACACACAAAAATTATATATATATATATATATATATATATATATATATATATATATATATATATATATATATATATATATATATATATCACTAAATTCAGGTAAAACAGACATATTTATGCTGCATAATTTGTCCAATTTCTAGATGCTGATCTTAGATTGAGATTATGGAGTGACATGAATTTCTAAAGCTTTTTCAATTCATGTCATGCAACAAAATTTTGAAGGAATTGATCAACATTAATAACATTCAACAGTATATTCTATTAAACAACATTTTTTTTAGATCAAATATCATCAAATTTAGATAAAAACTGTTAATCTTGATCAAGAAGTGAATTTGCCTTGGCAATGTTAGTAACTTAATAGTTTGGACAAGTGTAGTTATTCTGACATAGAGTTAAAGACTGGATCATACAGGTTATTATACGTTTTCAGAGTTATTTGGGATTTGGGTTTCACTTTAATAAGAACATTAAACAGATCAATGGTACATGTATGTTTTATTGATGAATTTGCTAAGATCAATGGAATTTCTTTATTACTGAACTACAATTGAAATTGTTTATTAGTAAATAAGCAAGATAATTTTAAATGGATTGATTGACTTTTATAACCATAATGATTAAAAAAACCTTTTACCAATATTCCAATTAAATCTCTTCATTATGACTACCGTATAATGTCCAATGCTGAACTCTATGTGCTTTCAAATATATTGGTATACAATAAAATATGACTGAGCAAATATGACAAATATACTGTAATATTAAATGGCACTTCAAGTCAGATTACTGAATTTTTGGTATTAACCACAAGGTCTACATGTAAATTATCACCACTTAAAATCAAGACATTCTAAACATATCTTCTGATGACGAAATGTGTGTGTGTGTGTGTCTGTGAGAGAGAGAGAGAGAGAGAGAGAGAGAGAGAGAGAGAGAGAGAGAGAATTATTTAGAATGTTAGTGTCTAGATTATGTTGTTTTTTTTTTTTTTTGTATCTTGAATCACAACTCTAACACATATATGAATTCATGTAAAAATATACTGAGGAATTTTGATTATCAGTCACATCAAGGACTTTCTTTGAAAGGGTGGAGTGGAGTAGAGTGGAGTAATGGTGTTTGAAGACTTTCTTATATTGAGGTCGTAAATTTGTGATGGTGGAGAAAACCAGAGTGACAGAAGAAAAACCACGAACCTTTGGCAAAATGGCAAAAAAACTGACAGTTTCTCCCAGTAGGATCTGTTAGAGCTGAATTCCTATCTAGGTGGTAAGAGACACTGTGATTAGTTAGTTGCACTTAAGACAACTCAGCCACTGAGGTCCAATAGAAAGAGTAGAGGGGTTTAATAGTGTTTTAAATCCAAATGAAAATTCTTTCACTTTTATTGAAGACTGTCAGTTTTTTATGGGGAGAAAACAACAAATATGTGTATATGTATTTAACAAGAGCACTTACAAACTTCTGCAATCATGATCTGCCTGTTTTGAACAACGTAATAAGATGTACTGTGATCTGTAAGGGCATGCTTTAAATTGAAATACTTTATTTAATTACCTTTTGTTATGAGCAAATTTGGAAAAAAGATCTTTAATGCTCGGTTGTTTGCATCCATCCCCACTGGGACTCTTGGAATTTTTGGATTTCTTTCCTCTGGACAAACCAGAAACTCTACAACCAGATTTTAAAGAACCTGAAAACAGAAAAAGAAAAGACCACTACATCAATCAACCTACATATGATCTAATCTACATGCTGTAACTAAATTTTGACATTTGAAATACATGTATATTTTATCACTATGTATATTTCAATTATTTTTGAAAATCTTTCAACCAGAAATATAACTAGCATAAGGGAAATTGTATTTACTTTTCAATGGAGTATTTTTCTGGAGGAGTTGACACAAAAATGTAAAAGCCAAATGTTCTGTTTTTCTATCTGATTTTTGACTTACTTGATAAGGTGGTGAATAAAAAAAAGATCACTGTGACCTACTTTTACGTTCAAGTGATTTTATATTAAACAAGAGGCCCAAGATGGCCCTAATTTGCTCACCTGAGTTTAAATGTAACTGGTATGTCTTGATAATACCTGGTTAAGTCATAACATGTTGCCTCAATAGAAGTAGTTTCAGATAACATTATTTTTATTGTTTTGGTTTTTAGCTATATAGGTCACTGTGACCTACTTTTGGTAGCCAAAGCGACCAGAAACACAAATGAGAATGGCAATGGTCTAAAGGTGCTTTTGACTAATATGGAATGAAATGTGATCCAGTAGTGTCTGAGAAAAAGTCTTTTGATGGATGTATAGATGGATGGCAGAGTTCCTATCCATAACAAAAGCTCACATGAGCAATTTTCAGATCCGGATTTAAGACTTAACAGATTTGACACATTAATTAAAGTATTTTTAAAAAATTGTAAAATTCAACTGCAAATTATTTTTAAAAAATTGTTCAATTAATTTAAATAATGTCAAATAACAATGATTTTGTAAAACAAAAAAAAAAAAAAAAAAAAAAAAAAAAAAAAAAAAATTCAAGGTTTTAGCTAAATCTACATATCAGTATCACATGTATTTCAAAAATAATAATTCACTAAAAAGTAAAAATTCATAACATCTCTTCCATGCGACCATTGGTAAAAAAGTACTACTTACAATATATAAAAAATAAACGCAAAAACACGTAGCCTAATTTTTCACAAAATTGTTGGAATTCACAAACTTGGTTTATAAGATGCTTTAGATGCCAAATATCACATCAGATTTTATCTCAATGAAGTGGTTTTGGAGAAGAAAATTTTTTTTAGGTTTTCAACTATTTAAGTCAATGTAGCTATGACAACCTAAAAACTAAAAATTCACAAAATTTCTTCCATGCACCATTGTAAGT
Organism: Tegillarca granosa; assembly: GCA_029721355.1. NCBI lineage: Eukaryota > Metazoa > Mollusca > Bivalvia > Arcoida > Arcidae > Tegillarca > Tegillarca granosa. Next base: position 51,975,193 of record CM056595.1, on the reverse strand, counting down.
CATAAAAATTCAGAAAAAAAAAAAAAAAATTAAAAAAAAAAAAATAGTTTGAAAAAAGAGTTCACCTAAATTTATTCATTATTGTAATTTTTGTAAAAAAAGTACTATTTACAATATACAAAAAATAAACGCAAAAACGCTTTACCTTATTTTTCACAAAAATGATTGAAATTCACAAACTTGGTAAACAAGATGCCATAGATGCCAAATATCACATCAGATTTTATCTCAGTGAAGTGGTTTTGGAGAAGAAGATTTTTTTTTTTAGGTTTTTAACTATGTAGGTCATTGTGACCAGTGATTTTGCTATGGTTTTTAAAAACTACCTTCTACCTTTCAGATTGGGAAAATTTGGACCCTTTTTATGTCACATATTACGCTCAGAATTTTGAAATTCATTGCAAAGATCTTATATTGTGACAATATCTAACATTTTTTGTCTGTCAGAACAGTTTTGGACAACTGGATTTAACTTAAACTATGTGATTGTGTGTCATTGTTGCCTTTTGGGGAATTTTAGTTGTCAAATTGGGAAATTTTAGTCTTATTTCTCAAGGGGAAAGTACCTTTATTCGGTAGTAATTTTAGGCTAACAAAACCACTGGTGACCCACATTTGGTAGCTATGGAAACCAAAAACACAAATCTGAAAGGCAATGTTCTATAGATGCTTTTGACCAAGTTTAAACAAAATGTGACCAGAAGTCTCTGAGAAGTCGTTTGAAGCAATTGTTGACGGGCAGACGGATGACGGAGGGTCTGCCTCTATTGATACCAATAGCTCACATGAGCACAAAGTGCTCAGGTGAGCTAAAAATTAAAAATCTTTTTAAACATACATGTATAGGAGTGAAATATGGTACCGTTATATACTGGTAGGTACATTTTTTGAAAGGCAATACATGAATATAAAATAAAATTTCATAAGAACAAGGCTTGCAATCTGCTTATCTCTTGTTAATCTATCATTTGGTGAGATTGAAAAAGAAGATTTCAAGTACATTTATTACAATATCTTTAAAAAGTCTGTGTTTTATTGTGTGATATTGGTTGAACCAGAAGATTTCAAGTACATTTATTACAATATCTTTAAAAAGTCTGTGTTTTATTGTGTGATATTGATTGAACCAGAAGATTTCAAGTACATTTATTACAATATCTTTAAAAAGTCTGTGTTTTATTGTGTGATATTGGTTGAACCAGAAGATTTCAAGTACATTTATTACAATATCTTTAAAAAGTCTGTGTTTTATTGTGTGATATTGGTTGAACCAGAAGATTTCAAGTACATTTATTACAATATCTTTAAAAAGTCTGTGTTTTATTGTGTGATATTGGTTGAACCAGAAGATTTCAAGTACATTTATTACAATATCTTTAAAAAGTCTGTGTTTTATTGTGTGATATTGGTTCATAATTTATGTGATATTGGTTCACAATTTGTATGTGATATTGGTTCACAATTTATAAATATTATGATTAAACTAGAATTGTAAAGCATGGAAATAAATAAAATTCAATCCCTGTATTATCACCAATAACCTCTAGGGTCAATTTGTTAGTATAAATGCAATTTACATAACATCCTAAATAAATGTATTAGGTGACCGTGGGGATCTGAACCCTTTAAAGTTTTTTTTAAGAATTTTTTCTACCCAACTCTGCTCTTGCACCAATAAACCCATGGTTTGTTTGTTTAGTTTAGTTTTTGTTGTGAATTTTCACTTCAATAAAACCTAAGACCAGAAAACTACCCAAATTGCCCCTGGATCAATTTAATAGCATAAATGCAAATGACATGACACCCCAAACAGATGTAAATATGGTTTAGGGGTTGGGATCTGAACTAAAAAACTAACTGTAAAAAACAAAAATGAGATTTTGATGACAGATAGCAAATGCTCTTTGGACTTTGTCAGACTAACTAAAAATAATGGAACATACCTGAATTATTCACTGGTTTGACCGCCTAAAAATAAAAATTTAAAGAAAAATAACAACTCTGATAAAATTTCTAAATTTCTGTTATGTTTTACATAAATACAAATTAAACAATGGATTATAGAAACTTTTACATTTACGTTCAACTAGAGATAACAATGATTTCAATTCTACTTATGAAAAACAAAGCAATAAGAGTATTTGAAACAAACTATCATGTTATCTTTTCTGCTACAACTATCTGAATCTCAACGCTCATACGGGAAACTCTACTTTCCAAGTACATGTAGTAACAAAATATGTTTGAGAAAACAGTGACTTTACCTTTTAAAATGTAAAACAGTTGAAAAAGCAAATCAGGTAATTCTAGCAAAAAGAGTAATTCTTATTAAACAAAATACATGAAATCGCTGGCTTAAACAAGAGAAAAGGTGATTAAAATTGGGAGAATTTTTAAAATAAATTCATAACTTATTTTGAATAATACATGTAATAATAATAATAATAATGATAAAAGGGATTATTTCTAAACAATTAAATTTCTGTTTGTATAATATAAAATACTGAAGTAATGTAACAATGAAAATGTACATCAAATTGATAAATACCTGAAAGCTTGTTGATTCCTTTTTCAACACTGGCAAAGAGCAATTCTCATTTTGTTCTTCAGTTATTCCACTATCTATGCTAGGCTTGTCATACATCAAACACTTGGAATAAACACCTGGTATTTGTTCAGAATCTTGATCCTGACTACCTGTAAATTCATCAAAATCCTGACTACCAGGCATACAGTCAGAGTCTATACTGTATAAGTTACTATGGGAACTTTGTTGACTAGCTGATATATCACTGTCCATACTTAACCGAGAATCACTTCTGACCATATTTAATTGAGAACCAGTTCTCCGAAAAGTTACAGTATCCGAATTCTGAGAACCAATTCCTGAAGTGAATGTACTTTGTGACAAACTTTTGCCTGAATCTTTGTTTTCTGTTTTCAGAAACTGTTTTAAATTAGAATCAGACACAACACGTTTAAATTGTTTATTTACACCTGCATCTAATTTTGGTGATTTGTTGTCCTTTAATTTGTTTTTAGAGAATTCAAAACTGGACCAACTAAATGCAGATCCACTGGGAGATGTATTACTGTTTGGTTTTAAATAACTAGAACTATTTGTAGATACTGTTTTCATGTCACTTGTACTTTCACTTTCTTCATTTTTTAATCCTTCCATTATCTGATTTTGGTTGTTGATTTCTGGTTTATTTATTTCGTTATCCTGTTTTAAATTATTTTCCTCTTCATTCTTAGCCGAGTCAAGGAAAAACCTGAATAAAGAGAATTTACACAAACTTACTAACATTTTTACCTATGGTAATTGGGAGCCATTAATTTCAATGAAATATATTGATACAGTATATAAAATTAATGAAATAAATCTGCATCTTTAACTCAAATGTTTTATATATAGACAAATTTGTAAAAGTGTCATTTTGGAAAATGGGAAATTAAATGGAAATAAAACAAACAATTCTAATGCAAATATTTTGTAAACTGAATTTTGATTGGACCTTGACTGCAGTAAAATCTGTTTTACGGTCGGAGTTAAGATGTCACATGCTATCTAGGTAACCATTACCTAATGTATTCCAATGTACCCGTACACATGCTTTTGTTTACAAAACAAAAATGACAGACTCCGACGATTTTGACGATTCTGTATTGCCAAATTTTGTCATATAAACGTATATTGGATCAATATAAATTTGTTATTTCAAACAATAAAATTATTATATAAATGGAATCAAGTGTTTTCTTGATAGAACTACATTTTTGGCATAATGACATTGGTCTACATTAATGATTTAGTGATTTGTCTGTAAACTAAAAATAAAATCTGATCAGTAGGGATTTCCATAAATTAAACTGATTTTATAGTATATATTTTTATTTTGCATTAGAATGGAGATAACTGTTTTGTATTTGAAGAGTTCCGACCATAAAACGTGGATTTCACTGTCACAAATACCAGTTACCTGGCTCCACAAGCATCACCAGGTAGACCTCAATTTGGTACAGTAAAATCCACTGTTTTACGGGCGGAACTCTTCAAATACAAAACAGTTATCTCCTAAATTACATATTTCTAAAAAAAATTTAATAAATAAAAATAAATAAATAAAAAAAAATCAATACCATATATATAAATCAAACTTAGTCAAATCTGTGAAAAATTCACCAATAACTTTTAATGTCTTTAGAAAAAAGGGGATCTTAATTGACCGAGGGGTCTAAAATTTGCATAATGATCACAGTGCCTTTCACTGCCTAGGTTCAAATCTTATCCAGACCCTAGTGTGAGAAAGTTTATCAGTTTTCTTGCCAGATTTCAACACTCCTCCCCATCTCTACAGTCTAAGATCACCTGATGAGAAAATTTTTTTTACTGAGGCTGAAAACTACAAGAAGAAAATAACTTACCGGCTCTTGACCTCTTTAGAAGCATTTAAATCAAACCTAGGTTTTTTGGATGCAGATGAAACAGCAAATTTATTTCTTTTCGGAGATAAAATGCCATTTTCTTTTTCTTCCTGGCTTTCAGATTTAGTTTCATAGATCCCCATTGAAGGTAAATCCTCATTCTTAAGTTTATCTTGTTTGGTTGGTGTCAGGTCCCTGTCTGCCTCTACTAATGAATCAAAAAATTGTTTCTTTGGTGAATTTTTTAGTTTTCTTGGAGATGAATTTGTATATCCTGGTGAACTTGCACTAAGTTTTGCTATATTTTCTTCTCTATCCGACTCAACATTGTTAAAATCATTTTCTTCTAAAGATTCATGCTTAAATCTTTTCTTTTCAGGAGATACAGCAGAAGAAATGTTTGAATCATTGTATAACTTTGATAACTCCTTATCAGATTTTTCATTATCTTCATCAAACACTAAAAATAAATAATAAGCATTAATAGATACAAATGAAACTACAGTAAAACATTGATTTAATGACACCATTTGTTCAGTCAGATTTTGTTGTTAAATTTTACTCTCAGTAGAGATATTCCATGGTTATCATGGTTGTGCAAAGACCTAGGATAAATCAAGAGAAAAATACGAAACTAAAAGGCAAGCTGGAAAATAAAATTCATTTGTAACCCACCCACCCCCCCCCCCCCCCCTTCAGATTTTTAATGTTGACTGGAAAAGCCTAATGTGACAGAATAAAGTCATTTTCATAAATACATCGAATCAAATTAATTTAAAAGGAAATATTACCCCCATTTGCAAAAAACATCAATGAAACTAAAATGAAAAACATTAAACCATCAAAAGCTTTGAAATTTTTTTTTTTTTACCTTGTGATTTTCGTTTCCTTGGACTTTTCTTTTTAAACACCCTACTATTGATGTGAAGTTCTTTACCAGCAAGATTAGGTCTATCAAAATTCTGTGTCTCTTTAAGGCCTACTTTTGGCCTAATTCTATAGTTCTTATCCCAAATACTCCTCATATGCAAACATTCTTTAGGTTTCTTGCTAGTTTTTGGAGGCTAAAAACAAATTAAAACATCCTCATTTCATTTTTGGGATTCACCAGTATATAATAAACCCCTGTAAAATGTGTACAAAACAATTATTTTCTTTGATTATGAAAATTGCAATACACGACACCCCTCCCCCCCCCCCCAAAAAAAAAACAAAAAAAAAAAAAAAAAAAAAAAAAACAATAACAATGTCATTATTTCAAGAGTATGTAAAGTAATTTTTCTTCCAAAATGTTCTGTACTACACAACTGATCTGTATTTTTTAATGCCTCCTCCATGCCGAAAATCAAACTAGACCTGTATTTTAAAGTACTAATAAATGTGCAAAGTTTGAAAAAAAAAAAACCTTTAATATAAGTTATCATCTGGAACCCCCCAGAACAGTTGGACAGATAGACACATGACTCTCAATGAAAATTTGAAAAATACTAGTACTTTGCCACTCTGTATTTCCAGGTGTAAGAAATGATAAATAAAAATATGACATAATCAATGCTAACTTTGTAACTTGAGACATGAGTGCAGTTGTATATTTTATGAAAAAGTGTCAAACCCTGAATTAAGAAAAATAACAGCATTACCAAAAGAAGTTTAAAACAGTTTCTGTGAGTGTATTATTCTTTAAAAATTCTAAAATCTAAATATGGACAAAGCTTAAATTTTATCTAATGAATTTATTTAATGGAAAATTTAGATATCATACTTACAATATAAGTGGCTGGATCAAAATCTGCAAAAATTTGTTTAGTATAAATGTTAACATTGCCAAGTGCTATCTGAAGTGCTTTCTCTTCTGGAATATAACTTATCACAAGTTAAAGAAAATGAACTAAATGGCTACAGTACATAAAGTATTGCAAGACATTTTCATGTGATCTCTAATGTATTTTGACAGGTATCCAGTTTTTGGTAAAAAAATATCATTTATACCACATGGAAACTGTGATAACACTTAAAATGAGCCCTGCACTGCAGTGGGAAGAAAAGATTATAATAGTACTCAGGAAATGTTAACAGTCTTAGCTTTTACCTAATGTTATAAAATTTTTTGCATCTAAGACTTGACCATGTGCTAAGATCCACTTTATCTGTATAAAACTGTAGAACATATACTCCTGTTTCTTTGTTACTATGGAGACCAGTCAGCACAAAGTAAAATATTTGTATCTACATGTATTATAATTTCTAATAGTATAAAAGAAAGTCCTAAATAAATTTTAAGTACCGATAAATTATTTATAGTTAACCTATTGAAATAATCCAAATTCCACAACAAAGGATACGGTCCAGCATATTTAAGTTCATCTGGATTGATATCATCTGCATACGGGTTTAATGGAACAAGTTTTCTCTGAAGGGGATCGTAACACAGCTGATATAGAAATGTATTTTCTGCCTGAATAAAACCTTCTACATACTGATCAGGTACCACTATTTTCATTTTCAGGTAGGTTGGAATCTTCTTCAGAAGCTTAAAAACAAGGCAAAAAATAGTTTTATTACACCAAGTAAAACGGTGAAATTAGATATACATGTATAGGCAAAACTGTAAAACATTAAAAAAAAATTTCATGAGCATATTTTTTTTGTATGTGTAATAAACAAGCTAGTAAAACAAATTGTGCAAATAACACACCTGATCTTATGTTTCATTAACAGAATAATACTCTATATGTATACACCTGTCAATAGTTACAATGCAGTAATAATGGTTTGTATTTGATAGTAATCTGGCCATAGTTTAGTAATAAGTATTTGTAAGGTTCATTATTAGGAGTTAATAAAGAGAAATAGAAACACACCAGGGATTTTTCTGGCCACTCACTGGGTCCAGTAAACTAAAGGGACCCATTCCCAATGCCAAAAAGCATACGTTTTTCCCAATTTTGTAGGTAAAAATTCCTAAATAATCCTGCTTTGAGAAACTTAAGAAAAAGTGAAAAAACTCTATATTTTTGGTGTAGCTTATATATCTTTATATTAACCTGTATTTATGCACATTTTGATTTATACTCAATGAGGATCTGGTAGAATGGGAGCAACTCATGAAACAACTTTCTCAGATGTTTGTATTGAAGCCAGTCTATAAAGATATTGTGTTAATGTCTGAGTGATTTGGTACAAATGAGTGACTACCAGCATGTATCAAAATAGTAAATATTCCAGGCAAATATTTGATGTGCTAACAATGTGAAAATTTTCAAAGTTTAATGAAAAATTTTCCCAAAATGTTGATTTTGTCAATGATTTTCCCAATTTCATCCCAAGGTCCCTTTCCCAAAATGGCCAGAAAAATCCCTGCAAACAGCAAACAGAAAGGCAAAATTAATTAAACATCAAAACTATGACAAGTTTTAAAGGTGAAATGTAATACATATACATGTAAGTGAACAAAACATGATAGTAACAACACAGAGGCATGTTCAAGTTACTGGTTGCTTTCCACTGCGTTTCGCATACAATTTTTATGCCTCTTGAACGGAAGCGAGCAATCACATTGCATTCAAAATGGCAACTATCGGTGAAGAAGAGACTAATGTTGTATAATAAATTGTGATTGACCAGCCAAGTACTGATTTATTCTGGACTTCCACATCATATTTAGACGACAAAAAACAAGTCGTTTCATTTTTTATTGATAACACAGAGTATGTTAAATAGTTCCATCGTTTTTTGTAAAAAATAGTCATTTAATTTTTGTTTCTGATGTACCCGTGGTCAGACACCGATAAAATCCCCCCAAAAAACTTATAAACACATGTACTCATATCACGCATCTACACAAATGTCTGAAATAATTCAAACGTTAATACCTTGATTTGAACGTTAACATACTTTCACTGACATAAAAACAATACTGCTTGTTGTTTTCAGAATTCACCAAAATCATTTCCTTTTATGTTAGACTGTGACGCCATCTTGATTCTATGGCGAACAACCTTACAAATGTGATAGCGGTTGCTCGTGTGGACTTGCACAAACAACCATTCCTGAATGGTTTGAAGTCAATGTGAAAGCATATATACACAATCTTGAATGTGCCTCTGACCAAGCTGATAGAGGAAAGTGTAGCTCACCTGCTCATCATGCCCATGACACATTTTATTTTTCCAATGATTTTTTAAGTTTACACTTTAACACTGGATAATGACAGAATGCTAGGGATATTTTTCACTCTGACCAGGCAAGCTAAAAACTTGGGGCTATCTTTTCGAGTTTATAAAGAAGCTTTGTTGGTTAGAACTTCTACTTGAACAAAGATTCTGGTGTTGTAACAACCTCTTACTTGTTGCTTATTAAGTAATACAGTAATGTACATGTATATCAAATGCTTAGCAAAAGTCATTGTTATTAGATTGTGCAATATATCAAATATACATACCTGTCTGATATTTTCTTGTCTGGCTATTTTGAATACTTTACAGGCTTTGGCTAGACCAATCCCTGTTAATGAAGGCAAATAATCACATCCAGACAAGATACACATACGGCGGAACTTTTCAAAGGTGTAAAGTCCATTCTGAATATCTAATACTTCATTTAAACGACTCTTTTCAATCATCATTCCATTACCAAAATGATCCATTTTGAAAATCACCTATAAAATATGTACAGACATTGTATATAAAGTTGTCATACAAATGGCTAGTATACTATTACCACTGTGAGAACAGACATGTTATAAAAAGTTGACACACCAATGGCTATATTATATTCACCAATGTGAAATTAAATTACAAATCCAACAATGATGTTCACATCACACAAATATTAGAATTAATTACACAATGTAAACTATTAAAATATGCAATTTAGGTAAAAATTATCTTTGTGTTGTTGGAAATACTGATGTGTACACTGGAACTGACGAATATATAACGACGATTATTATATGGGTCAAAGCCAGATAAAACTGAATAAACATTTATTTATTTATTTAATTATTAAATTTTAGAAGTTCATAAAGCTTTATTATGCTGTTCCATTGCATTTATACTTGTGGAAGGTTTGTGGTTTCCAGAAATGAACCCCTCAATGTAAGTCAAATACTCTAGACTGGGTATAGAACTCCATTTATTCCACTCAAATCTTCTGACAAGTTTTCAATCTGCTAAATCATAAACTTTCTTATGCTATATTTCAAGTATCATAAAAATACCTTTTCACAGCCAAACAATAAAAGGTCAGAGTCTTCTGTGATGATAATCTGTGCTATACCCACTTTGTTTAAATATGCCAGCTGTGAATCAGCTTCATAAGGTGCAACAATACAATCCACCCCACGTGCTCTACACACCTAAAATTGACATAATTTCATAATTTTTATTTAATGATCAAATGGGGAAAAACATTGATAAGATGCATTCCTGAGAGGTGACAAATGGCAGGGAAGCTTATTGACAATTGAAAAGAAAAAACAATATTGTTTAGACAAGTCTATATAATAGGTCAAATAAAAAGGAAGACAAACCAAGGAAAAAAGGGAGTGACTGCTCTTCCAGGATAAGCTTGTTTTTTTTTTTTTTTTTATTGACAGACTGGACATGCCAGTCAATATATACATGTACATGCCTAGTAAGTTGTCTAGGGGCATCAGTAGCTGAGTGGTCTAACGCATTAGCTTATGGATCAAAGAATCTCTTAACACAAACTTGAATCTTGCTCAGGCAGATCCTGCTTGCCAAAGGTCATTGAATTCTTTTGGGTACAAGTTCCCTCCACCTTCCAATAACTGACCACTGGCTATGTGAAACAATATTTACTGAGGCATTAAACACAACTTCACTCTTATTGAGTAGTCCTAAATTCATTAATGTAAACTTGGCAACATTGTAATTCTAACTGCATAAGAATACTTACATTCATTAACTCTAATGCCATTTCAGGACTAATATCAATGCATCTTTGAAGACATTCTCTGGCTTCACTTCGCTTGCCTTCACGTAATAACTGAGCTGCTTTCTTCCTGTTAAGATCTCTTTTTCTGTAATACAGTGAGATAAAATACAACATAGTTTATGTATAAACCAAGTAATAAACAATGATTTATATATCTTTACATCAATTTTCTCAGATTATGTTTATGTTTCATAGTACTGTGCAAATATGCTATACTTTAGAAATCTTATGCAAATAAATTGAATTTATCAGCAATGAATAAGAAACAGGTATGTGATGCAAAGAAAGTATTAAGTTAAACTCAAATGAATACTGTTGATAAGAATTATGTGATATACAAATGAGGGGAGTGATATACAAATGAGGGGAATCACTGTACATGTACTTATAACAATGCTTTGTTTTGTGGCCTTGTTCACTGAGCAGTCAAAGGTCCTGTATTACATCACAGCAGCTCTAACCACATGTACATGTATTTGAATTCCACTTGGATAGATCCTAGTGTGAAAACCCAAAACAAAAAATACCATTCACAGGTATTGTGTGGAACATTAGTGAACAATGTTGAATCATATACACAATTTTTAGCAAAGAATCTCCATACTTTGAAAATAAGACACATATATGTATCAGTTCATTTAGAATTAAATTCCATGTACATTTTATTTATGTTTTTTTTTTTTGTCCAATACTTACTCTCTCCTGTTTTTTTCCACATCTTGTTTTGATGGTAAATGACATCCATCAAACACCAGTATTGGCTTTATATTCTTCCTTAACATATATTCTATATACTTCATACAGTAGTATACATATCTGAAATTTATATACAATTACATATGAATTAAAAAAATCACTTTAAAGCTGCATTAAGTTTTCCAAAGAAAAAATTAAAACGGTGCTAATCTATTAAATGATGTTCCTAATGAACAATATTACATTTGGTTCAATGATAAAAGCTCGAATAAATACAGAAATTACAGTATTTACCCAGCGAGATACAGCATTTGGGATCTAATATTAGAACATGGTTACGTCATCAAAACCCGGGTCATTTAAACACAACTTTCAAAATGTTGAAATATGATAAATTAAACACAGAACTTCGTTGAATTTGTCATTTGTGACTTAGTAAGGGATAAATAACACCATTTCAAATACATCTGGATATTAATGAAGGACAATTAATGCAATCTGTCATGTTTCACTTTCGATTCTAAGCTTTTCCGTACATCTGTGCGCATGGTCCAAGCTCATAATTACCATTGTAGAACGCTGACCAACCGGTCAGAGGATTCCGTTTATTTACAGCTAAAAGAAATGAAATTTTAGAAAACGAATGTCACGGATCCTGGTTAGAAGATATCTACTTTTTAAAAAATATATTTTTAGAAAATCAAAAAAAAATTCAGAAAATTAATGCAGCTTTTAAGGGTATGTTTATATTATAAAGATTGGATTGGATTGGATTGATTTAATGGTGTCCTATGCCCCAGTCAATATTTTCTGTTTCATTGAGGCAGTCAGTTTTGGAATTTGGAGGAAACCACAGTGTCTGGAGAAAACCACCCTATTTCTGAGCTGACAAGAAAATTCACACTAGGATCTGCCTCAGTAAATTGGGAGACCTAGACAGTTGAAAGCACTGCAATATGTAAGTGCAAGCTTTAGATCAATCAGCTACTAAAGTGTTTTGTAAAAAAAAAAATAATAATAATAAGTTGTTCAGTCTGCTAGTCATACACTAGTTTTTAAATCAATGTTATTCATTATCTATATCCGATTGCTGCAAATATATGACATATACTTCTTTTATAAAAAGACAAATTATGCATTAGACTAATATATGTACCATACTAAGTCACACATGTACAAGCATTGTTTACAATACATGAGCAACAACCAAACAAATACTCAAATTCAATCACCTAATTGAAATATTATTTGGACACTTACTGGTCGGTTTTTTCTCCCATGGCCAACTTTTCAGCACAGGAAAATGCCCCTTTATGCAGCCAGCAGTAAGCATCAATAGCAACTGTTTGACCTTCAAATTGAGCAACATTTACTGGTTGATGGATTTTCTTCAGGAATGGTAAGAGTCCTTGGATACCCATGATGTAACTTACTGCTAAACTACAATAAAAATGATTCACAAAGGTGTTATCATCATGCTTACTGGGTGTGATATGAAAAAAAGCTAACAATGTAAGATATATATAGATTTTGAATGCAAGTGTAAAACTGAAAAAGGGGATTGGAATGCTGTGGATTAGTGGAATTTGACATACCAGAAGTCAAGATTATATCTCATATCAGAGTGGTTAGTTCTGGGATGGTGGAAGAAACCTTAAGGAAAAAAGCACCAACCTATGGCAAGCCAACTGACAAGTCTCACACAAGAATCTTCCACAAGTGTAGTCCGAGAGATCTGACGTTGATTTTACAAAAGTCGAAAAGTAAAATAAAATCAACGTCAGATCTCTCGGACTACAACAAGTGGTATTCTAGTCTAGGTGGTGAGAGGTGCTGTGATCTGTATGAACATTGACCAATTCGAAAACATGATAGGGGAAGTAACTCTTACGATTGAAAACGAGGCTGAGGGGGCAATCGAAATCCAATCTCATTTAGCCTATGTACTTGTTGGCTTTGAGTCGGGGTTTTTATTATTGTTATTATTTTTTAATTTTTATTTTAATTATTATTATCATTTATTATTATTATTATTTTTTGTGACCAGTTGTGTATCTTGTAGAGTTTGAAATCTAAATACAACTTCTTCATTCCACGTGGAAAAATATACGTTAATCGGCTGAAAAAAACTGGACATTCTTTTTATTATCTACATCTAAAATCGGAAAAAAGACTTGAAGTTGCCGACTAGAAGGAATTAAATTCCCACTGCGGTCCACCGCAAAGAACATTTCTGCCGTGGTGGAATATGAAATCGTCTACCGCGATGTTTATTGAAAACCAAATACATTTAAACTGGATGTGTACTTGACCATTTGAAGATGTATCAAGATCAATTAAAAATAAAATGTAAATCCCGGTTTTAAGAAGAATCGTATTAATCGAATATCATATTTACTAATTCAAAAAAAAATATATATATATTTTTCTGTTAGTTGTAATTTAATACACGATGTATTTCTCTTGCATTTCAATATACCACACATCACAGTAATGATAAATAAGCGTTTAGCTTAAAAATACCTTTTTGCGAATCTTTCCAACTTTATCAGTGAAGAGTTATAATTAAGTGAATCGAGCCATAATTCTTTTTTTATTTTGTTAATTTTTTTATACTGGATTTACCACCGTAGGCAAATATGTTAATTAACTTCTCCATATTTTCTCCCTTTTACTCCTGTCTAACATGTATTGGTGAACAGTATCATACATATGCATACATATTTTCGTCGTAAACTCATTAAAAATCATTCTAGAGCCATATTTTTTTAATTTGTTCATTTTTAAACTGCGTCTACTGAACCCTACTGTAGGCAAAATATGTTAATCAACTTTTCTTTTATTTCTCTCGTTTACTCCCGTTTACTCTTCATACCTACCGAAATTGTAGTGTGTCCAGGCTGTTCATATCAAATAGACATTTCAATTTGTATAAATAAAGATTGACAATCTTCATACTTAAATTTGATATGTTATTCATGTATGATCATATTTAAAGTTTTCCCCTGAAAGGATAATTTATAAAATAATTTCCCACGGAAAGGATAATTTATAAACATCATGTTGCAAATTTTATTTCTGAAACATCTATTGTTTTCCTTCAAAATTTCGAATGTATCTCAAACAAATTTAGAAAAATATGGATTTAATTGCAAATGTATACAGTGTAGCTATAAGCTTGATATATTCTTTATTCATCTTTCTAGAAAATTTGACTTTTTGTTAAGATTTTTTTATTTTTCGGACTGTCTTTTTACATCTGATACCCATAAGAACAGTGTCTCACAAATTAAGATAGTTTGTTTCAGAATATGAAATTTAGAGGCTGCGGTGGCCACGTGGTTAAGATGCAAGTCTACAAACCTAAGGTCTTTCACACACAAAAATAATAATTATAATTATAAAAAGTGCTCATAATAGACATTGCTTTGATTAGAACATTTTGATAGGTGAAATAATGATAATCTATGCAACAACTCGTCGAAAAAAATTCTCATGAGAAAGTTTAATTTTGATATTTTCTTTATATTGAATGTATTTACATAATAATCTAACATGCGACTAATTAAAAGATTATCAATAATCTAAGTCGGTGGACATCCTGTTTATTAGGCACATTCCATCACCTGTAATCATCAGGATCTTACCTTGCAATTTGCTAAATTGATTGACAGGTATCCTTACAGCGATAAACTAGTAAATGCTGTTTGTAAATATTTTGAGATGTTGACAAAATGTGTGGGAAGAACGAATGTAAATTATATTATGTAATTTAAATAAATTAATTTGAGATTAATTTGAAATTATTAATCGAAAAACCGACTGGTTGGCGGAATAAAAATACTTTTGGTAAATTCAAATTGATTTAGATCTACATTTCCTTATCTGGCAATATTTTAATAAAATCATTTAAATTATTTAATAAATTTAATTTCCTTCACATCTCTAGTGCCATTTATACAACTGAAAAAAGTTTTAACTAATTTTGAACGCTTGCGGACCGACATGTCTTTTTTAAATATAAATTAATTTTTCATTTAAATGATTTCTCATTATTAATTTCAGTCATATTTAACAATTTTTTAAAAATATATAACTATAAATTTCATTAAAACTGATGAAAAACTAACGATATCGCAGTACACTAGATAAACAAAATTGCAATCGTAAACTTCGCTTTGCCCCCCCACGAGACTTAAACGAGATTTCAGACAAAGCGAGATTTCATGTTTTCGAATTCGTGAATACTTGAGACCACTTGGGCAAAAGGTTAAAAGAAGAATAAGTGAATTATTCACCTACCAGAAATTTATTAATTTTATGGATGAGATTAAGTATGAATACTAATAAAATTAATTTTTTTTTTTTTTTGGGGGGGGGGGGGGGGTCCATAACACATGATGAATCAGAGGGATTCTTTGTTTTGGACCATTTTCGCTACAATTCATAAGCAAACGGTTCTATGTTTATGGTAAGGGCTATGTGTTTGGGAGCGAACCGTCGAAGGGCGAACTGAAAAAAATGGGGGCGAATCGTCTTGATTCCATTTTACCCTCGCCTGGGACCATGGACAATTGCAAATTTTAAAGACTTGTATTTTATACCTTAACTTACTGGTCAGCGGCTGTTTAAATTGTTTAAAAAGGATTGAACATTAAAAATACATTGTGTAAAACTGAATATATAGTATATATCTTTTTGCAGTGAAAAATTATCTGCTCAACATCAAGATGCAAATTTCTATTTCCCGCAAAATGTTGAGATAAATGTATCTTTAGTTTCGTAGTATTCCTATGTTACTGGAAAATTTTCAATAAAATAATTTGTTATATTGATATATTTTGATAAAATATCTTACACATCATGTTTAATTTATATAGCATTTGAGAAGAATAAAAAATTAGAAATACGAAACTCATAATGCAATAATAATAAACAAGATGGCGACGTACGGAGGAAACGAAGCCACATCAGCGGGGAATTTTTTATTAAACATGGACGGGTTTGACACATTACCCCCTCAACAGACATCACAAAGTTCTTCAAAATTTGTTCCATCTAACGATGAGTTTCAATTCGTCCAAACACCTACAGGTATCGATTGTAAATTTGTTTGATGTATTGCAGTGGTAACGTTTCATTATTTGCCATCTTCCTAGACAGTCGGAGTGTATAACAGTGCACTGCAAGAGTACAAAAGTATATTTCGGAGCCTTATTGCAGTCAATAGTTGTGCTTAAATGACAAATACATCAAATTAATACCCTCTCGTCGTCTGACCTGGTGAGCTTGACAGTGTCAAGATTGATCTTACCTGCTTACCTCACAGAGACCTAAGAAATTACATCAGTGTATATGGTGTATAAGGAATGGGAAATATGCAGCAGCCAAACCAGCGGCAGAAAGGGATTTAAACCCTTGACCTTACCAGTATAAGGGGCACTATATCATAAAACAATACTAAGTTGTTTGGCTATGTTATTCGTTCACACTGGATCTATAAAATTTACAGATTTAAGAAAGCTCATCCTTACTTTTTTGCAGTTGTTGCCTTTGATAATACTTGTGGTTTTAACTATCATCTTTAATTAAGCATATGGAATTTGAAGAATAAAAAACTTATTAATTTTATGTATCGGTCCTCATAATTATGTCTGGCATTGCTTAAGAAACTTCTTTTTGTTTCAGCTGGGTCCCAATATGTTGAAGGAAGCATAGATAAAACAGAGATGCCAAAATCAAGTTCTGGTGGTTATGGAGTTAGACAAAGAGGCGCAACATCCCAGTTTTTAGAAAATCGTGGATTTGGTTGGCTAATGGAAGAAGAAGATAATGATGATGAAGATTTACAACCTTTGTTGTAAGATATTCTGTTACCTAATTTAAAAGTAAAAATTCTGTCTACTGGTATTAATTTTAAAGACTAATTTGAAAATCCTACTGCGAACAATTTTTTTCTCACAAATTGGAAGGTCTGGTTTTAAATAGCACTTGCTGAATTTATTGAACAAACAAATTGATGACAGTTAGTTATTTAACAAAATGGTAAATACTTTCTTAGTAACTGTGAGTGTTAACAAAGTACATGTATTTAAGAATAATTAATATATAACATTTTTTTGCATGAATACTAATTAGGTTTTATGTCTTCCAAAACAGAATAGATTTTTTAAATCATGGATGTTGGATTCCAGGAGAATGAAATCCACTTATAAATATTTATACTATAGTGTAAATAAGCACTTAGATTTTTTTAAATTTAATTTTGTAGAGAAGAGTTGGATATTGATCTGAAAGACATTTATTATAAATTAAGATGTGTGTTGTTTCCACTCCCTCAACTTGGATTCAATAGACATGTGGTTAGAGAAAGTCCAGATTTCTGGGGACCATTGGTTGTCATCTTATTGTATTCACTGGTATCTTTATATGGCCAGTTCAGGGTAAGTCCATCAAATATAATATCTATATCTTTCTTTAAAAAAAAAACTAAAAAAAAAAAACAAAACAAAAACCACTCACACGCACTGACCAATATAAAAATGTAAAAAAGAAATCCAGGCAAATGCATGCATTTTCTACATGTGTATAGAACTGTTTCTTTATGTAAAATGTAAAGTTGTAGTAATTTTGTTCTATAAAACTTGTTTTTAAACTTGAATTTTAGTAAATATAAGCTATAAATGTCATTGGTCACTTGACTTGCTTTATGAGTATATATGTGATGTCAGTTATCTGACTGTTACAGTGATTGTTATGTTATGAGCCACAGCATTTCAAATGTTTTATTACTTACTTACTGCCTTAACGTCTTTAACAAAACTGTAAGATTCAATCTTCTATAGGCGTGCCTTGATAATATTGGCTGCTGACTGGTATTTCAGGTTGTGCATTTGGTGTGTAAGAACTTGCCATTGGTGACCATTTTATTTGTCCAATGTTTATTAAGAGGCCTTTTGAAGGCATTTAAGCTTCATGGTGCATCTATTACAGAGTTTGGAAGACTGTTCCAAGAGTCAAATTCCTTTTTGAGAAACTGAATTCATTTAAGTTTATCATATACACTTGAGGATTAGGTTTTTTTTTAAATAGCAAAATAAGATTTATTTGATTTTTTTTTTTTATAAGATGTGCAATGTGTAATGTATATCTGAATGCATGTAATCTCTGTAAAATTTTTAATTATTAAGATATAAATAATAAAGCAAGTTTTCCAACACTTATTAAAATTTTAACAAATACCACTATGTTAGATATACCGGTACTTGAAAGGGAACACTAACTTCATATTATTTTTCATTGTAGGTTGTTTCATGGATTTTAACCATTTGGGTTTTTGGAACTTTAATAATTTTCCTTTTGGCCAGAGTGCTTGGTGGTGAGGTATGTATCATTAGGTTGATAAATACTCCATAGTCCATACTTTAAATACTAGCAGTAGGGTTAATTCATGCACCATGATAGCCTTCAATATTTATGTGGAGCTACTGTTTCCATTGGAATTGAAATTTTAAGAATTTCATACTTCCAATACAGTTGTCATTTTTCTAAAAATTGTGGTGTTATAGTTTTTTAACTTCAGGAATATTACTTTAGTGCCAGCTTTATTCAGATTAACATGATTTTCTATTTATTTTGATGTGATATTGATTCAGTTTTTATGACAAATAACTACATAGTTTAGGTTTTGAAGTAACTTAACATGAATTCAGGTGTCATGCTTAGTAGCAAAAGTAGCAGGTTTAGGAAATTATGATTTATCCATGAAGGAGTCATAAAATGTAAAACAAATGTTATAAATTTTAATATTTTCTGGTATAAACTAAGAAAATGGCATGTAGAAGTTATTCCTGAAATATTTTATTACAAAAATCATATATAGAAATTATAGACCTTTTATTACAAAGTACAAAAATTGCACAAATTCTCAAAAGCAGTAAAGTCCATGTGGGCCCCTTGTATTGTTGTCTCTAACAAGACTGGTCTTGTATGACTCTTTCTGTCATTAACGGTTACAGATTGCAGTGCCTCTCAAAGCCTAAGTTCAAATGGTGCTTGGGCAGACCTTAGCAAGAGAAAGAATGGCAGTAATCTTGCCAAAAGGTTGGTGGTTTTCTCCGAGCACTCCGGAGTTCCTCCACATTGCCAGAACTGACCACCTTGATATAAGTGAAAGAATCTAGACTGGGGTGTAAAATACCATTTATCTAATTCAATCTGTCGGTATTCTGTATTGTGTCATGTTCAAGATCACATTAGCTGTGGCCAGGTATAAATTGATTTCTTCTAAAATCCTACTACATGTATATTCAGTTTAAATGTTTTATGTTCCATTGAGAAAGTAGTATAGAAGGTACTGCACATATATATATAAGATAATTTTAAAATTATTTTGTTGCATCTTTTTGACAGGTGAGCTACTCTCAGTGTCTTGGTGTTATTGGTTACTCAGTCCTACCTTTGGTGATTACAGCAACTATACTTCCATTATTCAGATCATTTTATTACATTAGTATGGCATTAAAGGTAATAAACATTTCTGTAGTAGTTTTTATTTCTTTTATGGTTATATTTACCAAGAATAGGTCATATACATTACTAAATCCATACCTAAACAGTTCAAGATAAGGATAACAATTTGCCACTTGAAATGATTCTGTTCTACATGTTGGCTGCAGTAATACTTTCAAGGGCTTGTAAATGATTTATTAATTTTTAATCTTACTTTTCCTAACTCTTAGAAAGGTTCCGCTTTTTAATTTTAATATGTTTTTCACAAGTACATTTCTCATATGAAGTTAAAGTTAGATAGATCATCATTACTATTATAATGATCAGAAGTAGTTTTTGTTATAAAATGATCTAAATACTAGTATTCCATTGTGTATAGATAAATGAAGTAATGCCATTGTAAAGAAAAAGATGTCTAATGATAATACCTACCAGTATGTGATTTTTTATGTTGCCAGACTTAATAACTTTAAGACAAACATGTGTAATTTAATACAATCAGTACATGTATATACATGTATGCACTTACTGGCCTAAGTGAATGATGGGTTAAAAGCATTGACCTTCAGAGCCTTTTCACTGCTTGGTATGACTTGCACTCAGGGCACCTGCTTTTCAAAGATATGTGTTTTTCTTGGGGTAATCTGGTTTTCTTTGTCACCCTTAACTGACTTCTTCAATAAAAGTCAAAGAACCTTGATTTGGGCAATAAAACTTCATGACTCTATCTAACTCATTGTCATATTTGATTCTTATTTTCCTTTAATTTCAGTTATTTGGTGTAGTATGGGCAGCTTACAGTGCTGGTTCATTATTATGTGTGCAGGAGTTACAACACAAAAGACCATTGTTATTGTATCCAGTATTTCTGTTATATATTTACTTCCTGTCCCTGTATACAGGTGCTTGATTGGAAATTCACTAATGGTGATTGGAATTTCATAGAGAAACTTTTCTTTATTAATGATAAGTGATACATTTGGTGGTATTTTAGCATCATTAATGGTAACATACTGAGGTTATATTACCATCATTGACATTTTAGGAGTGCAGATTAATGCCAAGGAAATGCCAGTAAAATCTAGAAATTTCCGGTCTGCCATGAACAATCAAGTTAGGCTGTGTACTTTTGATTTTTATTTATTTTTGATAAATGTTGCAATGAATAAAAAAAAAAAGAGTTTTATGGATGTATACACTTGTATATTATAAATCTTGCTTATCAGCAGATTTGCTTCCATAAAACTAGACTTTATACTAATATTTTTTTGCATGGCTATTTGAATGTATATTAATGAATTAAACGTGAAATGTACATTTTCTCACTGTTGAAGAATCTGGTCACACAAACGGAAAGTAGACTTTTGATGAATTATTGGTGTTACTTTATGTATGTATATGTTTCAATAACAAAGAATGTTTAGTGTCCAGATCAGTGAGTTCTTGAATAATTATCATGGATTTTAAAATTCTTATACATATATATCAAGCGCATGAAATAAACATTATCAAGATAATGTTTTCCTGCCTGCAAATTATGACAGATATTAACAACAAAGAGATAGTCTTAATGCACTGAATAATGTATTATTATTTTAATATTTGTATGCTTGTTATTTGTTTTAAATATACATGTATATATTTTGTTAGAGTAAAGAATCTTTACCATTAATCATTGAAAACATTTAGTGTTAAAAATTAATATCTGTGACAGTACACTGGTACTAAAGGAAAACATGTAGATACTACACACACACTGGTACTAAAGGAAAATAATTGACCAGATAATACATGTACATGTAGATTGGACCACTGTGACTGAGTGTTCTAGGTTTCATGTTAATTCATTTCAACACCTTTTGCTGCTCACTTGGGCAAAACGTGAGTTTTGTTTTTAGTTCACTTACTGGTCACTTACTTGGGCACTCAAGTTCCTCTTCAACTGAATATCTCGGTATGAATGAAAGGATATTAAACATTGGCATAAAATGTAAAATTGTAATTCTACAAGTAATTTGAAATGAAAAGTACACCTACATGGTATTCTGAATGTTATTGTATTAAATTTTATAGGGATTGTTGTCATTTGGTGTATTTTGGGATGCCCACTCATAACATGGTGATATGTCTTATATGAAAAAAAATGTCATTTTTTATAGACATGACCTGGTTATTTAATACTTGTTTCTGTCATTGTTTATCTCAGAAATAAAGCAAGTAAAATATTCCGAATGAAACTATACAATTTTATAAAGTTCTATTTACCATAAAAATTAATGTACATGTATTGTAAATTGTTAATTGACATTTTAAACTTACAAATTGTATAATGATTCTTTTACAAATTTTCCTAGTTTTTAAGTACATTGAAGGACATACTGTTAATATGAAACATTTGGTGTAATGATGTTATATAAAATATCTAATATCAGACAAGAATTCCATGGAATTAAATGTCTTATCTGGTTAGTTTTTGATAAGTAGAAAATACATTTTTAAGATTCAGACTTACTGTAATACAATATTATTTATTGGTGTTAAAAATAATGTTGATTTAGTACAAAATGCATTTTATAAATAAAATTGTATTTTTCAAACAAATATTTTTCTTTTCACATAACACTGGATAGCTGAACTATGAATTTTATTGTACATAACATGAAAACTTAAATCACATCTTATAGAAGAAAATATTCATGTTTGAGAAAAAAGAAATTCTTAATTTTTTATCCAAAATCTTGGATCTGTCATGAAACTGAAAAAATAACCTCTTATACAAGGTAAATAACACAGAAACTAATAAAGCTTTATTTGAAATCCAAAATAATATTGGTTCAGAACAAAATGCATTTTCTCAAAATTGTATTTTTTCATCTCAGATTTATCCCAAAATTGAAATAAATGGTCAACAGGCATTGTATATAATCTAGAAACTAATCAAACAACATTTGAAATGTAATTCATCAAGATTTAGATGTACTTTCAAAATTTTCTCAAAATGTGTCCTTTTTAATAAAAAATCAACAAAATTAATGTCAATTTTTTAAAATACCCATAATATGTATTTATGTTCTATCATGGTACATGCTAAATTCAAAATTTCAAAAAAAAATAAATAAATAAATAAATCAATAAAAAATAAATTAAAAAAAAAAACAAAATAAAAATAAAATTAAAAAAAAATTGAAAAATGGGTCTGTAGGAGCATTTTCTCAAAATTCCCTGTAAAAATGCAAGTTTTTACCCAAAAATAGTTGAAACATCAGCTTGCATAGTCATGTAATCATAATTAAACTGCATGATTAAACTGTTGCAAATTTCATTGAAATAACAGTATTAGTTTGAGAGATATGGACTTTAACATAAACTTGAGAGCTATGGACTTTAACATAAACTTTCACATTTTCTCAAAATTTCCCTTTTTCTGTAAAAAAGCAAGTTTTTACCCCAAAACAGTTGAAACATCATCTTATATACTCATGTTATCCTAATTAAACTGCATGATGAAACTTTGTTGCAAATTTCAATGCAATAACAGTATTAGTTTAAGAGATATCGACTTAACATAAACTTTCACATTTTGACACGCCGTTGCCACCGACGACACTGGAAAAGTAACACCTAAGTCTTGCCTGATGGTCATGCCAGGCTCAACAAAAACTACATATTGCCACAGAGCTCACAAATTTAAAATTTAATCAGATTACAGATCATTATCATCATCATTTTCCTGTTTCGATTAGATTATCCAGGTCTTTGCTTATTCCTTTTACAAGGGCGAGGCCTGGCTGTTCAGTCAAGAACGAAGTCTTCCCCTCCATGCTTGGCGATCCAGTGGGTTTGTATCCCCCATTCCTAGAGACTTATGGCCCTGTTTCATTAGGTCATCCCAGATCAGTTTTGGTCTACCCTGGGCCCTATGACCAGTGACATCCAGTGTACAGATCCTAGATATCCATCCTGTACTGTGCTCTGTATGGCCAAACCATCTTAGCAAGTTTTTCTGGCAATTTCAATTATTAACCTATGATATACCTATAGGCAGACACGACTGTTATAATACCATCATTGAAATTAACAAGAGTGCCATGAAGGCCCTGGACGCTCACCTGAAAATGATGTACACTCAGCTTGATTTTGGCAAACTAAAGCTTCTATTCTTAAAGGAGATTTTTTCCTATATTTCGAGCTAGTGACCTACTTATTGACACAAAATGACCCATATATAAACTTGAGCTAGCTTTTGTCAAGATCATCATTCTGAGACAGTTTGATAAGATTGGTCTAAAATGGATCCTCTCATATGTGTTAACAAGGCTTTTATATAATTCGACCTAGTGACCTACTTATTGACCCAACATAGCCCATATACAAACTCGAGCTAGCTTTTGTCAAGAGCATCATTCTGACTAAGTTTGATGAAGATTGGACTAAAATTGGGGCCTCAGGAGTGTTAGCAAGGTTTTCTTACAATTTGACTTAGTGACCTACTTATTGACCCCACATGACCCATATATGAACTTGAGCTAGCTTTTGTCAAGAGCATCATTCTGACTAAGTTTGATGAAGATTGAACTAAAATTAAGGCCTCAGGAGTCTTAACAAGGTTTTTCTACAATTTGACCTAGTGACCTACTTATTGACCCAACATGGCCAATATACGAACTTGAGCTAGCTTTTGTCAAGAGCATCATTCTGACTAAGTTTGATGAAGATTGAACTAAAATTGGGTCCTCAGGAGTCTTAACAAGGTTTTTCCATTATTTGACCTAGTGACCTACTTATTGACCCAACATGGCCCATATACGAACTTGAACTAGCTTTTGTCAAGAGCATCATTCTGACTAAGTTTGATGAAGATTGAACTAAAATTGGGTCCTCAGGAGTCTTAACAAGGTTTTTCTACAATTTGACCTAGTGACCTACTTATTGATCCAACATGGCCTAATATGAACTTGAGCTAGCTTTTGTCAAGAGCATCATTCTGACTAAGTTTGATGAAGATTGGACTAAAATTGAGGCCTCAGGAGTGTTAACAAGGTTTTTCTACAATTTGACCTAGTGACCTACTTATTGACCCAACATGGCCCATATACGAACTTGAGCTAGCTTTTGTCAAGAGCATCATTGTGACTAAGTTTGATGAAGATTGAACTAAAATTGGGTCAAGTTCTGTAAATTCAAACATTACTTAGTACAAAAGAACTTTTTGTTGGTGAAGATTTTCAACATACCCACTTCCTCCACACACTTGTGCTAAAATATTGATACTACTTGAATAGGTCAAAGTTCAGGTCTGTGACTTCAAACTCTAGCATTGTTTTGGAATTATGTGTGATAATTTAGATTAATTTTCAGTCCAATATGGATTCTTTTGATGAAACTCGTGTAAAAACATATGTCTGACATCACAGTAGACATGGCAATCAATGAAAAGAAGTCATTGCTTTTAGTCAAATAGATAAAAATCAGAACTGCAACTTTACATTCCAGCACATTAAAAGCACTTTTTTCATCTGTCATAATTTTATTTCTTCTGACACAAGCTTAAAAACCAATGTCTGACATCACAGTAGACAAGACAGTTAATGAATAGAGATGTCATTGCTAGTTTGGCTCTTCGATTATTCAGTTGGTGATATAAAAAGTGAAATAATCTTGGCTTTTGCGATGGGATGTAGAGGTTTTCTCCTTAAAAATGATCTTGTTTCAGGAATTATCGACGTAAAAATGTTCCATACTGTTCCTCACAATAATTAATTCATTTTCTGCATTTATTCAATAGTTACAAAAAACAAATGAAAACAAAGTTTGGGCAATATTTTTATTCAACAAAAATATAAGTATTGGTAGTCTAAACTTTCAAAATCATTTCCCAAAGAGACCCATGTACAAGTAATCAAAGCAATGACATTGTAAACATACAGGTATGCACTAGAAGCTATATATCATATGCTAGAAAATCTATAAAAACAACTTAAAGTACAGACTGCAATGATTTATCAGGGATGTCCAATATAGCACTGGGGCTGTGGTCAGACTGGTCAAGGCATTAGCCTTTTTAAAAAAGGCATCTCATCACTGTTGATTGCAAGTAAGAAATGTTTTTTCTTTGTCACAAGCCTTTACTTGTGGCACAATACCAGTTTAAAAAACTGAACTGCCTGTGAGTCTTTTTTTGCAACATCAAAGACAAGTTTTACTTGCACTCTAAAAGTAGCCACGAGTACAAATCAGAAATACTTGCACTCTAAAAGTAGCCACAAGTACAAATCAGAAATACTTGCACTCTAAAAGTAGCCACAAGTACAAATCAGAAATACTTGCACTCTAAAAGTAGCCACAAGTACAAATCAGAAATACTTGCACTCTAAAAGTAGCCACAAGTACAAATCAGAAATACTTGTACTCTAAAAGTAGCCACAAGTACAAATCAGAAATACTTGCATTCTAAAAGTAGCCACAAGTACAAATCAGAAATACTTGCACTCTAAAAGTAGCCACAAGTACAAATCAGAAATACTTGCACTCTCAAAGTAGCCACAAGTACAAATCAGAAATACTTGCACTCTAAAAGTAGCCACAAGTACAAATCAGAAATACTTGCACAAACTCGGTATTTCATGATTAATCTATCAGATAAAAAAAGAAAATTCTCACATTGAGAAAAGCTGAAAAACTGCTGATGTGAGATGAAACAACATTCAAACAACAAATAAAGTTGATACAGTGGCTCATCAAAGTGTGCTACAGATGAAAACTCCCCAGATTCTTATAGAATTATTTCTGCCACTGAGAGAAAACTTCCTTAGTCTAGGTGCTTAACACTGCTGATGCAATGTTAAACAACATTAGAACAAACCATTTAACTAATAATTAGAGTAAAGAAAAAATAAAATACAAGTATCAGATGTATCAATCATGGTGCTTATAAAACATAAATAATGATTTATTACTTTGATCATGTTACAATTTTGAAGCAACGACATAGGTGACATTCATAATCAAATTTTGGTGCATTTGCAAAACATATTGGAATTGTTAATATTATGATATTTTTTTTCATAATTTTCTACATTTTTGAGGTTTTTCATAAAAAAAAGAACATACACTGCAAATACACACATGGCTTGAAATATCAGATTGTTTTAAAATGTTAAGTGCCATAAAAATTTAACAAATATATACACCAATGCTTAAATTGCTGTTTGATAATAAAAATTTCAATACGATGGACCTTAAAAGATACAAAAAATTGCTAATCACTTGATAATTCATGTACATTATATGTATAATATTATTTTTCCTTTTGGTTGTCTCTACAAAAGATTTCAAAATAAAAACAAATAATATCAATTGGAATTCCTGAAATCACAAGAAACATTACTTGCAATTCACTGTTGAATCTTATTTAGACTTAAAAAAGAAAGGATATTCCAGTACAACAGGTGTATTGATAATACATGTAAAGTTATGTCTAGTACATGTACATACACCCTCAAGATCAATTAATACACCAAATTTTTATTATGAACAAGTCATATAGATTTGTCTATATATCGATCTCTTCACTGATATGCATTCTTTTCTGATAAAAATTAACCAACATAATAATAAATACAAGCTTACAGGTGGTCAAAGTTTACTGAACTCTTTTGCAATATAATTATGTTTATTGAAGTTAAAAGAGTTTAAGCATATTGCCTACATCCTTATATTAAACCATATTCTCCTTCTTCATGATCACTGTTTTTTTTTCATGTGTCCACTTCTGGCCGGAAGACTTGTGACAATTTTCTTGTATGTAATTTAGCAGCAATGCAGCAGAAGTTGGTTTTGTCACTTAAAACATCCTCAATAATTTCCCAATGACTACTACCAAAATCCAATCTACAAACAATGTTACGTCTTCGCCTTCGTTCACCAAACCTTTGATTTTCAGTTGTGCCGCAAGCATACAGGGCCCCATTTACAAGGTATAGTCCAACATTATAAATACCTTCAGGAAGATGAGGGCCTTGTCTCCATTGGTTTTCTGCTATGTTGAATATTTCTACTGAGTATAATACATCTCGTGTGATAGTGTGAGTGGAATGCGAGTATATCTGTCCCCCTGCTACATAAATTTCATTGTCTACAACACAAGCACCAAAATTAAATCTTGGAGTTGGCATTCCACTACGAGTAAGCCAGCTTCCTGTGTAAGGATTATACATGACCACTAGGTTATGAGCCCCAACCCCAGTCCTACCACCTAGCAGAAATATATGATCTTCATATACCACAGAACACAAGTCTACTAAAGTTGTCTGAAGCATTCCTTGGTAACTCCACTTGTTCTTTTCAATATCATAAACCTCAATAATTTCAGTTGGATGCTGATTTTCTGTTACTCCTCCGAAACAGTAAATCTTTCCCCCTAAGATAAGCTAAAGTAAAGTTTGATTTGGGAAACTAGCATAGGTGCTACTTGGGTCCACCTGTTGTAATCATGGTCATATTTAAAGAACTCTTTTCTCACCATTCTCTCCTCCAATTCTTCAAATGAATCATCAGAATCTATGTGGTCAATGAGTTCATATTTATAGATGTAGTTTCCACCTCCTGCAAACAGGTCATTTTTCTCTGTAACAACACACCCAACATCTTCGACATAATAATCTCCAAATTTTTTAGACGGAAAATTTTCCATGAAAAATGTTTCTCTTGTCAGTGGATTGTAACAGTTGATTGCCATTTCCTGTTCTGCTCCACCAATCAAAAGCAAGCACTGTTCAGGTTTAATCATGCCAGTCCTTAAGGACAAGCTAAAATCATACTGACATTGATAAAATGCTGGATTGTTTTCATATCGCTTCCAACAATCCAACAACATCTTGCATTTATTGCACTTTTTCACAAGTCTATGTTGTGCTATAACACCATTGATATACTTAATGGAGAGTAAGCCAAACCTCAAATGTTGAAGTAAATCCCCAAGATATTTCTGTCTGTCGTTTTCATCATCTTGCACCCATCTAATAATGGCTTCAAATACAGTCTCTTCTTGTTCCACGTTCAACTCATCACTTACAATAATCTCAGAAATCTTGTCAAAAGATAAAGTCAAAAACTCATCATATTCACAAACTTCTGTGAAATTTTTCTCAATATGTTCACGAGCCTTGGACTTGAGAGTCTGACAGCAATGTGCTTGGGCAAAACAATATATACCAACAGAGTTTGTGTTATCCAGCTGTGTTTCAAGAAATTTTGCACATGCTCTCTGAACTGGAATGATCTGAAATAATGAGGAAGCAGCTAACAAGCTCTGCACATTGTCACGTGAAATTTCTAGGGACCCTGTATATGCATAATTCACAAGCTGCTCCACAGAATCAATATCTACTTCATATAAATCAATGTGATCATGATGACATTCTTTTAGACCTAGAGTAAACATGGCACGGAAATAAGGACTTGTAGAAGCCAAAACGTTTCTGTGACAACAGATTAATTCACCATCTACACAGAGATTGACATCCGTTAAGAGCTTGTTCTCATACATTTTCTTCATTTCTTTTAAGAAGTTTGAACTGTGAGAGTCACAGTGGAATGTTACAGACTCCATATTGCAGTGGAATGTACTGTAATCTTCATTACTCTCATCTGAACAAGTGGACTCTGAACTTTTTGTCATTTCCATTTCTCAGTTATTTATTTAATCTGAATATACGGTATTGTTTATCCTAAAAAGTAAAGAAAATTGAAAATTATTTATGAATTAAGATTTTTCAAAAACAAAACAAATTCATCTTGAAAAAAGAGTAAAATAAGTTTACATTCATATCAAGATTTTGTAATTCCTATTAATATTCCAAAAGTTAAATAAATATATAGCTAAAATTCCAGAAATCTATAGATGAAGTTCCAGAAATCTATAGATTTTTGGTTCCAGTAATCTATAGCTAAAGTTTGAATATATTATATATTTCCAATATACCAATAATTATATAAATAGGGGGATTTATTTATTTATTTATTTTTTTTTTTTATTTGTTCTACCAGTATTTTTTTGCCATACCTCATAACAAAGAGTGCAATATTGATATGAGGTGTTTGAAGAAGTTAACTATTTTGAAGAGGAAGCAGTATTAATTTATGTACTAGTTATAAAAATATACTAGCAGAAAAAAGTAACTGTGCATGACTGAAATGTGAGATTATAAAATAATTTGAAAATGCAAAGCAATGAATAATTTCGTATTTGTTTATTAGATATTTCTTTACAAATTCTGTTATTGAAAAGGTTACAGATACTGTT
Source organism: Tegillarca granosa (assembly GCA_029721355.1). Classification (NCBI taxonomy): domain Eukaryota; kingdom Metazoa; phylum Mollusca; class Bivalvia; order Arcoida; family Arcidae; genus Tegillarca; species Tegillarca granosa. The sequence goes on along the minus strand of CM056595.1, from coordinate 51,945,297 downwards.
ATTTCATACGCAGGGGACTAGAAACATAGCAGATAGTAAAAGTCAGTTCACAAGATCAGTATCATGTGTGACCACCATTAGCATTGACACAGGACTGACAGGGACGCCTCATAGAGTTGATTAAATGCCTAAAGAATGCTTGAGGGATGTTGTTCCATATCTGGTCCAATGCTTGGGCCAACCCTTGCAATGTAACAGGCTGATTGGGCAGATGATGTAATCGGCGTTCCATTTCATCCCATACGTGTTCAATTGGAAAAAGGTTGGGTGAAACGGCTGGCCACGGTAACACATTGACGTTATGCTGTGCCAGAAAATCCATTGCAACCCGTGCGATGTGTGGTCTTGCATTATCATGCTGAAAAGTGACGTTACGTTGCTGTCCTTGAATGAATGGGATGACATGGGTCTGTAGGATGGGTCTGAATGCTCCGGGCAGTAGTACTGGCAGTTTGGAAACCGTTCTGGAGATGCACAAGCTGGATATGGTTGTCTTGCTGACATGTCGTTACGCGTGGACGTCATGAACGAGGGCAGTCTCTAGTGGTGCCAAACTGTTGGTATCGTCTCCATAAAGCATAAACAGTGTTTCTGTGGACACCAAAATGTCTAGTGACAAAGCTTTGGGTCATACCAGCCTCAAGCATACCAATTGCACGGAGGCGATCATTTTCATTTAGCCTAGGCATTACACTATGGAAGCTTTCAACCGAATAAACTTGCTTTTCTGGTTTTCTGGTGTCCAAACAAACAAACAACAGTAAATTATTCCTAAAATATTGTCACACTGAAATGCTGGACGACAATTGCGTGAAAACCGACCCGTGCGCATGAAGCGTAAAAATCACAGGCAATTGATGCAATGACCGAGCGATATGATAGAGGTATATACACTTACCATTTGTGCAAATTTTAAGATTTATACATTCAGTAATAATAGCGAAATTATAAATTTTATTAATGCACAGTTACTTTTTTCCGCTAGTATATTATTTCTATTCCAGGCATAAATCTTTTTTGAGTTATTGAATGCACAAACATTAAGTAAATTTACATACAATTTGCATTGGAAATTAATGCAAATTATTTATTAAGATTCAGTTTGAGAATTATTCATGATTTTTGGTTAATGCATAGACCTGTATCAGAGGAAGAAAGGTTAATGACTGAAAAGTTTCAGAATCATTGATGTGAGTCTTATTTGCAAACAGGTGGTGCTTTAAATAGTAAACATTTTAAGTTCACATTGCTACATACTGTGGTGCTTATTGAACGGAGCGTCTTTTTACTCAAATACACTCAAATATACTCAAATACACTCAAATATACTCAAATACATTCAAATTTACAGTCAAAATTGGATAATTTATGTTAGAATAACTCTTCAGAAACATATCGTTGTTGTAATATCTAAAATTTTCCCGTTTCCGAATCTTTGACAAACAGTCTTTACCAGGCTTTATTACAATATTTTAGTCGACCGTAGAATGACCGACATCCGGACATGCAGCGCATACGACGATCGATGTTACCTCACTGAGAAGCAAAACTGAAACACTAGTCGAAAAGCATTGATTGTAAATCTTTTCTTAAGTCTGAAGTTCTTTAATAAATAAATCGGTTATATACACTGAAGCATTAGCAATGGGAAAAAGAAAGTGAAGCGATAGGTTTACTATGCCAAGACAAGGGAAATAACTCTTTCAATCTCATTCCCACGTAAATAACAAGATACATATGGGTACTTTTTTTCCTCCTAAATCTCATAAACCCAGTTAAGCAGAGTTTCCAAGAAAAAGCAGAGTTTTATTAAAAAGATAATAAAATATAAAAAGGCAAGATAATTTTGAGAATGGGAAATAATTATAATGGAGTTCGGCTATAACGAAGTCCAGGGGGACGGCTTAATGGTAATTATGGACTTCGTTATAGGCATATTTTGTTTTAAACAATTTTTCAACAAATTAATCAACACTTGAATAAATAATTAAGCTATATTTTAATATTTTCAAACTGTATGTCTGTATATTATTCAATATCTATGCGTATTTGAGTATATTTGAGTAAAAAGACGCATTGAATGTTTTTTATTTTGCACTAGCAGAAATACTACTGTCACAAACACAGTAGAGGTGGAATGGCTAGATTCAATCTGAAATTTAATGTTGTCTTAACTGACATCACATGCAAATGTTAGTCGAGTTCTTTAAATTCATGTCAATGAAATCGAAATACTAGTAATTACCTATATTATCGTTACTTATATTACCAATTGGTCTTACACTGTATCTCTAGTCCTGAAAATCACGACTCTTAACGACTTTACTATATGGATATGTGCCGTTACAGCTGTAACGTCACATATCCATATAGCAAAGCCGTTAAGAGTCATGATTTTCAGGACTAACTGTATGTCAAATTTTATTAAACAAAAATAAGCACTTGTAATGTCAAATGACATGGTGTGCCAAGAAAAAAGGACGGATCACGGATAAAATATTGATAGAAACAACTGTAAAAACTTCATGTTTTATAATACACAATATGTCGATAGACTCAATGCAACAATAAATTAACCATGTCCGTGCGACTGTTGCAGACTGTCAGTCTGTGCGTCTTGACAACCTGACAAAACCTTACAATCACTATTTCATCGAAAAAAATCAAGGTATTTGAGAAATATTCAAACCCAATCGAAATGATAAAGATTTAAACGCAAACGTACAATTAAGGAAGCTAATTCTCACTCAAATGCCGGGCGTATCCATTGAAATTAATTCATGCATGATGTTGTTTTGCCATTTGACAGTATCAACAGGAAATGGGAAGTCTATTGTGTTGTACTCTCATGTAAATTCCGCTTTGGAATGCGCACCTTTCTATCTGAATCGTTTGCGTACGTGATGTGCTCCACTTTTCAACTAGTCTGATACTTTTCCTTTCAGGGTTTTATTTATGTTAATTATTATTTTGTTTTATTAGACAAGATTTTATTATTATTATTATTTTTATTTTGTCATATCTGGTATCGTTCTGAATTGAATACGTAGTCCTGAAATAAATCGATATTGTTGCTTTTTAAAATTTTCTTAATTTATCCTATAAAAAATAACAGAAATTAATCGAAATTATCGCATTTTAGAATTTTCTTAATTTTTAAATGCAATAACATCGATTTATTCTTTACGCAGACAATTCCGTGACTCTCAACGAGTGGCAGCACGCTGAAAGGGGATCAATAACGTGTCCGTCCTGTTCCTTTATTGTTTTTTCTTAAAGCGTAGGTACATGTATTTTTTATCATTTTCTATTTTTTCCATAAGATAAGCGTATTTATGAACCATTTGCTTTAAAGTTTGGAGAGTTGGGTTTCTCCATGTTACCACACAAAAAACTGTGACTTATAATTAAGCCGATTACATAATGCAAATATAAACCATCTACTTAAAGAAAGCCTTATTTCTAATAAAAACTTGATTCGCAATTCATCTATACGTGGAACACATTTATCAAAGATATTCTGCATGAATTTAATATTGAATTTTACAAAATAACAAATTCTTAAAATTTGAAAAAGGTCCATTATATAAAAACTTATACTAAAGATAATTTAAACAAATTCTACACTAACTTGTTTAACAACAAGATTGAAAGTTTAAACGAGAGTAATAAACTACATTTATATAAAGATGTTGAGCTTGAAAACGAACCCCAAGTTTACTTAAAATATCCAAAATTTGAAATAAGACGAGTTTTTACACAATTTCGAATAAATGATCTTAATCTGCTTATAGAAAAGGGATGTACGTTATTTAAAATTACCATGTGAGAAAAGAACGTGTAGCAAGTGTAAAATTTTAGAAAACGAAAACATTTCTGTCTTAAAAATAATAATTTACGGCAGCATGAATTATTTCATAAGTTATCACTAAAAAATCCTGAGTTTGCTAATCTATCTGATAATGAAAAACTAGCATATCTGCTTAACCCCGAGGATTTTTGTGAAGTAAAAACAATAGGATCCTTTATTCAACAGTTTGAAACTGTCGTTGGAACTGAAGACAGATGACTCTTAGTAGATTTTCCTTGTATTATAGTCCCAAGTATTGTTCGTTTTCTTTTAATACTCTTTGTATGTATATTGTCACAAGTTATACTTTTACCTATATGACGTGACAATAAAATTTGAATTGAATTGAATCTATTGAAAGTCGTGCGTTTTTTCTTAATATGTCAGACCAAGCTATTAGTTAATAATTTAGAGATTTTGAATAAAGGTCATTTGAAAACACTCATTTAACTGAAGAAAAGTGGGTTACCTACGTGCAGTGTGTCATAAAATCATGAATATGTTTCAGTTAAAGTACATTAAAGTTACTTGTTACATCAGAGACATATATATATAATATATATCTCTGGTTACATTTAGAAAGACAGTTTTGCCTATTCCATACCACATCATTGAAACTAAAAACAACAACAGACAGAGCAAAAGAAGCGTAATTAAAGATAAAAAAGTAAAAATGATCGTTTTGAACGCTAACACATACCTGTCCGATATGAGTGCTAACAATGGACTGTCTACTCCGAGGCAGATTTTAGTACAAAGTCAAAGTTCAACACCGAACTGTATTGACTTTCAAAATGCTTCAGTTGTGAATCCTGTTATGAGTTATACTTTATCACCAATACAGGGGATTTATCCAAGTGTCACGAATAATGCTAATACACCGTTGCAACAGCATGGAAATTCTGGAACTCAAATGGGTTACATTGATTACGATAAAAACAACAGCATGGAAATTCTGGAACTCAAATGGGTTACATTGATTACGATAAAAAAATGGATTTACTTACATACAAAATGGACGAGATGTTCAAAAAGCTGGAAAAACTGGATGATATTGATAGGCGATTTTGATCATTTGAAAGACATATAGGAGCTGTTACAAAAGATGTCTCTGAATTAAAAACTAAAGTTGCTGATATGGAGAAATCAATGAATTTCATTAATGAACAATTTGAACGTAATGTGACAAAGACAAGAGAAGTAAATACAAGTGTTCAAAAACTCCAGGAATCTATGTGTAATATTTCTAGTGATTATGAAACACTTAACAGAGAAATCTCGGACTTGAAAGAGAGAAATATAGAGTTACAGGCACGTAGTATGAAGGACAACTTAGTGTTTACTGGATTAGAGGAGAAAGAGCGGGAAAATTGTGAACAGGTATTACAGGAATTCATTGAAACAAAGTTGGATATAAGTGAAAAGGTTGAATTTCATCGAGTCCATAGACTTGGCCAAAAGAGACACGGAAGAATACGACCAATTATAGCAAAGTTTGTGAACTTTAAGGATAGAGAGAAAGTTCGGAAAGCGTCATTCAACAAACTAAAAACAATGGAAAACAAATCGTTCGGAGTTAATGAGCAATTCCCGCGTGAAATTAACGACCGGAGGAAATACCTTTATCCTTATTTAAAATCGGCAAAACGTCAAGGTAAAAAAGCGGTGTTATCCTATGACAAACTTTATATAGACGGTAAATTATTTCTACCGGAAGAGGAAATGGAGGTAACCACTGGAGGACAAGGACTGACACCAAGGGACACACCATCGGAACTATCCGCGGACGCTCCGGAATTTCATCCGAGAAACAAGAACAGTAACAGAGGAAGAAGAAGTGGAAAGAATAAATAGGATTACCATGGAGAGACTTCGAGTATTAATGTAAGTGATTTAGATTATGAAAGTAGTGAGAGAGATTCTCTAAATACTTTATCGTTATTGTCATTAAATGTTTGTGGGATTAAAAACAGATTGAACTATCCGGAATTTAAAGCACTTCTTTGTAAACATGATATATTGTGTTTAACGGAAACCAAAACCGACGATTCAAATACAGTTGAATTGGAAAATTATGAATTTGTGATGAAAAATAGATTTAAGTATTCTAATACTCGATCTGGTGGAATTATCCTCGGTTTTAAACGAGAACTGTCGGAATTCATTGAACCTTTAGAGACAGACTGTCCGTATGTTTTATGGTTTAAAGTTAATAGAAATTTACTCCATACATTATGTACAAGTGACGTTATAATCGGTATAGTATATATTCCACCGGAAGGGACTTTGTATAGCACACCTGATGCCTTCAGCGAAATAGAATCGGAGTATTTGACTTTTAGCAGTAAGTACGATTTTATTTGCTTAAATGGAGACTTTAATAGTAGAGTTTCAGATGATAATGATTATTTATATCCTGTTGATATTTCTGAATTTGAATTATGTCTAGGTGATGATGAAATCGATAAGGTATCAGATGTTTATAAATTAGATTTTTTAAGTTTGTCAAAAACTAGAGCAAATATGGATAGGAAGAAAAACCATTTTGGTAATTTATTATTAAACTTTTGCAAAGTAAATAATTTGTATATTTTGAATGGACGTGTTGGAAACGATGCAAATGTGGGTAAATTTACGACCAGTAAGGATACAGTTATTGATTATTTTATTTCAAATATTAATTTTTTGACTTTTGTAAATAATTTTGATATTTTATCCTTTAGTAAGCTTAATTCAGATACACATTGTCCGGTGATGTGTGAATTGTCTATTCAGAAAACAGTTTTTCAAACTGAAAATGTAATAAATATAGAACATGAAAAAATTCGCCATTGGGACACAAAGAAAACTGATTTATTTTGTAGTAATATTGATAACTTTACTGTTTGTAATCTCATTGATGATATATGCAATATAGAAAGTAATAAGGTAACTCAGGAGCAATTAGATTTATTTTGTAACACAACAGCCGATATATTGTTAAATTCGGCAAAGAAAACTTTTGGTGTTTTTAAACAGGGTAGTAAAAGTTATAAAAAACAAAAGTATGAATGGTTTAATAATGATTGTTTTATGTCTCGAAAGCTGTATCGTAAATCTAAAAGAATGTACAAAAAATACGGTACCGCAATTTTTAGATCAGAAATGCGTTCTGCTGAAAAGAAATATAAACACGAACTTAATAAATGTCTAAACAATTATAGGTCTGGTTTACAAAAGAAATTGAAAACTATGCGCCACTCAGATCCAAAGTCATTTTGGAAAATTTTGAATAAAAGTGGCAAAAGTAATAGAAATAGTAATGTATCTGTTTTTGATTTTTATAATTATTTTAAAGAATTGAATTCTGCAAACGATTTTAATGAAAATAATTTTTATAATGAGCATTTTTCTGCAAATGGTAATGATTATATTAATGATGTCATAACAGAACAAGAAATATTAAACGCTGTTAATGCACTGAAAAACAACAAAGCTGCTGGCATTGATAATATTATTAATGAGTATATTGTATCTAGCATCAATATTATGCTTCCGGTGTATATTAAACTTTTTAACCTTATTTTTGACTCTGGAATTATACCAGACAAATGGATAGCTGGCAATATTTTACCAATATATAAAAATAAAGGTAGTCGTGGTGAGCCAGAAAATTATAGACCCATCACTCTACTAAGTTGTATGAGTAAAGTGTTCACATCTATTTTGTGTAATAGACTTACTAATTATATAGAAACCTATGACATTCTTTGTGAAAACCAGGCTGGTTTCAGAAAAAAATATTCCACTGTTGATAATATGTTTGTTTTATACAGTCTTATTGAGTTACTTAGATGCAGGAAAAAGAAATTGTACTGTGCTTTCATTGATTTTAAAGCGGCATTTGATAAAGTGTGGCGTATTGGTTTGTGGCGAAAACTGTTAGATAATAATATTTCAGGTAAATGTTTTAAAATCATTTACAATATGTACGATAAGTGTAAGTCAAGGATATGTATAAATGGTGAATTTTCAGATTTTTTCTTTTGTAAAAGTGGTGTTAGACAGGGTGAAAATTTATCACCATTACTTTTTTCTTTATATTTAAATGACTTAGAGTCTTTTTTAGTCAGTAATGATGTACATGGTTTAGATACAATATCAAATCAGATTGAGAATGAATTAAATGTTTATCTTAAGCTACTGATTTTATTATATGCAGATGACACAGTGTTATTGTCTGAATCTATTGAAGGTTTACAGCATCAGCTTGATATGTTTACAGAATATTGTAGAATTTGGAAATTGCAAGTTAATGTTAGCAAAACAAAAGTTTTAATATTTTCAAAAGGCAAAATTAACAAGCTACCTAATTTTATTTTAGAAAACTCTATCCTAGAAACTGTAAATGAGTATAAATATCTTGGTATTATTTTTACAAGAACTTGTTCTTTTTTTAATACAAAAAAGTATTTGGTAAACAGAGCAACTAAGGCTATGTACTGTGTGTTACAAAAAGCTAGACATTTTAATTTATCAATTGAATGCCAAATGGAACTTTTTGATAGAATTGTAGTACCTATATTATTATATGGTTGTGAACTGTGGGGTTTCGAAAATATAGATATAATAGAAAGAGTCCATCTTAAGTTTTGTAAATTGGTTTTGAGATTAAAAAATTCTACACCAAATTATATTGTTTATGGTGAATTAGGGAGAAAACCACTAAGTATAATAGTTAAAACTAGAATTATTAATTACTGGTGCAAATTAATTTTTGATAAACAGGAAAAAATTTGTTCAGTTTTGTATCGTTTGTTATATCTACAAAGTCATGTTGGTTTTAATTGTAAATGGGTGAATTTTGTAAAGTCTATTTTTGAAACGTGTGGTCTAAGTAATATATGGTTATTTCAGTCATTTCCGAATATCACATGGCTAGTAAAATGTATTAATCAAAAGCTTAGTGATCAGTTTAGTCAGTTGTGGTACGAAAATTGTAATAATTCATATAAAGGTATTTCTTATAGATTATTTGTGAGTACAAATCTTCAACTACAACATTATTTAACTATAGATTTGGATGTCAAATACCTTATGTCTTTAATAAAATTTAGAACCAGTAATCACAAACTTCCTATAGAAACTGGCAGATGGAAAAATATTGTTAGGGAAAATCGTCTTTGTTGTTTATGTAAAAAGGAATTGGGGGATGAATATCATTATATTATGAGTTGTAAGCATTTTGCTATTGAAAGAAAAAAATATGTACCTGCAAAATATACTTCTAAACCTAATGTTATGAATTTCCATGATTTATTTAATACAAAAAACAAATTTATACTTCTTCAACTTTGTAAATTTATACAAATTATTTTTAAGAGAATCTACTCTCCAGGTTAACATTTGTTAATATTTGTATATAATTTATACCACTGTGCTTTGTATTATTTGTCTTATGTATTGTGATTGTTCTCTTGATTGTAATATGCAATGTGAGAATAAAGTATATATATAAGAATTTCACAGAGGAATTTTTTTTTTTTTTTCGTTTACAGGTACCGACATTTACAATTTGATTTTCCCGCCCTTATAAAATCTTGTAAAATTCCGAAATATTCCGAAAGGATTTTCAACAGTGCGCAGCCGTTGTTCACCGTCTGATCATAACTTCCGGTTAAATTTTCGGACTGAAAACAATAACACAGCGAACGGAAGATTGTCCAAACCAAATATTTGTCAAAATAGGTTCTAATATGTCGAAAGTTAGAAGGTCAACACATGCAGGAAGTTGGTACACTGATAATGGTATGATTTTCAAGAAGAACTGAAGATAAAAATGCTTTTAAAAATTAGAATAATTTTGACAAATGTTCTGACACTGGCCCAGCTTGTTCGAAAATTCTGCCCAAGACTAAACCCTTTACCAACACTATAGTTTAGCGGTTGGGTCCAATTTCCAATTTCCGGTATATCACCGAAAATATCAGGATATAATTCAAAAACAATTATCGGGCATTGGATTAAAAGTATAAATTTTAAAATGCTTTGATTTTAAACCATTTGTTATTATTTCGAGTAATGATTTAAAAAATCTTTTTTTGGATTATTTTTACTTACTAACTTAGATGTGAAATCTTCAGTGTTGAGGACAATATACATCAAAGTTCAATCAATACACGCTTAACTACCCAAAAATTGCACAGATGCAAATGTATTTCGCATCTTACAAAAACGTTACTCTCCGCCTTGATATTGATTTATGCCAACTGTTCAAATAAGATCCAATAAATAGCATTTGATAGCTTTCATTTTGTCAGCCAAGTTTTTACAAAATTTGCACATCTGCATTAACAATTGAAAGTCTCAACAGAGTAAAATGTTGCTGTGTGTGTGTGGGGGGGGGGGGGTGTTAAAACTCAGACAAATGAATCATTTAAGAATAGTTGGCAATATGCCATCAAGGACATCACTATTTTCAGTATGTAGAGTTCATAGTCTTTTTTTGGAAGCATTTGATATAACTGGCTTAGTGTTGTTTTATATCACATCAGCAATTTTTAATCTATTTGTGCCAAGAAAATCTCAAGGATTAACTTCCAACACAAGTTTGTGTGGTGCTTTGTACACAAGTTTTCCTTCTCTACAGTTAACCAGTGATTATCTATGGCAATCATAAGAGTGGTAGATCACTACACAATAATTTTGCAGAAAAACATTGTTTACCACTCAGTTCATAATACTAGTACTGAGGCAACCAGTAAAGGCACAAGGCAAGAAAAAGCATGTAGTCAATTGAGGTCAAACCCACAGTGATGAGACACCTTAAGTTTGAATGCTAATGCCTAAACCACCCAGCCACCACAGCCCACTAGTTTCTTTTTAGAGAACAATAACAAAGTTATTTAAAATTAAAGGATTTTCTATTCAGATTATTCATAGTTCATTGTCACTAACACATTGACTCTGAGAGTACCAGCAACTGAAAAATTACAAACCATTTCCAACTTTATTTACATATAATCTGCAGACACTATGGTCACATTTTGAAAAATCAAGAAACCAACAAAATTGTAACAAAGCTAAATCATAGGTTTAAATCAGGATACTGATGTGTGAACTTGTCATGATCATGATCGACCCAATAGATTTGACATATATATTTTGACTTAGTTTTAGAATTCTAGTTATATTGATACCATACAGGTAAGAAAATTTATGAAAGTTTAGCATTTTCTTGGGGAAAAAAACTGTCTAAACAGAAATTGACTGAAATTTATTTAACTCAAAGTGAATGGAAATTGAATCCAAAATGACAACCATTATTATTTTTAAAGAAATAAAATATATGTTGTACACAATTCCATTTGTACTACTCTATTTATGTAAACTATTTTTTTGCACATACATTTAGGTAAAAAATGGGTTGGTTTGTAAGAATACTTGTAGTGTTTTACATTCCATTAAAGATTATTTCATTACATCAAAAAGCTAAAATAGAGGATGGTAGAGGAAATTTAAGAATACCTGCGAAAGTTCAAGTGAACTAGCAATATGATCTACTGAGATTTGAATCTATAAACTGATCTCTATGTATACACTCTGCCACTACATAACCCTCCTTAAGAAAATGGGGTCTGATATAGACATGGATGCATTAAATAGCATTACATTTGATAGGGAAGAGAAGGTCAGAGGTATCCAGTATCAAATAACATATGTCCTATTGTATGTTAATTCCAGTATTTTAATGATAATACCATGCATTTGAATAATTTTAAATTACATGTTTTATTAAACCACCAAATGGAGTATCAAAAGTTGAAGTTCTGGTTGTCCCAATTCTTGTCCAGAATAATGCTGCAAATGTTGATCCATAGTTTGCATAAACTTGTCCCATATAGGATCAACAGTGATTGGAGAAGAAATATCATTATGTTGTGTTTTCGTTAAATTTCTTAAAATATCCTTTTTCCTTATTGTTCCAGGTGATGTGTTAAATAGGCAGCTTGGTGAGTGGTTGTCAGATGCAGCTGTTGCTCCAAAACCAGCCAGAGCTATCATAGCTCCGTGAGTATTTGAGATTGAATATTAATACATGTATACCACTGTCCTGTCATGTATTTTTAAAGAACCAGTCTAAATTCAGTTATTGACAGTATAGTTTTATTGAGACCCCAAGAAAAAAAATAATGGAGAGTGACTAGTTATATGAAATCACAAAACTCTGCTATCCAGATAATTTTAGATAATTTTTTTATTGCATTACTTGACCAGACATTTCTCACAAAAACAAAATCTTTGTGTTTATTTGACATTTTCTGATAGACATTCAAAACACCTTTACTTCTTAATGATAAACTAATGACCATATCTACCCTGAAAATCATTGTATCATTTGTAATGGTGTCTTTGTAAATTTGGTGTAATTAATGACAACTTATTTTGTAGACATGCTGGTTATGTGTATTGTGGTGCATGTGGTGCTAATGCATATAGACAAGTGGATGCAAGTAGAGTGTAAGTACTTTCTTATGTATAAATAAACTGAACAGTGTCTATTAATAGGAATCAAAATAATTAAAACCGTCTTGTACATAGATATTCTCTAATTACATAGTCAGATGTCTTTGACTTAAGTCTGTTATGTGCTTTCAATATTTTACCAACTGTTGTAGGTGTAGTTGAAATTGTCTACATTATCAATTGATCCTTATTCATATTCCCAAATGTACATGGTGGTTATTATAGGATAAGCAACCAGATATTGGCAAATACTTTTCCATTTTCAAATTTCAAATTTCTGACTCGACTGAAATAATCACTTTAAGTGTTTGAGTTTTTGGTACTACTTTCGCCTTAAATCTTTGATTATTCTCTGTTCCTGTTTTTAATATGAAATTCTTTGTAAAATCACATTTACTCATGCATTCATGAGCAAAGACTTATAGGCACAGTTACCAAATAAAACTTATGGTACATGCTGAAAAGAGACAGGATCAGGTTCTTTGGAAGATGAAAGATTCCTGAATGCTTGTTCAATATCAAAGATAGTACATACATGTTTAATAGGTATTAGGATGTGATCTTGAATTTTCTCAATATATTGCTATACAGATTTTGAAGTATTCATGAACTCCTATGTGATACAAAAGACATTAAAGAAAAAAACCAAACAAAACATAACATAATTTATTTTCACAGTTCAAACTGTTTTTTAAAATGTATAGATCTGAACATTTACATTAGAAATTCACAAATTGTGTGCCATAACAGTGTTTTGCATGAATTATGGACAGCCTAGATTGAAAATTTTTGTTCAACTTAGTAAAATATGATTTTATGAATTTGATTGTTTGGTTTCCTTTGATATATCTAATTTATATTACAGAAAACGAGTGTTTATTCTTGGACCATCTCATCATGTCAGATTATCAGGATGTGCTCTGACTGCTACAGAGAAATACCAAACACCACTTTATGATTTAATTGTTGACATTGGCAGTAAGTCTAATTCTATTAATTGGGAAATTTTGATGTAGCAATTTGGTTGTCGTCTCCAAAATTTGAAGGCAAAATTTAGAATTGTTTGTGTTTTAAAACATTGTCTTTACATAAAAATTTATGAAAAGGACACAAGATTGAAGTGATTTAAAAAATAAAAAGTATTGGTTTTAATTATAATTAACAGGATGGGTTTTTGGTTTTTTTCTTCATCCTACTCTTTAGTTTCTCCAGCATTTTTTACTACTAGCTAATTTTACATTTTCCTCCTTGATATCTCCAGGTCACACCTATATTGTCCGACGCAAAATCTGCCAGAATGATGTGAGGCTGAGTTTATTATAGGCTGAAATATCACAAAATTCAATTAAAATTAAATATTTTTGTTGCACCATCTTTGGTTGGAGCTTGAGCATTCCAAGGTTCCATATGGCATGCAAGTTTCAAGTTATAAATTATTTATTCTCTTACTTTTTTTGATAAGTTCATATACTACAGAGGCATTTTTTTCTGTAAATGATTTATTTACAAGTAAGTCTGACTTTATTTATATGGAATAAAATTTTATCAAAGCATCAGTTAAATCTGGTATTTTGTCCAACTGTATGCAGCCGAGAATTTAACAATGGACCTTAAATAATGCCTGTATATTTATTATCCAGAACCTAGAATTTATCACCGACACAAAAAAGTCCTTGTTCTTTCACGTTTTTGTAAACTGTCAAAACATTTCTCACTAAACATCATACAAAATCATTTTCATTTGATTACTTTTAAAGCTACTAGCAGTTCAAGTTCACATTTAGGTCTTTTGGATCTTTTGATAATTTTTCTGCAAAATGATGATGACACCCAGTAGATAAAGTAACCAGGCACTATAGGCATTCAAAATTTTTTGTATCTTAACACCTTAATGATGAAATAAAGTCAAACCTCAGCAAATCATATTTTTAAGAGCATTTGAAATGCCTTGAGTATTTTTTTGTGAATTAGTTGATAACATTTATGCTTTATTTTAAATCTAGTAAACAGAGAATTGGATGCAACAGGACATTTTGAAACAATGAAACTAAGTACAGATGAAGATGAACATAGTATAGAGATGCAGTTACCATTTATAGCAAAAGTAATGGAAAGGTTTGTAGTTAATATTTGATGAAAAAAACAGTTTTTCCTTTATTGTTACAAGCTTTCACATAAAATAAAAAACTTTAACTTCATAGACAGCTTCTGGTCTGTATATAGTGGTAGTCACTAAATCAGGTTTTACTAGGTGTAACAGATTTTGTAAAATTTATGATTGCTGTATTAAAACTTATGTCTATATCTTAAAATATCACAAATGGTTATTGAATTCTACTCTTGCAGTGGTTAGTGTGAATATGAAAATAAACCTAAATTGATGTGTAAATATCTTCAGTGTGCTTATGAGCAAAGGGGAGATAATTCTGTAGAATAATATAAAATAAGAAACGTTCTTTACATTTTGGTCATTTTCATGAATCTCCTTAGTTTTTAATCATCTTGTATTTCAAATGAACATAAGTTTATCTATATTCCCAATTCCATATTGAACAAAATACCACAAAATGTATAATATTGTTAACAGTAGCTCTATGTAAACATATACCTTCAACTACCTCTTGTAATATCTTTATGTTGACTGCTATGTAGATGTGTCCTTTTTGTGTATTTCTGTTTTTAGCTCAAATAACTTCACAGTTGTTCCAGTTTTGGTTGGCTCACTTACAACAGACAAAGAACAGTTATATGGAAAAATATTCAGTAAATATCTGGCTGATCCAGATAATCTGTTTGTGATATCTTCAGACTTTTGTCACTGGGGTATGTATGCATTGTTATTGTACATTATGCTTATTATTGTAATAGGGACTCCTACTGCCAAAAATGTTACATACTTCATGTACAAATATTGTCATATTAGTCTCTAATCCAATTCTCATCGCTATTTAATTTTATTTCTAAAAATGTGATCCACAAATGACACTAGTCAGTTAGTAAAAAAAATTAGAAGAAATTTATATATTGTTTACTTATTTATGAACAAAAATATGTTCAAAATATCAGCAGTGGCAGATGAAAAAATCTTAGGATCCTAGTAAGACTGTTATCACTTTAGGTGGTTCAGTAAATGCTGGAAGGCCACTTGACCAAATGATTAGTAAGTTAAAAGCACACTTCAGATTGTACTATGTTAAACGTACAATGGAAACTTCCTCTCTCTATATGATATTCTGCCAGTAAAGTTTAAAGAAATAAATTTCTATTACAAGTACAATGAGTTTTAAACGTCATAAAAAATAAATGAAGAAATCATGATAATTTATGTAGTAAAATTACAATTTAGTGCGATATAAACTATCAGTTAGATAATGATGATTAAAGATAAACATTTCTACACAATTAGTTACAGATAAATATCTCTATACAATGTATACACATGTATATTAGATAAATCAGATGAATATTTCTATATTGCAGGACAAAGATTTAATTACACGTTTTATGATGAATCTTCTGGGGAAATCTGGCAATCAATAGAAGCCTTGGACAGAATGGTAAATGATATTTGATAAGAAATAATAATTTGACAAAAGCAAGCGACTATATAAAATATATATAACGCGACCCCAATTTTACTGCTGTTCAAAAAAACTTATTCTTAAATCTGAGTCCAGATGCCAATAAAACCATATAAAATGATGTCATTTATTTATTTAATGATACTCTATTGACAAACTGCTAAGAACAATGTCATATCCAGCTACAGAATTGAATATTTCAGACAAGACTTACAGGCCTTTTTCTCTATCATTAAAAACTATTGAAAAGGATAAAAAATAAATAACAATGATCATTTATGTTACACATTTAAATCAGTATTAAATGTATAATTTTTGTAATACGAATTTGAGCTGCATGTACTTGTAGTTACAGTTAATTTTGGTGTTACATGTATTTCTTATCAAACTTTCTGCTTTTTTAAAAGTTTTTAATGCATATTGATTATTTTTATTGTTGTAGGGGATGAACATTATTGAGCATTTAGATCCTGTGAAATTTTCAGAATATTTGAAGAAATACCAAAATACTATATGTGGAAGGTATCCAATAGGTGTACTTTTAAATGTGAGTAGAAGAGTAATTCATTTAAAGTTTTAGAACATATACATGTTTATAATTTTTGTGAATTTTACAAATTGCATGTGAAAACATGCAAGGAGTAGATTTTTTTTTTTTTTTTTTTTGCCGCGTTTCTCATAGTTAGTTATAAATGTTGATTAGGTAGTTTTTTTAAATAAAAGATTTGAGGTGTTATAAAATTGAGGCACAGTGATTTATTGTGCCATATTTCTTAAACAAATGGGATTTATTCTTCCACATAGATGTTTTGGTGGAATAAAGTGCCAATTTACAGATAAAAGAGCATCTCACTGCCAAGCTCAAAACCCATTTAGGCAGATTTTAGAGTATGAAATTTTGTTTAACTATGATTGGTGGATTTCTTCAGGTACTCTGGTTTCCTCCACCATCCCAGAACTGATGGCTATGTTGTTAGTGAAGTATCTTGACTAAGAAATGAAACATTACTTCACTTGATATTAATGTTAGTAGATCTCAAATGACAAGCAAGTGGACCTCATTGAAGCAGAACGGAGTGAAGTAATGGTTTTAATGGCCCAGTCAATATTCTTTTACTTTCACTGATGCAATCAATTATGGGATGCTGGAGGAAACGGAATACCTGAAAAAAAGCAACTTTGGCAAGTGAACTTACAAACTTTTTCATTCTAGGATCTGCCAGAGCAGGATTTGACCCTAGGTAGTGAGAGGCACTGTGATATGTTAGGATGTGCCTTAGGCCTTTTTGTTACCAAGGCCCCTGACCTCCTAGTTAGTTACCTTAGTTAACTAGAAAACAATAATTGCTTGAATGGCTCTTCTATATAAATTAATATAAACTGGATCATTGTAGACATATATATATATATATATATATATATATATATATATATATATATATATATATTTATATATTGTGCAAATACATGTATAACAAAAAATATAACAAAAATTCTTATTTATTACAGGCTGTGGATTATATTGCCAAGAATGGAAATGGATTTAAAATGTCTTTCAAATTTTTGAAGTATGCACAATCAAGTAAATGTAAATCAATGCGAGAGTCATCAGTCAGCTATGCAGCAGGAGCATTAACATTTCAATGATTAATCGTTTGTACAGTCTATGTACTAACATAAACATGCCTTTCTATATTCACAAAAATTTACCACCATTTCTTCATTATAACTGACTTGTATGTATATTATATCATTGAATGAGATGTTTATTTCATGTCATTGGTTTTGAAATCAATGCTATATTTCTGTAGGAATTTTTTTTTTGTTTTATTAAATCTTGGTTGTTATTTTATTATCATAAAAATTATGATTTATAGTTTTGGAGAATAATTTAGTCCAGTCATGAAATCAGAAGGTAGAGGGAAGGCATTGATGCGATGAATTAATGATATATTAGATGTTTTTTAAAATAAAAATCCACTTCACTTGATAGATCTGATATTAATGTTGTTTCCAAACAAGAAGTTTTTAGTTTTTGTGATTGTTTATTTTTCTTCCTGATTTATTGTTTTCATATTTGTGTATTTCTAACAATATGATATATTACAAGTTCCAGTTAAAATGCATTATTTGATTCAGATGTATTGTTTCTTCAAAGCTTAAATGTTGAAACACTGATATCTCACTACAATGGATATTATATATGGGCAACAACAGTTCAGATGTATTCAATCTTAACAAACATGTTTGACAGTTATTGTCTGTTAGAACTGTGAATGCAGCATTATTTTAACTTGTAATGGTTTGGTTTATTAGTTTTATTGCATAAAATGTAACAAAAGAGTTGGAAAAGAACTTGGATTTTTGCTTTAAAGACAGATATTTATAAGTGCATATAATAAGTTTTTATATTTTGCACAAAAGTGTGTGAATTATTTGTGTTTGCTGTAAATTAATTATTTTTCTTTTCTAAAGAATTTTAAAGAAATAGTAAATTTTTTCTTTAAAGGCAAGTATTAATCAGTAATTAGTTGATACATTTTGCACAAAAATATGTGAATCGTTTGTCTTTGTTATAAGTTTAAGTTTCAGAAACTTGTGTCTGTACATCTTAAATACAGCTATAAGTACTTGGTTGATGAAAGTAAAGAACCACAGCCAGTAGTGTGTTTGGTAGAAATGTTTTATCCTTTGGCATTCAGTCTAGACCCATTTCTGATTTATAAGTACATGTACTTACAGAATATTGTTATTTCATTTCATTACACAAGTGAAATTAAAATGGATGAATTCCTCTGATATGGATCAATATTAAATAATTTGTTTTACTCAGGTTCTATTAGGGAAAAATTCGTTCCTCCTTCGTTTCTGATTATACAGAAAATAAAGTAAAACCTGTATATAAAGACCATTGATGGGACCTAATAGGGACTCTATAGAGAGATAGTTTTTATATAGAGGGAATCTTTGGCTGAAATATGAACAAAGGAACTATAAATCACTAGTCTTAATGGACAGATGGTCTTTGCATAGATTTTCTTCTATTGCAGGTTAAACTGTATTTGATTCAATTTGATCAATTGAATTTTTCATGTTTCATTTGTAAATTGCACCTAAATGTTCATATTGTCACTTATGTAGTTACAGGGATATGTTACACTAAGAGTGTTAAATGGTATGTCATTTATTCTTTTCATGAGTTATTTTTAATAAATTTTGATGAATGCTACTATAACCAAATGCCTTAATTCGATGTTGATATTGTAAAATGTGGTTGTTTAAAGTATGTTGTACTATTACTTTTTTGTCATAATTTTCCAGTATGCAAAATATATCCATGTGGCCAAGTGATTCAACAGTTATTAGTGTCAACCCAAATTAGGCTGCATGATATAGTATCTCTTTGAGCATAACATTTCATTTCATGTTTCTCTGGTTCACCCAGCTTTCTAAATGTGTTTAAAAATATGTTAAGGCAATGAATTGTCTAAATGTGCTGGGGTTAATTTTATAATGACCTGATTACATAAAGGTATGCCGGGGTTAACTTTGTAATGGCCTGATTATGTAAGGGTATGCTGGGGTTAACTTTGTAATGGCCTGATTATGTAAGGGTATGCTGGGGTTAACTTTGTAATGGTCTGATTACTATAATTATACTGACGTTAATTTTGTAATAGCCTGACTAAAATTGCTAGGTTTAATTTTACAACAGGTTGACTGAATATACTTGTGTAAACTTTGAAATGGGCCGACATCACATGAGAGTCATTCATTCAAGGGACTAAAACCAGGAGAAGCCTTAACTGATGATTCCAGACTTTCAGAACAGACTAACTTTTTAATTACTATTTTGTCAATTTTTGCTTGAAATCAACTGATAATGTATATAAATGCAACATAATTATTACATTTTAAGGTAAACTTGAAAAAAAAAAATGCATTAAAATCAATTCCTATTCATGTTTGATAAAAGCTAGGGGTGTTCCCACTATAAATGTTTTGTCTTTTAAAACAATTGATTGAGCCAGAAAAGTATATGATTTTAAAAGTACAAAGTATGTTGGTAGTGAGCTGGTACAGATGTGGCAGTTCTGTTTAACTTATAATTACCAACAATTGGTTTAGGACAAAAATCTGTGGATCTAAATGGATGTAGCTTTTACTAATATATACATTGAAATTAATATTCTTGATTTTGATATTACATATACTAGATGTTTACATAGATTTCATAAATTTATTGTCTTACCATTTTAGTTATCATTGATAAAAGAATATACTAATATGAGACTAAGTGTACATTGGAGAGAGAGAGAGAGAGAGAGAGAGAGAGAGAGAGAGAGGAGAGATTTAAAAAAAATTATCCAGAGTTTTTGTGTTTTTCTGAAATTTTTCACTATGCAAATTCGATTTTCTAATTTTGCAAACATCATTTACGAATTTAAGATAATTACTAATTTAAAAAGAAATATTTTTGTGTTTAATTATAGCAGAGATTGTTCAATAATGTGAAAATGTAACAAGTGAGAGTGACTCTAATTAGGCGTTTATTTTTCTTTACAACAAAAAATTAATTTTAACAAAAACTACTAAATAGGATGCAAAATTTGTTTATAAAACTTGTGTTTAAAAATATTCTGTGTCAGAAATGTATTTAATCAACAATGTTATTTCTCAAGTATTACAAAAATCATCAATTTAACATTTAAGCACACCGTTGTGACTTCTTCATTGGCGTTTTTTTTTATTGAAACATCTGATAATTCAGCTTATACAATAATGTCTAAATGTAGCATGTATTGTGTTATTGAGTAATTATTGAACCAGTTATAAGAATATATGTGTTTTGGCAAATCTGATCAAGAATGTTTAAATACTTTTTCCATCAAATATGATATAAAGGTATTATGAGAATATGTTTTGTGTTTGCCTTGTTATTTTTAGCTCACCTGACCGAAAGGTCATGTGAGCTTATGGCATGGCGTGGCGTGTGTATGTGCGTGCGTGCGTGTGCGTCGTTAACACCTATTTTCGACTTCTCAGAAACTGCTGGACAGATTTCAATGATACTTGGTCAGAAGCATATATGGGCCGGTGCAATTCAGATTTGTTCATGGCGTTGCCATGGCTACTAAAACTAGGTCAAGGTGACCTAGGGGTCCAAAAATCTTAAAAAATCTTCTTCTCCAAAACAGATGATGGGAGAAAAAATCTGATGTGATTTTTGGCTTCTCTAGTGTCTTAAGCCTATAGTTTGTTCATTTCGTGAAATTTGGTCGAAAAATGGGTTACGCGTTTTTGCGTTTAATTTTAAAAATTTCGTAAAATGGCTTCAAATTGTTATAACTTGACTATTTGAACAGATAATAACATAGGGTTTTCAGTTTTGACTTTTTCTTGAAATGACCTTTAAATTAGGGTCAAGGTCACAAATCAAGGTCATGACCTAATTTGTGATTTATGCAGTTTTAGGCAATTTTCTTGCAAATATTAAGAGATATATGAAATCAAAACATTGTTAAAATGTTCAGCATGACAAAATTTTAAAAGGTACCAAGTTTCGTAACTATATGATAATCCATGTAGGAGTTGTTGCCCCTGAAATGTTATTTTTGGCTTTTAAATACCAAAATTGTGCATTAGCTTGAAAACTATAATCTTTTTGTATAGGCATGTATATTAGAATATTGTAGGTATTGTGACAATAATCATTTTGATATATGGTTCAAGGTCATATGTTCAAAGGTCAAGGTCACAGTTGCAAAAGAAGACTTAAATTGCTTATTAACTTGAAAACTGTTAACTTTTTGTATAGGCATGTATATTAGAATATTGTAGAAATTGATATGGTGATCATTTTGATATATGGTTCAAGGTCATATGTTCGAAGGTCAAGGTCACAGCTGCAAAAGAAGACTTAAAGTGCCTATTATCTTAAAAACTGTTAACTTTTTGTATAGGCATATATATTACAATATTGTAGGTATTGCAGCAACGATAATTTTGATATATGGTTCAAGGTCATATGTTCAAAGGTCAAGGTCACAGCTGCAAAAGAAGACTTCAATTGCTAATTAACTTGAAAACTGTTAACATTTTGTATAGGCATGTATATTTAAATATTTTAGGAATTGATATGGTGATCATTTTGAAATATGGTTCAAGGTCATGTGTTCAAAGGTCAAGATCACAGCTGCAAAATAAGACTTTAATTGCTAATTATCTTAAAAACTATTAACTTTTTGTACAGGCATGTATACTAGAATATTGCAGGTATTGCGACAACAATCATTTTGATATATGGTATTAGGTCATATGTTGAAAGGTCAAGGTCACAGCTTCTAAAGAAGACTTAAATTGCTTATTATCTTGAAAACTATCAACTTTTTTTGTATATTAGAATATTGTAGGTATTGACATGACAATCATTTTGATATATGCTTCAAGGTCATATGTTAAAAAGTCAAGGTCACAGCTGCAAAACAAGACTTAAATTGTTTATTATCTTTAAAACTATTAACTTTTTGTATTGGCATAAATGTTAGAATATTGTAGGTACTGCGACAACGATCATTTTGATTTATGGTACAAGGTCATATGTTGAAAGGTCAAGGTCACAGCTGCAAAAGAAGACTTAAATTGCTAATTATCTTGAAAACTAGTAACATTTTGTATAGGCATGTATATTAGAATATTGTAGGTATTGACATGGCAATCATTTTGATATATGGTTCAAGGTTATATTTTCAAAGGTCAAGGTCATATTAACATAGGAATACTAAAATTATTAATTATCTTGAAAACTATTAACTTTTTGTATAGGCATGTATATTAGAATATTTTAGGAATTGACATGACAATCATTTTGATACATGGGTCAAGGTCATATGTTGAAAGGTTAAGGTCACAGCTGCAGAAAATGACTTAAATTGCTAATTATCTTGAAAACTATTAACTTTTTGTATAGGCATGTATATTAGAATATTGTAGGTATTGACATGGTGATCATATATGGTTCAAGGTCATATATGTTCAAAGGTCAAGGACATAGCTGTATAAGTATACTGAAATTTGTTAATTATTTGGAAATTATTCATTGCATTACAGTAACTCCATGCATATTATACATGCTACCTATAAATGAAATGTTACTGGATATATTTCTGATTAAGTTTTGTGGGAGTTCTTAACTTGAGAAAACTTGTAAAGTTTCTGTACCTAATATATTGTCTTTTTTGCTTTGCAAACAATCTTGGACATATCCTCAGGTGAGCGTTAAGGCCCATGGGCCTCTTGTTTAACAATTTATAACCTCAGTTGTATAAACATTAAAAAACATAGCCACTCACAGAAAGGCCGAGAAACTTAAGACAACGTAAAACATAAATAAGCTGGCTTTGTTCTGTATTCATTCACTGCCTCAGCTTTTGATGTCTGAAAAACTTGTACATGTACTTTTCATTATTTTCAACTGTTTGTCTTATATATTTTTTATGTATCAAACTTTTCGGTCTTAGTGTCACTGATGAGGAATTAATTTCCGAAATGTGCACATCTGGCACATCAAAAATTAACTGGTATTTGTATTATATATTTACGGGTACCGCTGCTGGTGGAGTAAAACTCCCCGAGGGTATCCATAACTCAGTAGGCAGTAATTTGTAGACTGAGGCTTAGATTCCGATTCAGACGTTGTGATGGGAACGGACTCGAATGATTCCATGAACGGTTCGGAAGGTGGCAGGTTCACTTGGAATGGTTCCGGTGTCTGTTTAAGGTGATTTCTGTTGCGACGTAAAGTTTGACCCGATTCCGTCATAATATCATAAGACCTAATATCGCACTTGTTCTTGACAATGCCTTTTGTCCATTCGGGACTGTTCTGTGGTTGTATGCGGACTGTTTCGCCCATTTTTAAATCGGGGAGACTCCGCGACTGATTGTTGTAATAAACGGCCTGTCGCTTCTTGCTATCACACAACTTCTCGTAGACATTATTCGGAATTTCCGGTTTAAGTTTAGACGATTTTATTGGTAATAAGGTCCGCGTTTGCCTGTTCATGAGTTGCTGAGCCGGGCTGAAACGAGTAGCCTATGACGGCGTGTTGCGAAAATTAAGAATCGCCAAATACGGATCGCTGTTTGAATGTTTTGCTTTTTTCATCAACCTTTTGGCCGTTTTGACGTAGTTTTCCGCTTTGCCATTCGAGCGTGGATAACGGGGGCTCGATGTAATATGTTTGAATCCCCATTCTTTACTAAAAATTTTGAAACGATCGGATGTATATTGCGGACCGTTGTCCGATACAACGGTTTCAGGGATGCCGTGCCGGGCAATGTGTTGTTTCAGCTTGTGCACAACTGTTTTGGATTGGGTGTCATACAGCCTATCGACTTCAAAGAAATTACTGAAGTAGTCTACAGTTATCAAATAATCCTTGTCAGCAAATTTAAAAAGGTCGGTACCACATTTAGCCCAA
This sequence comes from Tegillarca granosa, assembly GCA_029721355.1. Classification (NCBI taxonomy): domain Eukaryota; kingdom Metazoa; phylum Mollusca; class Bivalvia; order Arcoida; family Arcidae; genus Tegillarca; species Tegillarca granosa. The sequence continues at coordinate 51,920,878 of CM056595.1, read as the reverse complement.
GGGCGGTCAATTATATCATGAGAAAGAAGCGGTTCTTTCGGCTGGCTCATTTCGTATGTGCGACATGTTTCGCAATGGCCAATGAAATATTTCTGCTGTCATACTCGGCCAGTATACTGAATCACGAGCACGCTGTAAACAACCATTAACACCGATATGCGTATGTAGTTGCTCCAAAACCGTAGGTCTAAGCGATTTAGGGATCACGCATCTTTCACCTCGAAAAATAATTCCTCCCTGAACGGATAATTCATCTCTGACACATTCATAGGGCTTTACATCAGGGGGGATATTTGTTTTATCCCATCCTTTACAAATAACAGTAATGAGATTTGTAAAGTCACCTTTGCAGTTTCGGTGATTATATCGCTAAGCTGCCTTTCTGAAACGACGAGATAGTCTGCCATACATATTTGCTCGACTTCGTGTTCGATACTACCGACAACTAATACTTCGTCGCGTAATTCCGAAATTCGTCCTGCTTGACGGATGTAAGCCCGGGATAGAGTATTCGCAACATACATATACTTTCCAGGCTTATACACAAGATCCATATCATAACGCTGAAGTCTCAGCATCATTCGCTGTAATCGTTTCGGTGCCTGATACAACGGCTTTTTATAGATTATTTCCAGTGGTTTGTGATCGTTTTCGACCACGATTTTTCTACCATAAGTATACTGATGGAATTTTTCCATCCCAAAAAACCACTGATAAAAGCTCTTTCTAAATTTGGGCATAATTTTGTTCCGTTGGCGTAAGAGCACGACTGGCATAAGATATTGGTTGCCCATTTTGTAATAGGACGCAGCCAAGGCCAGTTTCGGACGCATCGGACTGAAGCACGGTTTCCGCCTTGGAATCAAAATACTTAAGTACGGGTGCCTGGCTTATCGCTGTCTTAAGCTTCTCGAAAGCTTCGTCGTGTTCAAAAGTCCATTTGAATTCCACACCTTTCCTAACTAGTTGTCGAAGTGGCTCGCATATATCACTGAGACTAGATACAAACTTTGCAAGATAGTTCGCCGTACCGAGCAAACGATGGACTGCAGCGACATCTGCCGGTTTTTCCATCTTGACAATTGCTTCGATTTTTGACGGATCTGGTTTTATCCCGTCAGTTGTGAGTAGGTGTCCGATGAACTCGGTTTCGCGAAGTCTGAGCTTAAGCTTGTCTTTGTTAAGCTTTATGTTCCGTTCGCTACATCGATTAAGAAGCATACGTAGATTTTTGTCATGATCAGCGACAGCCTCGTTATACGTATCGCCCTCACCATAGACTAAGATATCATCTGCGACGGTTCGACACCCGGGGAGACCCGCTAATTCATTTTCCAAATATTTCTGGAAATATTCCGGCGACGGGGAAATTCCAAATGGCATTCGGAGCCAGCGAAATCTACCGAATGGTGTTTCAAACGTGGTGAGGAAGCTTGAGCTCTCATCCAAAGCAACATGCCAAAACCCGTTTTTAACATCGCATTTGGAAAATACTTTTGCTTTGCCTAATTCAGGTAGCAGATCTTCCAGGATCGGTAACGGATGATGGTTTCTTTTTAACGCTTTATTAAGCGGCTTAGGATCAATGCATATTCGAAGTTTTCCGCTCGGTTTTTTTACAACAACTAAACTCGACACCCAGTCGGTAGGGGTATCGATCCGCTTTATTACTTCTAGCTTTTCTAGCCTCGCTAGTTCTTTCTCAAGCTTCGGTTTAATCGCGACCGGCACACGTCGAAGGGGTGTTTTTACTGGGGGGGACTGTAGGATCTATGTCGAGGTGCAATTTATCTGAAAAACAACCTTCGCCTGAAAATACATGAGAAAAATTTTGCATAATGTCATGAAACAGATTGTCTGTATCATTCTCAACACCTACATGCATAATATTCTGATACTGAATTGTAATCAAATTCATCTCTTGAATAGAAGAAGATCCAAGAAGAGGCTCAAAACCATTATCAACAATGACAAATCTTACCATATAACGTTCGTGAGTTTTAGGATTTTTCAGTCTTAGTGAACACACACCCTTAGCTGCAATCTTAGAACTGTCATACAAAGACAAAGTTTTACTCGTCTTTTCTATCAAATGTTCTGGGACATACTTCACTGGTAACAAATTTACCGTTGCCCCACTATCCAATTGAAAACGGACCGTCTGACGCTGATCAACAAGGAGCATATTTGCGAAAATCTTATTTTGAACAATATTTACAGTGTCTGTCACTGAGAGAATGTCCGATTCCGAATCAGATTCTGACGTTTCTAAGTTCCGAACAACTTCCTGTTTGCACACTTTTGCGAAATGATTAAACTTGCCGCAGTTTTTGCAAGTTTTGCCATATGCGGGACATTTACCGCGCTCACAGTTCTGTCCACAGTATTTGCACCTCCGACGTTTTGAACGTTTATCGACCTCTTTAAATTTCGATACATTCCGCTCATTATCGTGAGTTTGCTTCCGGCTCGTTGATTCTCGTTGAAACTTCTTTTGCACTAGACGAACTTCTCAGATTCGATGCTTTTACCACCAGCAGCCATTTGCTTTACACGTGCCGATGTCGCCTCAAATGCTCTACCCATATCGAGTGCTTTCTGGAGTGTTAATTTGTCTTCCTGTAGGAGGCGTTTTCTGAGAGAATTATCCCGAATACCACACACTATTCTGTCTCGAATTAGGTCGTCTTCTAAATTTCTATAGTTACATGTTTCAGCAAGTTTTCTTAATGAAGCCACATAATTGTCAATATTTGTTCCTTCTGTTTGATCGGAAGTATTAAACAAATAGCGTTCAAAGGTCTCATTTGATTTTCCAATGCAAAATTTTTCAAATTTCTCAATTACCTTATGAATATCTTTATCATCGTCCGGATTCTCGAACGTAAAGCCCTCGAAAACATCCATGGCCTCTGTGCCAATACACGTCAAGAATGTCGCCGCCCGCAGATTACCATCCAGTTTATCAAGTCCAGTTGCGGTTTCATAATGATTCCATGACCTCTTGAACTTTCGCCAGTTACTTTCAACGTTCGAATCCATCTCTAGTTTTGCAGGTATTGGCAAATTTGCTATAGCGTGTTGTCGCTGTGGAGCTACTTCTTCACCCATGATTGTGATAATAATTATAATGTCAACTCAATGTCATTAAAATGCACAAATTATCGTCAAACCTGACTCATTGCTGCCGCTTACTGTCATGCTACGTGCTATAGACCAGTTTACTTCTGACACCATGTAATAGTTTGATATCTGATATGCATATGTTCAGATATCTTAGACGGATTAACAAACACGTCAAGCTGCTTCCATGTGCTTTATTACAACTGATTAGACCATGCGGTCTACACAAGCTACAGTGACGTCAATCTGACGTCATACCAATATGTGTGACGCAGCACACAAAAGTTACATTGAATCAAAGTACTGCAAGTAATGATGTTAGAGTCAATATACTGTTACAATAAACATTACTTTAAGTTTAAGCTTTTTTAATACAAGTCATCGTCGGTGACCCACGGATGATTCACATCGATTCTATCATCACTTGGGAAAACCGTGGTTCGCGACGATGACTGTATGTATAAAAGGGTTAAACAGAACTACTTTGTAAAATAATAATATAAATATTTTTTTTGATTTTCTAGAAATATATTTTTTTAAAATATAGATAACTTCTTATCACGGCCCGTGAGATTCATTTTTGTAAAATTTCATTCCTTTTAGCTGTAAATAAACAGAATCCTCTAACCGGTTGGTCAGTGTTTAACGATGATTATTATGAGCTTGGAGCATGCGTACGGATGTACGACAAACCTGAATCAAAGGTGAAACATGACGAATTGCATTCACTGGCGTAGGTGCTTATTAGCACTGAAAGCACGTGCTAATTTTCCGTCATTAATATCCAGATGTATTTGAAATGGTGTTATGTACTCATTACAAGGCACAAATGACAAATTCAACGAATTTCTGTGTTGTGTTTAAATGGCCCGGTTTTTTCATGACGTAACCATGTTCTAATATTAGATCCCACATGCTACATCTCACTGGGAAATTATCGTTGTTTCTGTATTTATTCGAGCTTTTATCGTTGAACCAAATGTAACATTGTTCATTAGGAACATCATTTATTAGATCAGCACAGTTATATTTTTTTCTTTGGAAAACTTAATGCAGCTTAAAGGCAGATAAATCGTGGAAGCGTTAGCACAAATTTGTACTTTAGATTTCGATATTGTACTTTTCTTTTTAGCTCACCTGGCCTGGCCACAGGCCATGATGAGCTTTTGCCATCACTTGGCGTTCGTCGACGTCCGTCGTCCGTCCGTAAACTTTCACATTTTGACTATATCCTCTGAAATCACTGGACCAATTTGCTGCAAACTTTACAGGAATGATGTATGGATGGTCCTTTACTAAGTTTGCCGAAATTTCCTGGATCCACCAAAAAAACATGGCTGCCAGCGCAGGACATAGTTTAACATTGGACCCTATGGAAAAAAGCATATATTGGCTATCTTCTCTGAAACTACTTAAGCAAATTGAATCAAACTTTACAGGAATGATGTATGGATGGTCTTTTACTTAGATTGCCGAAATTTCCCGGATCCACCAAAAAACATGGCTGCCAGCGCAGGACATAGTTTAACATTGGACCCTATGGGAAAAGCATGTATTGGCTATCTCCTCTGAAACTACTGAAGCCAATTGAATCAAACTTTGCAGGAATGATGTATGGATGGTCTTTTACTAAGATTGCCGCAATTTTCCAGATCCACCAAAAACATGGCTGCCTGTGCAGGGCATAGTTTAACATTGGACCCTATGGGAAAAGCATATATTTGCTATCTCCTCTGAAACTACTGAAGCAAATTGAGCCAAACTTTACAGGAATAATGTATGGATGGTCCTTTACTAAGATTACTGGAATTTCCCGGATTCACTAAAAACATGGCTGCCAGCGTTGGACATAGTTTAACATTGGACCCTATGGGAAAAGCATATATTGCTATCTCCTCTGAAACTACAGAAGCAAATTGAACCAAACTTTACAGGAATAATGTATGGATGGTCCTTTACTAAGATAGCCGAAATTTTCCGTATCCACCAAAAAAAAAATGGCTGCCAGTGCAGGACATAGTTTAACATCGGACCCTAAGGGAAAAGCATATATTGCTATCTCCTCTGAAACTACTGAAGCAAATTGAACCAAACTTTACAGGAATAATGTATGGATGGTCCTTTACTAAGATCACTGAAATTTCCCGGATTCACTAAAAAAAAACATGGCTGCCAGCGTTGGACATATTTTAACATTAGACCCTATGGAAAAAGCATGTATTGGCGATCTACTCTGAAGCTAATCAAGCAAATTGAATCAAACTTTACAGGAATGATGTATGGATGGTCCTTTACTAACATTGCTGAAATTTCCCGGATTCACAAAAAAACATGGCTGCCAGCGAAGGACATATTTTAACATTGGACCCTATGGGAAAAGCATGTATTGGCTATCTCATCTGAAGCTAATTAAGCAAATTGAATCAAACTTTACGGGAATGATGTATGGATGGTCCTTTACTAAGATTGCCGAAATTTCCCAGATCCACTTAAAACATGGCTGCCGGCGCAGGACATATTTTAACATTGGACCCTTTGGGGAAAGCATATATTGGCCATCTCCTCTGAAGGTACTTAAGCAAATTGAATCAAACTTAGCAGGAATGATGTATGGATGGTCCTATACTAAGATTGCTGAAATTTCCCGGATTCACCAAAAAACATGGCTGCCAGCGAAGGACATATTTTAACATTGGACCCTATGGGAAAAGCATGTATTGGCTATCTCATCTGAAGCTAATTAAGCAAATTGAATCAAACTTAACGGGAATGATGTATGGATGGTCCTTTACTAAGATTGCCGAAATTTCCCGGATCCACTAAAAACATGGCTGCCGGCGCAGGACATATTTTAACATTTGACCCTTTGGGGAAAGCATATATTGGCCATCTCCTCTGAAGGTACTTAAGCAAATTGAATCAAACTTAGCAGGAATGATGTATGGATGGTCCTTTACTAAGATAGCCTAAATTTTCCGGATCTGTCAAAAACATGGCCACCAGCACAGGACATAGTTTAATATTGGACCCTATGGGAAAAGCATATATTGGCCATCTCCTCTGAAGCTACTGAGGCAAATTGAATCAAACTTTGCAGGAATGATGTATGTATGGTTGTTTACCAGGATAGCCGAAATTTTCCGGATCTGCCAAAAACATGGACACCAGCACAGGACATAGTTTAACATCGGACCCTATGGGAAAAGCATATATTGGCTATCTCCTCTGAAGCTACTGAAGCAAATTGAATCAAACTTTGCAGGAATGATGTATGGATGGTTGTTTACCAGGATAGCGAAAATTTTCCGGATATGCAAAAAAAAAAAAAAAAAAAAAAAAAACATGGCCACCAGCGCAAGACATAGTTTAACATTGGACCCTATCGGAAAAGCATATATTGCTATCTCCTCTGAAACTACTGAAGCCAATTGAACCACACGTTACAGGAATGATGTATAAAAGGTCCTTTTCATAGATTGCCGAAAAGTTTTTTTGAATTTGCCAAAAAAACTTGGACACCAGCATAGGATATAGTTTAACATTGGACCCTATGGGATAAGCATATTTTGACTATCTCCTCTGAAGCTACTGGTTTAAATTAAAACAAACTTTACAGGAATGATTTAAACATCTACTAAGATTACCTGGCCCAGGTGAGCGATACAGGCTCAGCCTTCTGAGCCTCTGGTTCTTTTTCACAATTAAAAATGGCATAAAACTTTCGTATCGATTAAAAAAATCCCATTTTTAGCTCAAGACTGAAGCTGAAGGCGAGCTTTTCAAAACCTTTTTTTTGTCCGTCGTCCATAGTCTGCTGTCCATTGTTCATTGTCCGAAACCTTTTATTTAAACATTGCCAGAACCGTATCATATCGCAATAAAACTTGACCCTTTTAATTCTGCAAAGCTGATGGACCTTAATCATTATTTAAGGTCAAGGTGGTGTTAAATACATACACGTACATACACGTGTATTAAAGTATAACCATTAACAGAAAGGCATGAAAGACTTGAAGCATCATATATATCATCAGGATATGAACTACCAAAGCTGGCTGTTTTTGACCCACATTTAAGGTTATTGTTATCTGAAGTAGGAAAACCGTTAAAATTAAAAAAACCAAAAAACTTTTGAATTTCAAAAGCCAAAATGCCTAGATTTTACAACCCCGTAGTGACGCTCAATGAAGATGATTGCCATGAAGTAGTAAAACCTTTAAACATCTTTCATGAATCGAAATGTCTAGAAGCTTGAAACCTCATTTATGCCATGAAGTTCTACAAAATTTGTAAAGCCAATTGACTTTTATTAATAATAAGGTTACACTGACCTCAAATAGTAAAACTGTCATGTGCTACAATTAATTGTCGTGTGCTACTTTTGAATTGTATAATTTCATAAAAATTCAAAAGTAGCACATGGCAAAACCTTTAACAGCTTCTTTTTTTATAAACCAAATGCTCAGAAGCTTGAAACATCACGTTATGTACGGGCACGTAAAGCTGTATCAAGTTTCTAGAGCAGTTTTGACAACCAACCATTGTAAACAAAACTGACTAAAAGTACTTCAGAAAAAAGAAAACATTGCTCCTATCAATTTCAGAAATATATTTTGTTTAATAATTTAAAATTTGAAAATAAATATATATTTTTTTTACCTTTGACAAGTTTTTTCCTGATACATGTTTTTGGTTTTAACAGAAAATATTTGCGCATATATTTTTAAAACTGAAATACACAAAAGTAGATCAATCGTATTCATACAAAACATAAATCATTTAAGTTCATATTAAACAAAAAATAAAGAATATAATAGTTGAATTCACAGTAAGCATTTAGCTTTAGAGCAAGATCTCAAATTTGGACCTCATAACTATTGTTTAAATATGCACATACAAAACAGCTTAATGCAGCAACATTTTAAGGAGAGTTCTGCGTAACAAATGCCACTTTATTATCTTCACAAATGTTTGCTTTATCAGTTTATTGTTAAAAAAGTATCGTCTGTGTCAAAACCGGCGTCGCCAGCCAGTGTACCAAATGATAAACCCCCTTTAAGTTTGTGCTAGACAATTCCTTCCATTTCTTATGGAATCGCTTCGGTTGACGTTTTCCCAGCCATTACGACATTAAAATTTTGCTTATCTCTTGTATAAATCAGGCCGGACATGAAACTAACCTGGTCCTTATTTTTGAACCCAAGTTTTAAAAAAAGGACAAGCACAGTTCAAATTGAAGATCTTTGATAAGTTGACCGGATTGCATATTTAAATAAGTTCCGTTTAGAATATTTTCCAGTTTGGATGTGTAAGGATGTTTGAACTCATAGTTTTAATCTTTTATTGGATACAACTGTCGTCTGCGGCAAATTTGCTTCATAATGGTGGATTTGAGTCGTCGATAAATAATTGGCATTGTTATGGATTTCACTGTGAATTAACAACTGATCACCATTCTGGGAGTCACGCTATCAAAGCTACTGGACGGTAAAGTTTAGATCTAATGAATAAGATAAAGAAGACTCTATTATTAAAATCTTTTCGCAAATTATTATTATTATTTATTTTTTGTTTTTGTGTAAGCGTTTAAGATATTCTGCCACTCGCCACCTCATCGGGGATATTTTTTTCTAAAACGTGCAAATTTAAGAATATAAAATTCAATAGACTGTCTTCAACTATATAAAAAAGATACAAACAATGCGTCTGTTGCATTTCTTTTTATAATGTCAAAGATTAACATCACGACATGATAATTTGATGCATCTTTCGACCATTTTAACACCAACTTTGTAACATTTCAATATCACGTATTATTTATTATTCATTATCACTGCGATAAGATAGGGTCGTTTTTACACATTAAAGGAGAAAAACTAGGCCACAAAAGAATTGACAGAACAGAATGCACACACGTACATGGACTTTGTGAAATTAAATATATATACAAACTGTATATGCTAAGCTATAGAATATAGAAAATATCTTTGTTTTTGTATTTATTTGTTTTCATTGCCTTTACATTCTATGTTTTTGTCTTGAAGTCATCAGTATTACCAGGGACCACTACAGGATATCCATTGTGTTCAAAATGGGAAATACTCTGTTCATGCTTTTGTTAAACTGTATCAAAATGGTAACGGGCACTTTGGATCGTCAAAAGTGAAGATTACTGCACATATACAATTCTCAGGTTAGAAATTATCTTAGACTGGATGTTTTATAGTTCTTAAACAAGTTTTTGTCGAAACACACTTAAAGAAATATGAATTTTGTTAATTTTAAAAATAAATGGAACAAGCTACTGTACTGGGTATTTACGATAGTGCTGGCCAGTCTAAAGTCAGGGGTTTTTTTAATCGGCGTTGCTATGTGTTTGTCTTTTCTGTTTTTTGTCTTTATAAGCTGTTTTTCTCATTATTTTGTATTGTGTCGTGTACTTGGTTGTGTTGAGTGTTGCAAGTACATGTTTTAGCAACAGAAAATGACAACAAAATATCAAAACTAGTTCAGGGCAGTTTTTTAAATTTTCTGACTATATATATAATCACGAAGTTAAAAAGAAACTGGACGGTGAACTATTTTTTTGTTTTCATTTTCTGGTTGCTTTGGTTATTGTCAGCTACATGCATTTCAGCTACAGTTTGCTTTATTCCGTGGTTAAATCTTTTGACAATCTTTGATTTTTGAATAAATCTTTTACACAGATGGATCACAAGAAACATATATACCTGCTGCTGAGGAACCTGTGGTATGGAAAGATTACTGGTTAGAAATGAATGGCGACTTTAAAGTTCCAAATCATCGTACGTTTATTGAATTCTTTTAAATACTTTCCGATTTTTAAAAATAAATCATCGTCATCGAGCAAACAAACCATTGATATTATATTTTCATAATTTTTGTTTCAATTCCCCATATCATCAAAGCGTTTTACCAATCCATTTGACAATCGTTTTTGTTTTTACTATCGCCATTCTTATTATTTTTATTATACCATTTTCTTAAGTCGATGCATGAAAATACTTATTTTCATTTTTAAAACGCTGCAGCATACACTTCTTCTCAGTGAATATATTGTTTCCTTCATCTTCAGGAATATAAAACAAAGTTTAGTTGTCACACCCTCTGACTCTTTACCGATTTGTCTGAAAAGAGTTTTTACATTTTTCTAATTGTTGTTTGCAGCTCTCTTTAATTAAGCTTTTATTGGCTAGAAAAGATAAAAATAATTAAGATGAGAAAGCACATGCCCAACTACTTTATTTCTTTTATTGTCCCCCGCTTTCACCGAAAAGGGGGGGGGGCATTAAGATGGGTTTGTCCGTCTGTCCGTCATTCCGTCCGTCACGTTTGGTTTCCGTGCAATAACTTCAGTACAATTAAATGTTTTTAATGAAACTTGGCACAGAGGTAGCTTATGGCAAGAGCTCGCTTGGGATTGATTTTCGGGTCACTAGGTCAAGGTCAAGGTCACTATGACTAAAAATAGAAAATCTGTCTCCGGCCATTTAAAGGATTAATCGTTCAAGATATTTCAATGAAACTTGGCACGGAGGTAGCTTATGACAAGAGCTCACTTGGGATTGATTTTCGGGTCACTAGGACCAAAGGTCAAGGTCACTGTGACTATAAATAGAAAATCGGTTTCCGGTCATTTAAAAGTTAACCGTTCATGATTTTTTAATGAAACTTGGTACCTTATGACAAGAGCTCGGTTGGGATTGATTTTTGGGCCACTAGGCCAAAGGTCAAGGTCACTGTGACTATAAATAGGAAAATCGGTTTCTGGTCATTTAAAAGTTAACCGTTCAAGATTTTTGTCCCCCGCTTTCACCGAAAGGGAGACAAACAAACGACATACCATAGTTCCAATTTCCCTCTTTGCATTTTATGCTAGGGCTGTCCATATTTCCCCTCATTTATCATTACAATTACAGAAGTCTATTTCATTTGAAAGCGGGGGACAAAGATTCTATGAATTTGCTTGTTTTTCCAGCTGTCCGTTCCTGTTCTGTATACATCGAGGGTCCAGCTGGAGGAATCGACTTTGCTCTAGACGACTTCACCGTACAGAAGCTTAATGATGATCCTAATTGGAAGAACAAAGCTAACGCCAACATTTTCAGTTCTTCACGTCAAGCCACACTTCACGTGCAGTAGGTCACGTTTGTATTATACTATGGGGACAGCACTATAGATGTATTTCAAAAAGGAAAGAACAGAAACTAAAGAAACAAGACAACTACCCCTAGTATCTAACTTCTATTTAATAAATGACTCTTTTGTTTGAAATCAGTGTTTTTAATACTCATTATATAGTTTAGGGAGTTTTTCTGTCACGTACACAAACTTTTTACCAAATAGTCAATTTTTGTAAGAGAAGAACAAGTCCAAGTCTTAAAATTATCTTAAGGTCGGCATTAAGGGGGCAGGGTATCCACAGGTTTAATCGGTGTCAGGGTAATGCTTGCCTGTGGCATATTGACTCGGTGAGTTAGCACCTTTCAAAAAAATAACACATAATAAATACATGGCAGACCATAATATTACTCTACGTTTACCTCAACCATACAACGATTAATTTAAAAAGATTAATAATCTTGCTTTTGTCGCGAATAGCTGAAACAAATTCCCGAAGCGCCGTTAAATAACAAAACAACAACAACATGTAAAAAAAAAATGAAATTAGGAAAGTTAATCCACCATTTATATTTTAGTAATGCACGACCAAAGGATTGAGCATCAAGGTTAATATTTAAATTTCTTTCAAAAAGAAACTTATGAATACACGGAATTTAAAAGGCAAAATAAATAAAATTTTCGGCCAGTTTAAATATGTATATGAATATTCCATGTATTGACGTGTCATGACTTCTATTTACCCATGTTTCCCTGTTTAAGAATGTATAATGTGACTAGTTTGTATCATAAGAATGTATCATGTGACTAGTTTGTATCATAAGCATGTATAATGTGACTAGTTTGTATCATAAGAATGTATAATGTGACTAGTTTGTATCATAAGAATGTATTATGTGACTAGTTTGTATCATAAGAATGTATCATGTGACAAGTTTTTTCATAAGCATGTATAATGCGAGTAGTTTGTATCAAAAGAATGTATCATGTGACTAGTTTGTATCTTAAGAATGTATCATGTGACTAGTTTGTATCTTAAGAATGTATCATGTAATAGTTTGTATCATAAGAATGTATCATGTAATAGTTTGTATCATAAGAATTTTGTTTGTATTTTTAGTCTGACATCAGAAAATCTAGACCCCAGCCAAGTTGATGTGGAGGTAAGTAACTATATTTCTAATCAAACTGATTGACAAGTACTCGAATCGATCTGACGTTATTGATCGGAATAGGTCCAATCATTGAACAATAATTGTTGTAGATGCAATCATCGGACAATAAATGCTACAAGTCCAACCATGGCAAAATTGAGTTTTAAATCCTATTATCACAAAGTTTTTAGGTCAAATCCTCAGAAAGTAAGCGTTAAGGGACCAATCATCGAAAAGTAAGTGCTGAAAATATTACCTTTTACCAAGAACTTATGGTTTAAAAGAGCTGTGGTCGTAACATTGGATGCGTGAGAATTGGACATTATAAGTGCCCGTACAAATCATAGTCAAGCACAAACACACTAGTCCATGTCTAAAACCCAAATCCAAAAGCAAAGTTAAAACTTTGAGAACTTGTTAATTCAGTTAAACACGTGAACCTCATAACCTGATAAATCAGATTTGAGAATGAAGGGAACAAGGAGCTATGGGACGTCAAATATATCCTGTATTTTAAGTTTAAAAAGAGACTTCATACTTATTAACATTAACAGCATTGTTACGACGACCACAATACTTGATTCCAAAGTCAAGGGTCGTGCCTTTTTATGTTATTTATGTTTTCATTTTAAGACTTACTCAGTATTAATATATTTTTTCAGCTTATTCAGTTAAAACACGAATTTGCGTTTGGGTCTGCCATTTCTGCCCACGAAATCACTCATGGCGATAGTCGTTATAAAGATTTTGTATTTAAGTACTTCAACTGGGCTACCTTAGAAAATGCATTAAAATGGGATTTTATGGAACGGAATAGGGTAAGTAGTGAGGAACTGTTACGCTCAAGTGAGACTGGGTGAGAAGAACGATGTTTTGTCTTTGCTCAAGATTATTTTATTCGTTTTGAGACATAAGTTTTGGAACTGTTTTTATCATTACAAAAAATGTGAGTTCTATGTTAACATTTCATGTATAAAACCTTTATCAGTTCCAGAATGGTTAGGTAGTAATGTGGGTGAGTGGATGTAGATGTTATGGCGAAGTATTTGGAGAAAGCAACTGATCTTCGGCAAGTAAACTGAAAAACTTTCTCACGTATGGCTATGTTTAGAATTGCACGATGAAAAGCGCTGAACAACAGAAAAATCCTCCGTATTGTTGTAATATTGGCATAAATCTTATTTAAATGCCTTAAAATTGTTGTTAAAATTGACAAAAGTTATGTATACACACATTTTACGTGCAAATCCTAATATCTTTACGACAGACATCATTTTTTATAAAAAAAAAGATGATATTTTTGTATTAATGTATTATTTTCAGTATCAAATTGACTATAATACACCGATGACTGCTATCAACATTTTAAGAGGAAAAGGGTATGTCTTTTTAACTTTTTTGAAGTTACACTTACCTTGATCGAAGCGAACGAATTTGTGTAAATTATGTTTGTTTTTAGCTCACCTGGCTTTAGCCAGCGTTAGCTTATGGTATGATGCGGCGTGTGTATGTGCGTGCGTGCGTCCGTCCGTAAACTTTACAATTTACAATTTAATCTTCTTCTCCAAAACCACTGGGCCAAATTTAATGAAACTTGGTAACCATTATGCCTGGGTGAAGCCCAGTCAGATTTGCACAAATAATAGAGTTATGTCCCCTTGGGGCCCCATAAAGGGGGAAATAGTGAAAAACTTTAAAAATCTTCTCCTCTAAATGTACAAGAGATATACCTTGGTTATTTCATTTATAATATCCTTAGGTCATGTAGTTTCAGATTTGCACAAATGGTAACCATGGGGCTCAAAATGGGGAAATGGTAAGGTACTGAGTGGGGAAATTGCTTATATTGATGTATTTGTCAGTATATCTAATATATAACTATTAACTTTTTGTATAGACATGTATATTAGAATATTGCAGGTATTGCAACAACGATCCTTTTGATATATGGTTCAAGGTCATATGTTGAAAGGTCAAGGTCGCGGCTGCAAAAGAAGACTTAAATTGCTAATTATCTTGAAAACTATTAACTTTTTGTATAGGCATGTATATTAGAATATTGTAGGTATTGACATGGGGATCATTTTGATATATGGTTTAAGGTAATATGTTGAAAGGTCAATGTCACAGCTGCAAAAGAAGACTCAAATGGCTAATTATCTTGAAAACTATTAACTTTTTGTATAGGCATGTATATTAGAATATTGTAGTTATTGACATGGCAATCATTTTTTTATATGGTACAAGGTCATATTTTGAAAGGTCAAGGTCACAGCTGCAAAAGAAGACTGAAATTGCTAATTATCTTGAAAACTGTTAACTTTTTGTATAGGCATGTATATTAGAATATTGTAGGTAATGACATGACGATTATTTTGATATATGGTTCAAGGTAATATGTTGAAAGGTCAAGGTCACGGCTGCAAAAGGAGCCTTAAATTGCTAATTTTTTTAAAACTATTAACTTTTTGTATAGGCATGTATGTTAGAATATTGTAGGTATTGAAATGGCGATCATTTTGATACATGGTTCAAGGTCATATGTTGAAAGATCAAGGTCACAACTGCAAAACAAGACTTAAATTGCTAATTCTTTGAAAACTATTAACTTTTTTATAAGCATGTATATTAGAGTATTGTAGGTATTGGGACAATGATCATTTTGACATATGATACAAGGTCTTATGTTGAAAGGTCAAGGTCACAGCTGCAAAAGAAGACAAATTGCTAATTATCTTTGAAAACTACTAACTTTTTGTATAGGCATGTATATTAGAATATGGTAGGTATTGACATGACGATCATATATGTTCAAAGGTCAAGGACATAGTTGCCTAAGTATACTGAAATTGGTTAGTGATTTGGAAATTATTCATTGCACTACAGTTACTTCATGCAAATTATATAAGCTACCTATAAATGAAATGTTACTGGATGTATTTCTGATTAAGTTTTGTGGCAGTTCTTAACTTGAGAAAACTTGTAAAGTTTCTGTACTGAATATATTGTCTATTGCACTTTGCAAACAATTTTGGACATATCCTCAGGTGAGCGTTAAGGCCCATTGGCCTCTTGTTTATTAATATTACCAAAGTCACTTGTATATTTCAGTTTGGTTCCATTCAAACTATTTACTTAACGCTTGCAAACTTGAAAAACCTGTGACAGAACTTTAAAGTCGAAATATCAACAATATGTTATTGTCTTATATTGTATATATGATACATGTATTAAACGAATTAAATATTTATTATTTTAGCAGTTTTAAATTTATTATTTATTTAGTTTAAAAATTCGTGCACATTGCATAATTTGGTCCGTTGACCAATTCGAACCAACTTGGTTAAAATCTTTGAATGGTCAACAAGTGAAAGATGCAGTGACAACGAGGATAAATGGCGTTGTACCACATTTTAAAGGACAGTAAGTTAATTTGAATATATTATCATCCATATATACATGTATTTAGTGCCTGTAAAACTCATCATATGACCAGCGTGACTTTGCGATTTTCGGATACATTTATTATTCGTCGTCATTGGAAACCTATGAAATGGCGCCAAGAAAAAATATGATAATTGTGCAGGGAATATTTGGGGCATGGATTTCTGACCTATTATGTTTGGCACTTTTCTTTCGATGAAATAACCATTTGGCAATTAATATAAGCGTAGCATAGTGATACTGCTATTAAGCCGGTTATTAATAATTATAGTCTGGCACACAAAACCTGTGATTGTTAATGTCTATCATCTTGAAATCACTCGTGCTTGCCTGGCTAGTAACATGCCAGCTTATATGAGGGATCTTTGCATCATATCGCCTACGTATAAAGAATGACATCAAGTAACGTTAACAAAATGCACATGTACATATGACATTATTATTATGTCGATTAAACATGATATGTTTTCACTTAAATGACAACTACTACTGAAAGGGTTCTGTGTGACTCGCAATTCATTAAGAATCGACAGCAGCATCAAGATGACTCCGTATCTTTTTTCTTTAATATGATTGTTTTGTGGTGAATGTTACCAAACATCATTTTTACTTTATGTTTCAATAATTTCAGTGTAGAACATTGGGATGTTAACAATGAAAACCTACATGGTTTCTTCTTTCAAGATAAAACGGGTGACTTCGATTATCCAAAAGATGTCTTTAAACAGGTCCATAACATTGCTGGCAACATTAAACTGTTTGCCAATGATTACGATGTTGTTGCAGCTGGTTCATTGACAGGGGTAAGAATCAAAAGCATTCAGCTTAAGTCCAACAACAATTCTAAACCACACCAGTAGATAACTATTTGTAATTAATGATCTATGCCTGGCCTAAGCCGGGAGTTTAAACTGATTGTTTAAGCGTGTTTGTATTATGCACCTTTCTCTGTTTCTAGCGAGTTGTTATTTTGTATATTCGTTGTTGTTCTGTCTATGGCTATTCAACTAAATTTCATTTAAAATTGATTTACGTCTTCAAATTAATCATCTAGTACCTTTACAAAAAAAATGTTACGAAGAGAAATAATTTCTACCTTTTACTAAACAATTTCAGTGATACAGATATATGTTAAAAAGAAGACATCTAATTTTTCACTTATTTATTTATTTATTTATTTATTTTTGAAAAAAAGGAAAAGATTCTACATCATAACCTTTTTGTTTCTTTTCAAGGCGTACTTAAATCAAGTCCAAAGTATCATACGTGCTGGAGGGGGGATTGGTGGAATAGGTGTTCAGGCTCACTTTCATCCTAATGAAGCTCCAGATCCAGTTCTTATCAAGGTATGTAAATCAAGTACAAAGTATCATACGTGCTGGTAGGTATCGGTGGAATTGGCGTTCAGATTTATTTTTATCTGAACGAAGCTCCAAATCTAGTTTGCATCATTTAAACCAAGTTCAAAGTATCATAAGTGATAACAGGTGGAATATGCGATCTTGATCACTGCCATCCTAATCCAATCAAAATCCAATTCAAATCAAAGTGTGTTTTGAATCAGCTGTTTTTTTTTTTTTTTAATTTGTGTTTTTTGTTGCAAAGACTTTTAAACCTACTTAGGAATAAACTAAAAGCACGTCTTAATTTCTAATTTAAATTGTTAGCTCTTAATTACTTAAACTTAGGCGACTTTATGTGACGAAAAAAGTTCCTAAAATCATATGAAAAAAATAAGAACGTGAAAAACAAATCTGACTTGACTTGATAAGCTATTTTAAACCATTCTTCTATACGTTGTTTATAGATAACTGTAAATTTCTTTTAATTCTTACGTTAAAATAATAAATATATATATATAAGTAATCAAATGTTTATTTATCCCACCGCATTCTGTTTTAATAGAAACGTTTGGATACTTTAGCAAAGGCTGGTTTGGACATTTGGATTACAGAACTTGATGTAACAACTGCAGATGATAACACTAGAGCTGATTGGTACGAGACCGCACTACGGTCATTCTTTGGACATCCAGCAGTTAAGGGGATAATGTTATGGGGTTTCTGGGGAAAGCGCCATTGGCGTTGTGACGCTGGCTCTCTAGTTTCTGCAGGGAACTGTCACGCTACTAGTAACTTTCAATGTAGCGGTACTTGCAATGACTTTAGGGTGAGTACAAAACTATTTTGAAGTATTCCTGTTACGATTAGCATTGGGTCGATAGAATATGTCGCTACCTGTGTTACTAAGGAAGACTTATTCCTCCTTCCAATATTTTGTCCAGATGAATAACAAAGTCTTTTATTTCTTGCACCAAAAAATACATCAATTTTAATTTAAACTCAATTTCAATTCTTCGTCTCTCCCTCTGATTATTTTTATGAATCTTCACTGAAAAATCGCTACTTATTGATAATTTGTAATGGTTTTGTCTTTCATTCTTTAAATAACTACCCGGGAATATGTTACAGTGATAACATTGTATCCTTTCATAAATACGAGGTATTATGTAACAGTGATAACATTGTTTCCTTAAACACCTACGAGGACATACGTAAGAACATTGTATCCTTTTGAATCTACTGGGGAATACGTAACAGAGATAAAATTGTATCCTTTCGTATCTACTGGGGACTACGTAACAGAAATAACATTGTATCCTTTGTATCAACTGGGACATATGTGACAGAGATAGAATTGTATCCTTTCGTATCTACTGGGGAATACTTGACAGAAATAACATTGTACCTTTCATATCTACTGGGGACTACGTAACAGAGATAACATTGTATCATTTCGTATCTAATAGGGACTACGTAACAGGGATAACACCGTATCGTTTCGTATCTACTGGGGACTACGTAACAAAGATAAAATTGTATCCTTTCGTATCTACTGGGGAAAACGTGACAGAGATAGAATTGTATCCTTTCATATCTACTAAGGAATACGTGACAAAGATATAATTGTATATTTTAGTATCTACTGGGGACTACATGTCAGAGATAACATTATATCCTTTGGTATCTACTGGGGAAAACGTGAAATGGATAACAGTATATCCTTTCATATCTACTTGGGACTACATGACAGAGATAACATTGTATCCTTTCGTATCTACTGGGGAAAACGTGAAATGGATAACAGTATATCCTTTCATATCTACTTGGGACTACATGACAGAGATAACATTATATCCTTTCGTATCTACTGAGGAATACGTGACAGAAATAACATTGTACCTTTCGTATCTACTGGGGACTACGTAACAGAGGTTACATTGTATCCTTTCTTATCTACTGGGGACTACGTAACAAAGATTAAATTGTATCCTTTCGTATCTACTGGGGAATACGTGACAGAGTTAGCATTATATCCCTTCATATCTACTGGGGAATACTTGACAGAGATAACATTGTATCCTTTCGTATCTATGACTGAGGAATACGTGACAGAGATAACATTGTATCCTTTCGCATCTACTGAGGAATACGTGACAGAGATAACATTATATCCTTTCGTATCTACTGGGGACTACGTAACAATGATAAAATTGTATCCTTTCGTATCTACTATGGAATACGTGACAGAGATAACACTGTATCCTTTCGTATCTACTGGGGAATACGTAACAGAGATAGAATTGTATCCTTTCATATCTACTTGGGAATGTTTGACACAGATAACATTGTATCATTTCGTTATTACGAGATAACATTATATGATTTCGTTACTACGAGGCATACGTGACACAGATAACAATGTATCATTTCGTTTCTAAGAGGACATACGTGACAAAGATAACATTGTATAATTTTGTAACTAGATGACTTACGTGACAGAGATAACATTGCATTCTTTTTAACTAAGAAGACATACGTGACAGAGATTATATTGAAAAATATTGTTACTTTAAGGACATACGTGACAGAGATCACAATGTTTTATTTCATTACTACGAGGACTAACGTGACACAGATAACATTGTATTATTTCGTTACTACGAGGACTAACTTGACACAGATAACATTGTATTATTTCGTTACTACGAGGACTAACGTGACACAGATAACATTGTATCGTTTCGTTACTACGAGGACTAACGTGATACAGATAACATTGTATCATTTCGTTACTACCTTGGCTAACTTGACACAGATAACATTATATCATTTTGATACTTCGAGGCATTCTTGACACATATAACATTGTATCATTTCGTTCCTACGAGGACTAACGTGACACAAATAACATTGTATCATTCTGTTACTACGTGGACATACGTGACACAGATAACATTGTATCATTCTGTTACTATGAGGACATACGTGACACAGATAACAATGTAACATTTCGTTATTATGAGGACTAACGTGACACAGATAACATTGTATCATTTCGTTTTTTCGAGGACTAACGTGACACAGATAACATTGTATCATTTCGTGACTACGAGGACTAACGTGACAGAGATAACATTGTATCATTTCGATACTACGATGACTTACGTGACACAGATAACATTTTATGATTTTATTTCTATAAAAATTAACTGCACAGATAACATTGTATGATTTTATTTCTATGAAGATTAACGTGACACAGATAATATTGTATCATTTCGTTACTACGATGACTTACGTGACACAGATAACATTTTATCATTTTGTTACTACCAGGACTAACGTGACACAGATAACATTGTATGATTTTATTTCTATGAAGATTAACGTGACACAGATAATATTGTATCATTTCGTTACTACGATGACTAACGTGACACAGATAACATTGTATCATTTCGTTACTACCAGGACTAACGTGACACAGATAACATTGTATCATTTCGTTACTACCAGGACTAACGTGACACAGATAACATTGTATCATTTCGTTACTTCGAGGACATACGTGACACAGGTAATGTTGTATAATTCCGTTACTACGAGGACATACCTGACACAGATAACATTGTATGATTTTATTTCTATGAAGATTAACGTGACACAGATAACATTGTATTATTTCGTTACTACGAAGACTAACTTGACACATATAACATTGTATTATTTCGTTACTACGAAGACTAACTTGACACATATAACATTGTATTATTTCGTTACTTAGAGGACATACGTGACAAAGATAACATTGTATCATTTCGTTACTACGAGGACTAACGTGATATAGATAACACTGTATGATTTTATTTCTATGAAGATTAACGTGACACAGATAACATTGTATCATTTCGTAACTCCGAGGACATACGTGACACAGATAACATTGTATCATTTCGTAACTCCGACGACATACGTGACACAGATAACATTGTATCATTTCGTAACTCCGAGGACATACGCGACACAGATAACATTGTATGATTTTATTTCTATGAAGATTAACGTGACACAGATAACATTGTATGATTTTATTTCTATGAAGATTAACGTGACACAGATAACATTGTATCATTTCGTAACTCCGAGGACATACGTGACACAGATAACATTGTATCATTTCGTAACTCCGAGGACATACGTGACACAGATAACATTGTATCATTTTGTAACTCCGGGGACATACGTGACACAGATAACATTGTATCATTTCGTAACTCCGAGGACATACGTGACACAGATAACATTGTAACATTTCATAACTATGAGGACATACGCGACACAGATAACATTGTATCATTTCATATTTACTATGACAAACTTACACATACGTCAAAGGAATCACATTGTATCCTTTCAAATGGAAGAGAGATAACATTGTGTCGGCGGTATTCAGATGTTCTATTTAATCTTTTTCCGAGGTTTTTTTAGTATCACAACCAGCACTTCAATTATTTATTTATAATTATTTGTCTTAAATATATTTGAATATTTGTATAAACGTTTTTTTTTTAATTGACAGATTAATGCTGCGGGACATCGTTACATAGATTTGGTATGGAATCAATGGAAAACTTATAAAAAACAAAACTTATCCCAAGGAAATTTTAACACTCAAGCATTCAGAGGAGACTATATGCTAAAGTTCACCTACCAAGGGAGAGAACTAACTGGCTCAAATAAGTATTTCCACGTGAGTGGAAACTCTCAAACTGTTACTGCGCACGTCAAACCTTAAACGAAATTTTATTGTAAAAATTGTGTTTGTTTTTTTAAACGTCATTACTAGTGTTCTGTTTATTACAGCGTTTTAATTTTACATTGATAAGAAAACACCGTTATAACAAACAAGAGGCCCAATAGGGCCTGTGATGCTCAACTGGCTGCATATGTAAGACAATGTTTGTTTTCGATTGAAATGCTGTTTAACGTTCAACTCAAGAATATTTCACTTATATGGAGACTGTCAATTTTGGAAATGGTGGAGGACACTGGATTATAGGAGAAAACCACGACCAAGCAGCAAGTTAACTGACGAACTTTCAAAGATGAAGTGCTAGCGCCACTTGGCATTAATGCACAATGTCAGGGGTGAAAGGTGCTGTGATTCGTAACATCGAATGCTTAAGACCACACAGCCACTGTGGTGCCTTTAAGACAATGTGGTGTGGTTACCATAATTGGTTCATCAGCTTAAGATGGGAAATAAATTGAGCTTATGACCATTTTTGCTTCAATGAAGCCTACTTTGCAACACACACATGCAGGCATGCTTCATTATGCCATAAACTCAGCTGGGTTTAGCCAGTTGAGCTTAGAATGGATCCACAATGGCTATTTTTTTATATATATATATCTAGTAACAACAGGCATCTTAGACTGGTTCAAACTTTTTTTAGGCCGACGTAGGAACCTTCCACAGGAAGTTTGGTTCCAATTCACCCAGTTATTTTAGAGGAAAAGATTTTTACTAAATATTACACCTAATTTACATATTTCTTGAAAATTGGGTCAATAAAAATTTTCTCAGAAAAAAAACATATATTTTGAATCCCACAAAGTATACTTTCTATATTTAAAATTTGAGCTCATTTGGTGGAAAAAAAGATCAACAATGGTCTTTTTTTTCTATTTTTAGTTATGACGGCCATCTTGGATGTCAGCCTGGGTTGCTTGGTACCACCTTTAGTCAGGCCGACATTTGGACCTTCCACACAAAATTTTATTCCAATTGGCCCAGTTGTTTCAGAGGAGAAGATTTTCAAAGATTTCGCTAAATATTACACCTTAAGCATAATTCTTGAAAATCAGGTCAACGAAAAATTTCCCACAAAAACCGGTTAAATATGTTGAATCCCTCACGATATACTTTGTATATTTCAAATTTAACTTAATTGGTTGAAAAATGGATCCACAATGGCAATTTTAGTGTTTTTTTCTATTTATAGTAGCAGCAGCCATCTTGGATGTTGGACAAGGTTGTCTGGTACAAACTTTATTCAGGCAAACCTTCCACACCAAATTTGGTTCTGATTGCCCCGGTGGTTTCAGAGGAAAATTTTCAAAGAATTGCTTAAATATTACACCTCATTTGCATAATTCTTAAATCAGGTCAACGAAAAATTTCTCAAAAAAACCTGTTACATATGTTAAATGCACCGCTATCTACTCTCTACATTTCAAATTTGAACAAAAACGGTTGAAAAATGTCTCAGCAATGGCTATTTATGTGTTTTTGCTATTTATAGTAACAGCGGCGCCATCTTGGATGTCAGACGGGGTCGCCTGGTACAAACATTGGTCTTCCCCACCTAGGGACCTTCCACACCAAATTTGGTTCCAAATGGCCCAGTGGTTTCAGAGGAGAAGATTTTCAAAGAATTGCTTAAATATTACACCTCATTTGCATAATTCGTAAAAATCGGGTCAACGAAAAATTTCTCACAAAAACCCGTTAAATATGTTGAATGCCCCGCTATCTACTCTCTACATTTCAAATTTGAACAAAAATGGTTAAAAAATGACCCAGCAATGGCTATTTATGTGTTTTTGCTATTTATAGTAACAGCGGCCATCTTGGATGTCGGGCGGGGTCGCCTGGTACAAACTTTGGTCTACCCCACCTAGGAACCTTCCACACCCAATTTGGTTCCAATTGGCCCAGTGGTTTCAGAGGAGAAGATTTTCAAAGAATTGCTTAAATATTACACCTCATTTGCATAATTCGTAAAAATCGGGTCAACGAAAAATTTCTCAAAAAAACCCGTTACATATGTTGAATGCCCCGCTATCTACTCTCTACATTTCAAATTTGAAGAAAAACGGTTAAAAAATGACCCAGCAATGGCTATTTATGTGTTTTTGCTATTTATAGTAACAGCGGCCATCTTGGATGTCGGGCGGGGTCGCCTGGTACAAACTTTGGTCTACCCCACCTAGGGACCTTCCTCACCAAATTTGGTTCTAATTGGCCCAGTGGTTTCAGAGGAGAAGATTTTCAAAGAATTGCTTAAATATTACACTTCATTTGCATAATTCGTAAAAATCGGGTCAACGAAAAATTTCTCACAAAAACCCGTTACATATGTTCAATGCCCCGCTATCTACTCTCTACATTTCAAATTTGAAGAAAAACGGTTAAAAAATGACCCAGCAATGGCTATTTATGTGTTTTTGCTATTTATAGTAACAGCGGCCATCTTGGATGTAGGGCAGGGTCGCCTGGTACAAACTTTGGTCTACCCCACCTAGGGACCTTCCACACCAAATTTGGTTCCAATTGGCCCAGTGGTTTCAGAGGAGAAGATTTTCAAAGAATTGCTTAAATATTACACCTCATTTGCATAATTCGTAAAAATCGGGTCAACGAAAAATTTCTCAAAAAAACCCGTTACATATGTTGAATGCCCCGCTATCTACTCTCTACATTTCAAATTTGAAGAAAAACGGTTAAAAAATGACCCAGCAATGGCTATTTATGTGTTTTTGCTATTTATAGTAACAGCGGCCATCTTGGATGTCGGGTGGGGTCGCCTGGTACAAACTTTAGTCTATTCCACCTAAGGACCTTCCACACCGAATTTGGTCCCAATTGGCCCAGTGGTTTCAGAGGAGAAGATTAAAGTTTACGCACGCACGCACGGACGCACGGACGCACGGACGCACGCAAAACCATGCCATAAGCTCAGCTGGCTATAGCCAGTTGAGCTAAAAATTACTCTAAATTTAAGAACTTTGATACTTAACACTGTCTCTGCAGTACAGTTGTTAATATTTAAAATATGTTCCAAATCTATAGTCATATCAGTATGATGCGCATTCTGGTTTAACCCAAGCATATTTGTCGGTATTCTTTGTAACAAAATGTTAAACTTAAGATCTGCATTGAGGAAACCACATACAGCTCGACCGTGGCTCGAACCCACAACACTTGAATCACAATATGTATGTCCACCTAAGACAATTTTTTTCCGATAATTCCGCGTATTATTCTTTCATTATCTAGATATTCATCGTGGTTACCTCTGCCTACTTCTATACTTCATCAACAAATAAAACACATTCATGAACACCATGTGGCTATATGTGACACGGATATTGAAGATGTTGTCACCGAAATAAACGAAGCATTTCCTATACGAACACAGGCCGTATGTACCTTTGATATTTACCGTTACCGGAGACATGCCGAGATACCAAGGGTTTTACAACACATAATAAATCAATAAAATGTAAAACATTAGAGAGACCCAAGATAGTTATGTGTTAAACGATAAGTTCAAAGTGTGTTCTTGGCGAAATATGTTTGTTTCAGAATACTGACCTTAATACTTTTCTAAATTACTGTTTTTGCTATGAAAAAGAATTTGTGATTCATTGAATTTTGAGCTAAAATATCTTAAGAATGTTTGTTTTACAATTTTTAAATGTTTGACCTAATTTTAAACCTAATCAACCGTGCAAAAAGTATCAGTCAAACCGGACTATATTTTATGATGGAATACCACAATATGATTTTATGATGTCGCATAAAATGAAACTTATGTCTGTCTTTATGATTAAATGCTTTTTTATGTAATTTAAGCATTATACAATATGCATTTTTGAAAGCTTATCAAATTTATAAATGAACATTTCACGTTTGACTAACTTTTTACATTTATGAAGTTTTGAAAGATATTACGAAATACTCTCTGTAGCGATACCGTATTGACATGCTAAAATAATGATACATAGACGTATAGATTAATTCTGTACTTATGTGGTTGTAATCAAGAACTAAACAGGTAAAACCATTTTAAGTTTATTTAAAAAAGCCATCAAGATGTGGTAATATTATAAGACTATGAACGACAAAAAAATCGGAAAATCGTTTACAAATATTGTGTGATGTTACATGAATTATATTTTGATTAAAATTTGATAAAAAATGAAACGTTATGCGTCGATACATATAGATACATGTACTAACAATTTTTGTACTTTTATTTAAGAATTTACTAGTCTTATTTTCAACATGAATTGAAATTTTAAATGGATTTCTAACAAATCCCACTCATCCATATCAACGATAGTTAAAAAAACAACCCAAAATTACTTTGCTTTTGTTACCTTCGTAAATTGTGTTTTATTCATTATGAATTAAAATGACAAGAATTATCGTGTGACAGTTTTGAAATGTCTTCCACAAAATTCCAAAAATTTATAAAAACACGAAAAATAATATAACGCCAACCAGGTCATTATATATATAAATTATTAAAAACTTTGAAAGTAAAAGTATGCCGGTAAGAATAGACTGGAATTAGAGGTCCATTTATAATAGGCCAAAAAGTTCCATTCGAATAGACTATAAGTACACATTTGTTTTATTAATGGTATTCTTTGTTTTATAGTCGTGAATTGATCTTTCCTTTCATTGTCATCGGTGTATGATTGTTGAGGGAACTAATAGCAACGGGTAAACATTTATTTTTCCACGATCCAGTCTATAAAATCAACTCGGGTCGGCAAAGCTAACCTACCTGTATATATTAATGTATATTCCACGATGTTTAACAAGTATTTCGAAATAGACTGCAATTCTTGTTGACCGTCCGACAGGTGAGTGTAACATTTTGTTATAAAGTCTTAAGCATTTCATTAAAAGACTAGCTTAAGCAACGTATTGTATGGTAATAGTATGATTATGTTTTTCTATTATATATAATACATAACTATTTTACACACACACAAACACACACACACACACACGAGATCACCCACCTGTAATAACAGTTATTTGTCAACGCTTATAATGCACCTTGAAAAATACTGATATCCAATTTATATACATTAACGTTTAATTTCGTTATTATATTATTTTCCAATACACAAAGGAGATCCATGCATTTGCACAATTGCAATACATACATACATACATACACGTGTGTGTGTGTGTGTGTGTGTGTGTGTGTGTGTGTGTATTCGCAATTTACTTCGGTGGACATTTCTGTGAATAACTGTGTCAATACTTAGTTTTCCAATTAACTCAAATAATCTAAATCCTTATTTTTATAACTTTAATTGATTTTTATTCAGGTTATGGGCCATAAAACTAATCATAATTGAAATCTATAAATAGCCGCTCTGACAATATATAAGACACGAGGTAATTTATTCTGTAGTCATTATATATATTTAAAATGTTTTGAATGTTTAAAGAAACATGTCGTGCCCGAGAACAAAACCTATATGAGATAAATCAAAAAAAATCTATCGGACTGTACTGAACGCCGATAAAACCTACAATGTTCTAAAAATTTCAATACTTCTGTCGATCAAAAAAAACAATATTGTTTACAAAGTAACCAGGATGTAGATCAGATAGGTTCAAATGTAGATGATATATAGGTTTTTAATCATTGATGTGATGTGATATCATTATAGTTTGATCATTATTCGAGTGGTCATTAATAAATTATTTATTGAGTTCCTCCTGAATTAGAGATTTATAGAATAAATACATAAAAATACTTAACTTTAAAATATTTTACAAAATTGAATTATACACGAAACAAATGAAGCTGAAAATTGTTCACAAGTATGTATACTGTGTGTGTGTGTGTGTGTGTGTGTGTGTGTGTGTGACCATAATCCTTTCTTGAATAGGGCCTATCGATCCATCATTCCATTGCCAAGGCTAAAACAAACCCAAATCCATTGTATCCACTTGTCAGTGTTCATCTCGGTTTGTAGAGGGATGCCAAGATGAAGTCCAGGTCAAAAACACACCAAAATCCACTTATCCACATCGGTTTGTAGAGGTAGGCCGAAAATATAAAAAAATGGACCGACCCGATGCACCTGGGATCAATTGCAAGTTTTAACTGTTTCAATGAAGTTATGAAAGACTATCTGGACATTTCTGTTTGAGTATATAATATATAATATAATAATAGACGAATAATGGAATCTAGAAGACCATTTCTACAACAAACAGAATGTAGCTAATGGAAGGGTTCAAAGTTCAGCTATTTGTAGAGCACTAGATTCAAATGATATCGATCAGTGTGGACTTTCTTGAGACAACATATTTTTATTGATGTTTGATATGCAGTGAAGCTATATATTTTAATTTATTATGAGGAAACAATAACGATGTTATATTAACCAATCAATACAAAGCCGGTTCGTACCTTTAAAGCTGCATTAAGTTTTCCAAAGAAAAAATCAAAACGGTGCTAATCTAATTAATGATGTTCCTAATAAACAATTTTACATTTGGTCTAGCGATAAAAGCTCGAATAAATACAGAAATTACAGTATTTACCCGGCGAGATGCAGCATTTGGGACATGGTTTACGTCATCAAAACCCGGGTCATTTAAACACAACTTTCAAAACGGTGAAATACGATAAATTAAACACAGAACTTCGTTATATTTGTCATTTGTGACTTAGTAAGGGATACATAACACCATTTCAAATACATCTGGGTATTAATGAAGGACAATTAATGCAATCTGTCATGTTTCACCTTCGATTCTAGGGTTTTTCCGTACATCCGTGCGCATGCTGCAAGCTCATAAACATCATAGTGTCCAACCGGTCAAGAGGATTCCGTTTATTTACAGCTAAAAGAAATGAAATTTTAGAAAATGAATGTTACGGATCGTGGTTAAAGGAAATCAATTTTTAAAAAAATATATTTTTTGAAAATCAAAAAAAAAAAAGGTTGGTCCAAGATCAAAGTACGGAGCGCACGAGGCGTAGTTAGAGGATTTAGTGGTACAAAATCTTTACTTTCGGTGCTAGCAAAAAAAAAAAAATAAAATCAAATAAATAATTGAATTGAAAATAAAAAAAATTAAAAAAGGGAGGAAACCCCTATTTCCTTTTTCCGATCGCCAAATCTGCCACTGAAAAGCTTCATTCGGTAAAAGGATATGCTTTATTCATGTTCATAAAAATGATCTCTTGTTTTTTCAATATTGTCATGAGCTGATTTTAAATTTTTATCAAAAAAATGCATTTAATTTCAGCAAATGGCAATATTATATGCAAACATATTTGGCAAATAACATGGAAGAAATACTGTTATTATATAAATATATTTACAATATTACTACTGCCATGTGCTGATTTTGAATTTCTATTGAAATAATGCATTCAAAATCAGCACATGGCACCACATACGAGTAACATGTCACATCGATTGAACAAAACAGACAAGATTAAATGAACAAATTAAGACCCCTAGATATGAACTCCTGACTTTGTACAAACACTTGATCATATCTAGGAAAGTCAAATTGGTGTACAGTTCTTAAATGGTAGAGAAAACAGGAGTGTGGGAGAAGCTATTGACCTTTGGCAAGCGAACTTTAAGGCTGGGGCCCAGTTTTAAAATGATAATCGAGAGTTTTCTTATCCTAAATTTAAAAAATTTTCCATTAGCTTTTGGAACAGCTGATAAACGTTTTTGAAAGAACTAACAACAGATATTATAAGTAAAGTTATCTTTAAAATAACCCCATAAAGTTAGTTTCTCTTAATAATCAAACAAATTATCAAGAATTAAAATTTACCAGATTTGTATTTGGAAAATATTCGTTAAGAATGATTGCGAAACTGGAGCCAGATTGTCGACATTAAAAGGCAACACTGTAACACATTATTATTAGCTTTCTCATAGTTTTGGATCTTTTCTTCATCTTTATCTTCTTTCTTCCGAACCATTAAATTCGAAAAAATCATAATACATGTATACATAAAAATATTCAATTTTTAGAAATTTACCCGGTTTTCGTTCTGTCATTTACCATAATTAAATTTATCATTCAGCACATTAAAAAAGTAAATAATAATTTAAAAAATGGTATATGATAGTCATGTACTTTAAGCAATGTGTTTTTCTCTGATTTTTCAGAACGCATCATGGGTTGTTCCGGAAGCTCCCAGTCAGGAAATACCAGGCCTGTAAATGTGCAAGGACAAGTGATGCCTGCAATGCCACAAGCCCCGCCTTATCTCGGTCCACCAAATACGTATCAGATTGTCAACTTGGACGTACCTTATCGTATGCAAACAAGCAATGTTTGGACCAACTCGGACCTGCAAATTAGCACTTTGAACACTGAAGTTTATGAGCCTGCGTTGGTACAACTATATGACATGGACTTTAGGTTAACCTGCTTTGTTGTGACACCGGGTAGTATGTCAGCGAGTGGCTTTATCACCAGTGTGGATGTTAAGAAGCAGTTAAGAGCCCAGGGTATTTTCAGGAAAAAACGAGATGACGATAAAAATGAAAAATATAAACTACAAATTGTAAAATCAGTGTTACCTCAGCAAATATTTACATATGGATTATTTCAGATCGGGCACCAATCACAAGCCCAACAAGACCATATTTTCAAAGCTATCCATGATTACACGTCGTCTGGTGGCAGATTGGTCTGTTTAGAAGTAACTGGTGGTAATTTTCAAGCTGGTCAACCACAGCAGCAGCGGCAACAGCAGGCGTTTGGAATGGGAGGGATGGGAATGAATAACCAACCCGCGCTTATGTTTTACGGCTATGGCCCAAACACACGTACGTATGAAATAGATATAATAATAATAATTATAATAATAATAATATGTTGTAATAACAATAATGATAAAATGAAATGAAAGTTTTAGCTTGATAATATGTGCTTGCCAATTACCGGAAGCTACACTTTTACAAAAAATACAAAAGACACGGCTTTAATACCTTTTAATTTTAAAATCATTATACATCACGAAATTAAAATAAACAAGCAAGAGAAATATTATAAGAGATATACATTGCTCCTAAGATAGATAACCTTGGCAATAACCATAGGCAACTATAAACACTCAATACCAAAACTAGTGGATTAATCGTGTTTACGTAAGCACCAATCCAGATTCTATCATTTATATAGAGACATTAAGTTCTATCAAGGTGAAGTATACCGCAGTACACAGAGAAAACCACCTGACATATGACAAACGAATTGTGCCTTACACCATGATACGAGGATTGGGACGTAAGTGTCGAGAAACGACGTGATTGGTTAGCCGATCGTAAAAGTACGACATTTAGTATGAGACAGTTTGTCAGTTCACTTGTCGAAAGTCAGTGGCTTCACCTTAAATTCCGATTTCCTGTTCCATCTCCCACCATCTCTAAACTGACCATCTCTATAAGTGAAAGTGAAGGAATCGTGACTGGGGTATAAAACCCCATTGCTCCATTTTCCAGTTAGACATACAAAGCCTTGTTTGCACGCTTTAGTTATATTTGATATCATGAAATCAGTCCAAGCTATTAGATTTTCCATCAACAATTCATAATTTTAGTTTTTTCGTTTAATAATAATAATAATAATAATAATAACAAAACACAATCATATTTTCCTTAATTTCAAGAAAAATATAAAAATGCAAATATAGTTGGTATGTTTATTATGTTGTAAAATAAGGCTTATCTTTTACATTTTAAATCTACGTATTTACTGACCTTTGGTTGTATAGAGTGGTTTTTAGGCCCTTTCTCAAAAAGTAACAACCCCAACGCTGAACATTTACTCCAAAGTCTGTCCAAAAAAACGTATTTTTTTGTGTATGTGCTTATGTTTTCTTGACTTGTCTTGTTTGGCTGTTTTATTATTAACTTGTTTTGTTTCGAGTTGTTGTTTGCGTTTAACTGTTGTGAAGTATTTGTTTATTAGCTGAACATTTCTTTCTCTATTTCATATTGTAGTTCTCAGTGTCGACATATTTTTTGAGATGCCTCTACATCCTAATCCAGAAAAATATGTCTACCAAATGGTACCTGCTGCATTGGTTGCTACACACAACCCGATGACCACAGCTTTCAATGGCCAATGGTCATTACAGATGGACTGGCAGAATATAACAGCAAATTATCTATCGCAAGGTTGGAGACTGGTGGACATTTTTCTTAACCAGAATAATGAACACTTTACCAACAGAACATTTATGGCGACCAAGTATACAATTAATTTGGGCGCCATGTTTATCTTCGAGAAACCGTCATCAAAAATGAACGACAACACCCCAGTGTATGAATGTACAATGGTGGAATATCATGCAAAAGGGAAGATGAATATTGGTTTTGGTAGTCTGTCCACTAACGTACCGATCGCATGGGAACCTGTCATTGAGTCAATGGGCCAAAATGGCTGGGAACTGGTTCGTTGTCTGCAAACACCGGCGACTCCTATTCAACATGGCTTTATGAATATGTCACCAGATTTCAGCAATGTTATGTGGTTATTTTTCCAAAGAAAAATCATGAAACCTGAAGAAGCACCTGCTGCTAAAACAGATGATGAACCTCCAGCTCCCGTCGAAGCTCCCAAATCCTCTGAATAATAAGTTCAGGGTTGGTTGTTTGTTATATTTTTTTATATTGTTCAGAGTTGCATCAAAACATATCAACTAACTCCAATGTTGGTGATATCGCCTTTTTATATTGATTTAGATTGAAGTACATATGCACAAGTCTTTCGTGAGGTGACTAAACTGTGATTCAAAATTCTGCAGATGACAAAATATTTGAATTCAATTCAAGGTTTTTGTCAAAACTGAAACTTATCTTCATAGAAGTGTATATATTTAAAATAAAGATTGGAGAATTTTTCTATACACACAAATCCTTGTACATATGTTGTATTGAATATCAAAAGACTTTATTTATACAATTTTTATTCCGTCCTTCAGTGTATAATGCCGAGATGTTTGAGATTTTTATATATTCTAAGAAGCTACCTGTTAACTTATATTATTTAGAGATTATAAGTTATATTTTATCCATATCTGTTTTAGATTTCATACTTCAAAAAGAAAGGGTTGTTTTAAGAACGCTTTAGAGTAGAACTTGAAGAAGGCGCTGAGTTTTATACCTGCGTTCGAAGTTTTGAGCGCAAAAGGTAGCTTTACATGAATTTGTGCAATAGAAAGAGCTAAAGCTCCCTAGTATTTTTACTGTAGTATTAAGTGCTATTTGTAAAGTTATAATGTTATATAAATACTAACCGTTTGACTTGATTTAATATTAAAACGTTATTGATATTTTTGTTTTTTATTTTACCTATGTATGTGCCTTATTTTTCAACGATGTTTATTCATCAAAGATTCTTTACTTGTACTAGATAAAATAGTCATGTTATATTATAAATTTAAATATATTAAAAAAAATCAAAATCCTCTGTTTGTGATTAGTTTTGGTATAACCTTAGAAATTAATATGTTACCAATACATATTACAGGTATAGCAGTAAATACAACCTTTCTAGTCACAACACACTTTTTTGAAAGATATATATATGTGTATATATATATATATATATATATATATATATATATATATATATATATATATATATAATGTTAAAAGATTTCCCCCATGAAATTGTAAAAATCAGAAAGAATTCTTTCCGTAAGATTATATAAGTCAGTAAACAGGGTTGTGTGTGTAGTTAGAATTCTTTCCGTCGGGTTATATTATACCAAATCTGTGATAATGTTTCTTTTTTTTGATCTGTTGTTGAGAACTGAAATAGTAAAACTGTGTTATATGTACTTATATTTTGACTTGTTTTATTTAATGCGGTACAATGAAAATTGAGGATTATGTTGTAAAATTACAAAAGAAATATTATTGAGACTACTTTTAAGATCTCTTGCGGTGTCAGAGTCGTGAAAACTAGAGTTATCTCGCTTGTATCTTCCAATTATACTTGAACTCAACCTGCCAAAATTTAAACAAGACAAGCACTTTTGGATAGATTCAGAATTAGTCACAATTTAAACTTATTATGTCCCCCTCAACACAGTTGGGGTGACTTATTGATTTAACCATTATTATTATTATTATTCCGTATTTTTGCGCCACACTTTTGTAAACAGCTCAAAAACGGTTTGGTGGAATGTGATGAAACTTTGTACACTTGTTCCTATGACATGTAGTTGTGCCTTTTGGGGGTCACAAAGTCGGACATTGTGACCTTATTTTCATGGTCAAATGATTTTCTTTGTTATTTTTAGAGTTATTGAATGAAAGTTTGTAAACAGCATTTCTGAAACACCATTTGATAGAATATAATAAAACTTTGAACACTTGTTCCTATGACATGTAGTTGTGCCTTTTGGGGTTCACACCTTATTTTCATGGTCAAATGATTTTCTTTGTTATTTTTAGAGTTATTGAATGAAAGTTTGTAAACAGCATTTCTGAAACACCATTTGATAGAATATAATAAACTTTGAACACTTGTTCCTATGACATGTAGTTGTGCCTTTTGGGGTTCACAAAGTCGGACATTGTGACCTTATTTTCATGGTCCAGTGATTTTCTTTGTTATTTTAAGAGTTATTGAATGAAAGTTTGTAAACAGCATTTCTGAAACACCATTTGATAGAATATAATAAACTTTGTACACCTTGTTCCTATGACATGAAGTTGTGCCTTTTGGGTGTCACATCTGATTGGTTGAAATAGAAAGGGAGATAATAACAATGCCACACTCTACTGATAGTGCATTTTAGAAAAGAAACTTTCTAATGTACAAGGTTGCCACCATTGGGGGTGACTTACCCAGCGATTGAGCTCTGCTCAAACGCAATGTCTAGTTTCTTGTTGTATTAGTTGACCAACTGACATTTTGTTTCACAGTGTTCGTAATTAAATCGATTATGTCTTTGTTAAACTTGTTTTAGAAAGGAAAAGCAAATATTTTGAGATGAGAACTTTCAAGAATCAACACCTCTGGTAACATCACGACTTACGATAACTATGACAGGTAGAGACTGATTATTTGGTTTTGTTTTACATTGTTGGATTCAAGTTCCGGGTTTCCTT